>CM062809.1:795988980-796350362 GCA_031772625.1 Pinus tabuliformis
TCCTTTGAGCTCTTGTTCAATCCTTATTGTACTTTGCTAAGGCTTGAGTTTGTTCCTTAGCAGGGATAGTGATATCCCCTTTGATGTGGTCTAGAAGTTCATTCTCCTTGAGAAGTAAATCAGTCCTCTTCTTCCATGCAAGTAAATTAGTAGTCCCAACCAATTTGTTGCTTTCCTTGCAAAAAGACATTGAGATATGTTCAGAAGGGGACATACAAATACTTGATAGTGTTTTTGCTGTAGTAGTCTTGCTTTCTTGGATCTTGATGATCTTCAAATTTCCTTCTTCAAAGAGACTTGCTTGATGATGAAGACTTCTTGAAGAATGAGGCTTGACTTGAAATGCTCTTCTTTTGAAGATGTAACTTGATGTAGGTCCTTCTTTGAATGGATCTTCTTGTAGACGCCTTTATATGAAAGGATTCTCTTCTTGCTTTGTAGTCTTCCTTGATGGATAATAGATGGTAGACCTCCTTGTCCTTGATGTATTTGAGACTTTTTGGCTTGATGCTTCAACTTTGTGAGTATTCTTGAGATTTCTTTGATGTGTCACATTATGAGTGTTCTTGAGATGCCCTTCCTTGATGTGTCACCTTAGCTCTGATACCATGTTGAAGAATATAGGGAAAACTAGTTATGATAGGATTCTTCTATGAATGATAACAATTTGTGAAACACTTTTACTTTTTCTTGTTAGCTTGATCTTCTTCTTGTTATTAGTGTATGTTCTTTTACTTCATCAAACTTCTACCAAAACCCTTTCTCAAATTTCTCTTATTGAAGCTTCTATTTAACAATGCCAAACCCTAGACCGTTTACAAGAATATCCTCCAAGAACAAGTCAAGCCCTTTGTTCTCCTTCTTCCAGCACTTCGTCCTCCTTATTTCGGCACTTCGTTCTTCTTCCGACAACTGATGATAGTCCTTGTTATGCTAGCTCTAGAAGAGATACTTATCCTTGGTCCTTAGTGGACTCTTTCACATATGAGGAGGACCTTATCTCTTGACCAACCGAGCTCCTTCTTGAGATATAGTTGCAGACTTGATATGACAGCAGTGCAGCCCTGTTTCTTCGCATGTGTGAGAGGATTCCTTATGTGATTGTCCTCTTCCTTCTTCGCTTTAGTGAGCTCCTTCGCTTGAGTGAGAGGCCTTATAGGCCTAGTTATCTAGCCCAAATAATGAGATATGGATGACTGCAGTAGAGGGCTGCTATGACAGCAGAGAGACCCTCTATATCTTCACACATGTGGCTGTAGTAGGCCTTAGGACAGTCCTCTAAGGCTTGGTATATTTCCTTCTTCCTTCACTGCACTAGAGGCTCCTTTCAATGCTTCTTTTTCAACCTTAACTCGTCTTCTTATCTCGCTGATTTCAGAGGTTATTTCACTTGTCGTTGGAGGAGTGGACAGCCTCTATATATAGAGGTTTGTCCCTCCTTTAGGCTGACTTGAGGCAGATTAGTAGACTTGAGGCCGACTTGACATTTAAACTTCGAATTGCTTCATTTAATGATGTTGTTGCATGGAGGAGACTTGTGACTTTGCTTGGAGGAATATCTTTGACTCTAATACATATATATACATGGTGTAACATGCCCTTAAGGGTCTTCAACATTTCTTTTGACTCTTCGAATTTCCTATAGCACTTAGACATGTGCTAGACCTATCCAATGAGAAAGAAACTCATTGATATAAATAACAAAAATAATATTTCTTTCCTTTAATAAATACAAATATCAAAATTACATTTATGAAGACTGAACCTAGTTACACTTTCTTCAACACAATCAAAGGAAAGTATTTACACAAACCTATTTATGAGAAGGAAATGTTGGCAATACTACATGCACTAAAGCAATGGCAACCTTACCTAATGGGAAGTCACTTCAAGGTAAAGCCAGATCATTATAGTCTTAAATACTTTTTGGAACAAAGATTATCTTCAAAAAAGCAGCAAAAATGGGTGACAAAGATGTTGGGTTATGACTTTGAAATCATTTACAAAGAAGGGAAGCAAAATGTTGTTGCAGATGCACTGTCAAGAAAGGATGAGGATGCAAAAGCATTTCTTTGTGACATTTCTATTAACCAGCCTGAGTAGATAACTAAAGCAAGGGATGAATGGAAGAATGATAAAGAGGTGTGGTCACTCATTCAAAAGTTGCAACAAGATCCCAGTACATCTGATACATTTAACTAGAAAAATGATTCATTGTGGTACAAAGATCGTTTATATCTTTGTAAGAATTCCCAACTCAAACAAAATATTCTTTTGGAATTGCACACCTCTCCCTTAGGAGGAAACTCAAGATTTTTAAAAACTTACCATAGGGTCAAGAAGGAATTTTTTGGGATGGCCTTAATCTGATATTCAGAAATTTGTGGCAGAATGTTTGGTTTGCCAACAAAATAAAGTTGAGGCAATTAATACCCCGGGTCTATTACAAACTTTATCGATTCCAAGTCAGCGTTGGGAGGATGTCTCAATGGATTTTATTATAGGTTTACCCAAGTTTGAAGGAAAGTGTGTCATCATGGTGGTAGTTGATAGACTTACAAAGTATGCACACTTTTGTGCATTATCTCATCCTTTTAAAGCCAGTACAGTTGCTACTGCATTTATGGAAACAATTCAAAAGCTTCATGGAAATCCAAAGATTATAGTAAGTGACAGAGATCCCATTTTCACTAAAAAAATTTGGACAAAATTATTTTCTTTTCTTGGTATTCAATTAGCTCATAACTCATCATATCATCCTCAATCTGATGGGAAAATTGAGATAGTGAACAAGTGTTTGGAAGGATATCTTCGTCACTTTGTATCTGTTAAACAAACACAATGGATCAAGTGGTTACCTCTTGTTGAATGGTGGTATAACACTTCCTTCCATGCTGCAGCAAAAATTGTTGATTTCTGTAGCATCGGATGTGCGCTTTCTTCGAGATTTTGCAGAGAGGCTACGACACATGCATTCTCCAATACCCAAAATCGTTTGCGAAAATTCCACCTAGATATGGTTCAATCAAAATAATTAACTTTTTAAAATGGTTCCCTAAGTCTAAACTTAGAATATCTGGTTAATTAAAGGGTATTAATTAAATCAGGTGTGAATATTCTAGAAGAAGACGAGGACCAACTCTTAGTTAATATTAGCCCTTTATTATGTTTTAATATTGGTCGTTGGAGCTCCAACGAGATATTATATGAAGGAGTTCAGTGGACAGCTGGAGACAGGACACATGATGAGAGATCAGAGATCGAATTTCTCAAGAGTAGCAGCGTTGAGTTGCTAGAGTGAGATCGAGTGATCTTCTTGCAGCGAGGGGCAGGGATAGTAGTCCAAAGGAGAGTTTTCTAGATCTAGAGAGTGCAAGGCAGAGAGGGCATAGAGAAGTTCAGTGAGGCAGCGCAGTGCCATGCAAAGGCAACGCGGAGCTTCAGAGCGAGTTCGAAATTCAGCTGGGAGAGTTGAGATCTAGTGCCAGAAACCAAGGTGTGAGGTCAGAGGGCAAGAGGGTCGAATTTTCAGACAGCAGGAGATAAGAAGAGGAGGTGATGCGGAGCCACATAGGATTGACGTGGAAGCTACACAGGGCAGCGTGGGGCCAACTAGCCTATCCTTGATCATTTTCGGATCTCTCAAATCAGTGTGAGATTTTTCTCGCTAACTCTTTGCCAATTTTTCTCTGTATCAGATAGCCAATTTGGGTATCCAACAATTTGTACTCAGAAACTATTGCATAATAATAAAACCCTCAGTTGCTGCACTGGTTTTCCCACATTGGATTTTTCTGGGGACATTGTCCAAAAACAACTGTGTAGATGTGTCTGTGTTTATTTCTCTCCTATGCCGTATTTAATTTCCACAATATTTATTTTGTGTAGGCTGCAGTGTATGTATTTTGATATTTGCTATAGAAAATGCAAGTAATTTGTTTAAAGGAATTTAACAAATAGGAGAAATATCATTAGTTTCCTACAGTAGGATTCAGGTAACTGATTTTTCACATGGTATCAGAGAACAAATAGTGAGCAGAAGAGATCAGTTGCAGAAGGAAGAGGGAATTCGAAATTACTGTAGAGGCAACAATTCGAAACCCCAGAGGAAATGCAGTCCTTGGGCCAAGTACGTCAAAGTTTTGAGGAGAAATCGATTTATCTGAGTGAGTCAACAGAATTCGATTTCCAGATCGAAGCTTTCCAGAGGCAGAAGGAAGTAGCATATTTTCATTACAGAGCAGATCTTCAGCTGGGACGCATATATTTTGTAGCTATTGCTAGCAGAATAGCGTCATAGGGAGAGAAGAGCACATATAGAGGGAATTCCTTCCTCAGAGGGCTTCTTGGAAAAAGTTTGATTTTTCTTAGCAGAATAGCAGTAGCTGTGTGAGGGATTCTTCACTCTAGAAGGGAGTGTGAATAGTTGGGCAGCAGCTGCGCAGAAGAGAAGGGGAAGCAGTTTGAATTTTTCAGGAGAGATGGCATCAACTGGGTTGAGAGATTAAGATCGGTTAGACGGAGCCTCCAACTATGTCATCTAGAAGGCTAGGATATCTTACCTTCTAGATGAGCATGATCTCAAACCTATGTCGATAGTGTGGTAATTGTACTCGTCGATGCAGATCCACTCAAGAAGTACAAGGTTGAGATGGCAAGAGCTAAGAGAATCATTCTCGATGGAGTTCAAGATCATGTGGTATCCCATATAGCTGGCAAGGATACTGCCTGACAAATGTGGGAAGCATTAGCTACGCTGTACAAAGGATCTTTCGAGTAGCGGAAGATGTACTTGGAGGAGAAGTTGAGATGCATGAGGATGTAGAAAGGGGAGCGTGTAGACCCCTTCCTTACAAGGCTTCAGGATGTCCAGGATCAACTGGCTTCAGTAGGATCAGCACCCAACCCTCAGAGTTTGTACGATTAGTGTTGAATAGCGTTTCTGAAGATTGGCAAGTTTTCGTCCAGAGCATCCTGGGCAGAGAAAAACTACTAGATTGGGAATGTGTATGGGTTGATCTACAACAAGAGGAGATGAGGCGTGATCTGGTGAAGGCCACTGTCAGTGGCAGTAGCAATAGTGGGGTGAAAGAGGTGAAGGAAGAGGAGGATTTGGCCCTTGCATCGAAGGGGCAATAGAAGCGACGTAAAAGAAAGAAGGACATTTCAAAGATCAAGTGCTTCAGGTGTGGTGAGATGGGCCACGACAACACTCAGTTTCCTCTCAGAAAGAAGGACAAAGAGGAGAAGTAGGATTAGCAAGCTGCATCCGCTGAGATCGACAAACTATTCTCCAGATTGGAGGAAGAGTTTGCCATGATTACCGAGATGCCTCCAGGGGTGAGGTGGGGCGATCGGGAGTCGTAGCCCCAGAGAGCTACAAGATGGGCACGATCCTTGAGGAATCCATCTCTTGGATCAAGACCTTACTATGGGAGCCCATAGTCAGCAGTAGCAGGATGGACTAGTGTCAGTTGGTGCAGTCAGGTGCTAGAGTTACAGATGCAGTAGCTAGTAGCGATGAGATTCAAAGCAACGTCGAGCTGTGTTGGTAGCAATGTAGTTGGCATGGAGCAGAGTCAACAGTAGTGCAGAGGCTTCAGTGACAACAGAAAGACTAGCAACAGTCAGAACTCGGACGATTGATGCATCATAATGAACACAGTTGGTTCAGTATTTTGGATGATTTTCCGTTGCAGATGTTGTAGTTGCAGCAACAACAGATGGAGAGAGGATTGCAGTGTAGATGTAGTAGTTGACAGCAGTTCAACAGGGTCAGCAGCGGCACAGATGTAGTGCATATAAAATTTGCATAGTAGTTGGTGGGCAGTAGAGCTAGGCAGCGACGTCACAACAGGAGATGGTGCAGGGGCAAAGTGATTCTTTAGTAGGTTGCAACACTAGAGCACATTTCTCGCTAAGAGGGAGTGTTGATTCTTGTAGAATCGAATGTGCTCTTGCCTCGAGGTTTTGTATAGAGGCTAAGACACATGCATTCTCCGATACCCATAAATGGTTTGGGAAAATTCCACCTAGAGATGGTTTAATTAGAATAATTAACTTTTTTAAATGGTTCCCTAAGTCTAAACTTAGGAAATCTGGTTAATTAAAGGGTATTAATTAAATCAATTGTGAATCTTCTAGAAGAAGACAAGGATCAAATCCCAGTTAATCTTAGCCCTTGATTATGTTTTAATCTTGGCCATTGCAGCTTAAATGTGGGCACTTGGAGGACACATCGAATGAGAGATCAGAGATCAAATTTCTTAAGAGTAGCATCGTTGAGTTGTCGGAGTAAGATCGAGCGATCTTCTTGCAGTGAGGGGTAGGAATAGTAGTCTGGAGGAGAGTTTTCTAGATTCAAAGAGTGCAAGACAGAGAAGGCATAGAGCAGTTCAGTGAGGCAGTGCAATGCCATGCAGAGGCAACACAAAGCTTTAGAGGGAGTTCGATATTCAATTGGGAGAGTCGAGATCTAGTGCCAAAAACTAGTGTGTGAGACTGGAGGGCCAGAGGGTCGAATTTCCAGACAACAGGAGATCAGAAGAGGAGGTGACATAGAGCCCAACAAGTGTGACACAACACTGCATAGGATTGACCTAGAAGCTGCGTAGACATAGCCAGTTTGGGCATCCAATGATTTGTACTCAGAAACTACTACATAATAATAAAACCCTCATCTGCTGCACCAGTTTTCCCACATTGGGTTTTTCCGGGGACATTATCCAAAAACAAATGTGTAGATGTGTGTCTATTTATTTCTCTCCTGTGTCGTATTTAGTGTAGAAAACTTCAAGTAATTTGTTTAAAGGAATTTAACAAATAGGAGAAATATCATCAGTTTGCAGTAGTAGGAATCGGGTAACCATTTTTTCACAAAAATGACCTCATTTATGGCACTTTATGGATATCATCCACCATCCATAACATCATCTTTAAGAGAAAATTCTAAGGTTCAAGCAGTGGAAGATCACATTGAGCATCAACAACAAGTTCTCCAACTCTTAAAGGATAACCTCACTCTGGCGTAGAATCGAATGAAACAACAAGAAGATCAACATCACAGTGAAATAAGTTTTGATGTAGGCGGTTGGGTATTTTTATGGCTACAACCATACAAACAAATGTCTCTCAAGCAAGCAGAGAAGGATAATAAATTATCACCCAATTACTATGGTCCTTACAAGGTGTTGGAAAAGATCGGTACTATGGCATATAAATTGGAGCTGCCTGCATCTTCCCGAGTACACCCAGTTTTCAATGTTTCATGCTTAAAGAAGGTTATCAATGAGAAGATTCCAGTTCAAACAGTGTTGTGAGAACTTGACGAAGAAGGAAAAATCATATTTGAGCCTAAAGCAGTCACGGAAACAAGAACCCAACAGCTATGGAATCAATCAATTTAAGAGTATCTCATTAAGTGGAAGAACTTACCCGTTGAAGATTCCACATGGGAGGATGAGAATTTTATACAAAAGCATCTAGAAGTACTCAAGCATTGAGGACAACACTTTTTTGAAGGAGGGGCATATTAGGTCCCAATAATACTAGTGTACACCCCTTATTGTTATTGTTGTGCCCATGTATCCCCCATATTGTTATTGTTGTGCCCCATAGAAGCCCACTATTGTTATGTTGTGCCCTTACATTATTATTGTTATGTAGGCTCTAATTATATTGTGACCCCTTAGACTCCTATATATAGAAAGGAGGTCTTGTCATTTGTATCATCCAAGAAATTTTCATTTAAGTAATGTAAAGGAGCTTTCCCCCTCGAAGAGAATAATTTTTAAGTTGTTGATCTATCTTTTCTGTGAGTTGGTTGCATAACAGGTACATCTTCTGCTGCTCAGAAGTACCTTGATATAATGTGGCGAAAGCATCCCACATTTGCTTGGCAGTATCTTTCCCAGCTATATGCGAGATTATATGATCTTAGACTCCATCTAGGATAAACCGCTTCACCGTGCCATCTCCTTTCTGTACCCTTTCAGCTAAACTGCATTTGTGGGAATTTCCACCACTGCATCAATATAGGCTTTCAGACCATATTCATCTAGAAGGAAGGACATCCTTGCCTTCCAAATGATGTAGTTGGAAGCTTCATCCAACCTGTCCTGATCATGAATCCTAGCAGTGGCCATCTCAATGAATTGAAAAAATTCTTCTTTCCTTCCGCTCGGCGGTTGCTCTACTATTCGGACTCCCTTATGGAGTGAGAAGATCCGCTCACAACGAATGTCAATCTGCAAGGAAAAATCAAACTTCTTGAGACTAGAAGCTCCCTGAGGAAACCTTTCCCTTTGTGTGTGCTCTTCTCTCTTCCACCCTGATGTTGGCTCCTCTGGTGAACTACTACAAAAATCACCAAGCCCAGCTAAGATATGCCCAACGAAAAATCTGAGTATCTCCCTCTGCCTCTGGAATCACTCGATCTGGTAGGATCAAATTTTTCTGCCCCACTCAGAAAAATTGAACCTCCATAAGTAACTCAACATCCTAGCAGAATGACTGCGCTCCCATTAGGAATTTTGGCCTACTGCCCACAATGAGCAGTGAAATTCCTTCTCTTTTCGCCTTCGATCTCTGCGACTGATCAACTGTGCTCTGGTACCACGTGAAAATTAGAAATTGGAATCCTATTGCAGCAATTGATATTATTTCTCCTAATTGTTAATTAATTAACAATTTTTCTTCTATTGCAAATATCGAAATAAGTACACTACAACCTTCACAAATAAAATTCTGCGGAAAAATAAAATGTTGGAAGCTGAGAAATTCTAGCACACACATATAAAATTAACACAATTACTTTTCGACAAAAGTCCTCGGAAAAACCAAACTTGGGAAAAATGGTGCAATAGCCGAGGGTTTTATTATTATGCAACATTGAGAAATTATGAGTACAACTGGATGCCGAAATCTGGCAAAACCTACAGAGAAAAAATATTGGAAAAAATCTAGTGAGGAATTTTCCTCAACCCACAGGCAGTCTCCTGGCTTGACTTGCCTTCATAAATTCGGCCCTCTAACCCTTTGCATTAGCCTTTGCGCTGCTTTATGCATCCTGTTGGACGTCTAGCCGTAGATTGGTCTCTGATGAAGTTGTTCTGCCTTTTTCTGATTGGAAATATGCTTCTCCGGCACTCTTGGACTCATTCCTGACCTCTGTAACTGAAAACATCTCTCCCTCTCAGCAAATCGATCTTTCCTCTAGAGACTGTTGCGCTGCCCCTGCATCAGCCTCTTTTAGGCTCTTCTTCGTCTTTGCAAATGCACTCGCTTGATCTAGAATGCCTCCTCTAGCCTCACTTTCTCTACCCCTCTCTCACTACTTCGATCTCTAGCTCTCTCTCCGGTAACTGTCTACTGCTACTCTGGAAATCAATATAGGCAGAAATCAAACTGCTCAAGTGTCTCTTCCATCACCACATCGACCTCCTCTTATCATTAGAGGAATTTTGAGGTCCAAAATGGGCCTCCTAAGAAAATTGCACAACCAAAATAAAATTTATAAGAACCAAAAGGATTCAGGATGATGATGTCAACCATGGGGGATGACTCACCATTTTTGGAGTAAAAAAGTAAAAAGATTAAAAAATAATAAAATAGTAAAACTACTTTTTCAACTCGTATTTTCAACTTATCTCCCTAATGTTTTACTAAAATTTCAAGCGGGAGCACTCATTGGATGCAAAATTTAATTCTTCATCCAAAGATACCCATGTTGCATACTTTCGATGGACCCTGCTACAAGAAAAATGAAAAATACGTGATTGCAATCACGTTTTTCATGTATTTCTCATTTTAGCAGGTCTATCGAAAGTATGTATTATGGGTACTCTTTGGATGAGGAATCAAATTCTGCATCCAACGAGTGTTCTCGCTCGAAATTTTAGTAAATCCATAGGGAGATAAGTTGAAAAAATAGTTTTTTCTTTTTTCCCTCTAAAATTTGATGATGTAATCTAATCTTATTTTATTATTTCCACTATTATTTTATAGTCTCCTTGAGAGGCCCATTTTAGACCTCAAAATTCCCCTAATGAATTCTCTATTGGAGCACCAATGGCCAAGACTAAAACTTAATCAATGGCTAGGATCATCTATGGATCGATTCGTGTGAGTTTCTAGATGATTCTCACCTTGACTTGATTAAAACTGATTAATTAACCATATTCCTTAAGTTTAGACTTAGGAAATATTTTAAAACTGGTTAATAATCTAATTAAGTCATTTCTAGGCGATTCCAGAAACGATTTCTGGGTTTTGAAGATCTCATGTATTCTAGCCTCTCCACCACATTTCGTGGCTAGAACACATTCGATGCTACAAAAACTAACAGCTAGCAGTGCAGTTTCTTGGGAAATCAGAGCAGATCCATAGAGGGATCAACTAGCAGTAATTGGGTACTTGCTTCCATCACTTGGGCTTTGCTAGCTTGCCTTGAGCAAGCCCAGGTGCACACTTTCCAAACGCCAAATTTTAACCCCATGATTTTATAATAAAATGGCTCAGAGCACTGCAGTTTTTGGCTTAATTCATGGTGTCTGATCTGTGTGCAAATTTTATGTGTGTTTTTTCTATGTATGCTTTGTTTATCATTGTAAATTTCCCTTAGGAATATTACATTGGTATCAGAGCTCATAGTCTTGGCTCAGCCTGTGGAAGCATCTATTAGTCTATGACACCAGAAGATCAATAGAATGTGACTTACAAGAGGCAGAGGTACAGGAGCAGAGAAAGGAAGTTGCAAATTACCCCCAATCCAGTGATAGTTGAACCAGACATTGAGAGGCCAAACATGGGGGATAATGAGGGAGACAAAAGAAGTAAAGAGGAGGAGTTTGCCCAACACCTTATGAAGGTCGTTTAGGATTTGTCTAGGGGTATTGATGGACTGAGACAACAGACTTGTAGCAACAACAAGGGCAAAGGAATTTAGGGGGGATTTCAATTGGGTGAAGGCTCTGGCACTTCGCAACACCACGCAGCTAATGCCCCCAACGTACCATTTGTTCCTACTACATCACCCAGATCCACTATCCCCGTGTTTTTAGCATCTGGTGCTAGAGAGCCACAAGGACAGAAGGAGATGCCCATGGGGGACTATTTTGTGGAGTATCAGTCCTATGGGCTCGACTTTAGAGAGGATATTACCTACAAGAACTTCTGCCAGTTGAAGGGTAACAATAGGAGCAAGGGACAAGGTGAAGGAGGCTACACACATGGTACCGATTTTGCAGTGCACCATGGGGAGATTATTCCTCTCGAATTTTGATGCCTCATGAAAGAGCTCAGCAAGAGCATGGGTTGAGAAGTTAGATGTCTACTTCCAACTCAATCATATCACTGGTGGTTCCATGGGATAACCACGATGGGGCATGCAGGAGTTACAACTTATGAGGATTTCACTAGGAGGGTGCTGGAGCATTTTGAGAGGAGAGACACGGAAGAACACTTTGGGGAGTTGACATGACTCAAGCAGATGGGGAGTGTTGAGGCCTACATCTCCAAGTTTCTGAGATTGTCAGTGATGGTGTCCAATCTATCAGAGGCCAAGAGGGTTTAATGTTCGTAGAGGGGCTAGCAGAGCCACTAAGGGGATTAGTGAGGTCCAACAGACCCACCACCTTGTAGGACGCAGTTGGGAGAGTTTGGGACTTACAGGATGCTCTACCCAGGGCCAGAGCGCAGATACCACTTAGACAGGTGTTCCAACAGAGGGCGAGAGACACTAGGGCTCCACAATCGAGAGCCAACCAGGGGCGTGGACAGTTGGATGAGGAGATCCGGAGAGACCTCCGGAGGAGGAAGCTATGCTTCACCTGTCAGGAACCTTGGGTACCAGGTAATATATGCACAGTGGGCAAGACCCATTACATTGAGGTCTTCTCTGGCAGTGACCAGGAGGACGATGTAGAGTTGGAGGCAAGCGAAGATGACAGCGTGGCACGTGTGGAGAGGGTACCACCACCACCACCGCCATCAGGGTGAGCCCCTTTCGCTCCAGCAGGAGGGGTCCTTGCGTCCTTACATGGGGTACCCAAGTTTTTGACATTAAGGATCAACGGCACCATGCAGGGACTACGTGTCTCTGTTTTGGTGGACAGTGGGGCCACCCACAATTTCATCAATGCACAAATGGTTAAAAGGAGAGTGATCATGACCGAGGAGTTTGAGGGCTTCTTAGTCCTTGTGCCGGGGGACAGGACCATGCAGTGTACACAATATGTTCTCGCTTTGACAGTAACCATGGGGAACTATTCAGTGATGGATCATTTCTTTGTGGTGGATGTACCAGACACCAATGTGGTGATGGGTGTCCAGTGGCTCTATTCTCTTGGTCGTGTCACTAATGATTGGAGGAAGTTGGAGATGGAGTTTACAGGGCCAGATGGCAACTTAGTTGTTCTTCGGGGCATGCATCCTTACCCTCCACAGACAGCCTCAGCACACAGGATGGAGACTGCCTGAGGCATGGTGACATTGAGTGGGCGGTGGAGTTGAGAATTTCTGAGGCAGAGGGTCATCCCAAGCCACCACACCCTGACATACATGCCATCTTGGATAGGTACTCAATAGTGTTTGGGGACATACCACCAGGGCAGCCACCTGACCGGGGTTTGAGCACACAATTGAGCTAGAGAAGGGGGTATAGGCCATTATTACCACTCCATACAGACATCCCAAGGCCTACAGTGATGGGATTGAGTGAGCCATTCATGAGCTACTGGAACTTGGACATATTAGGCCTAGCTCTAGTCCCTTCACTTCATCAGTTGTCCTGGTGAAGAAGAAGGATGGGACACTATGTATGTGCATAGATTACTGGGCATTCCCCAAGATGGCCTTCAGGTGCCACTATGGGCACTTCGAGTTTCTGGTTAGGCCTTTCGGGCTAACCAATTCACCTGCCACATTTTAGTGTTGCTTGAACCATGTGTTCCATGGGCAGTTGCGGAGATTTGTATTGGTATTTTTCAATGACATTCTGATCTATAGCAGGACCTGGGAAGAGCACTTGTAGCACTTTCATTTTAGAGGAGCAACGGTTCTCCTCCAAGCTATCCAATTGTCAGCTCAGATTGACAGAGATGCTCTATTTAGGGCATATTATTGGGGAGGATGGTGTGAGAGTGCACGAGGAGAAGATTAGGGCCATTTGAGACTGGCCAATACCCTGGAATGTGATGGAGTTGAGGGGTTTCATGGGTACATGCACCTACTATAAGAAGTTCATGAAGGGATTCTCACAGTTGGCAGCTCCCCTCATGAATTTGACCAAGAAGGGGGCATTTGAGTGGACCGATGGAGCGCGGGAGGCTTTTGAGCATCTCAAACAGGTGATGAGAAGCTGCCCGGTGTTGGTACTTCCATATTTCACGCAGCGCTTTGTGCTTGAGTGTGATGCATCAAGGGTGGGCGTAGGAGTGGTCCTGATGCAGGGGGGCACCGGATAGCTTTTGAGAGTTAGAAGCTGCTTCCCCATCAGCAACTATACTCCATATACGAAAAAGAGATGTTAGCCATCATGCATGCCTGGCCAAGTTTAGACATTACTTGGTGGGTAACAGGTTTCAGGTGAAAACTGATCACAATAGCCTCAGATTCTTTTTGGAGCAGAAACAACTGCAGGAGAGGGAATAAAAGTGGGTGAGAAAAATTTAGGCTTATGATTTTGACATTGATTATGTTAAGGGTCAGCACAACATGGTATTTGATGCATTGTTTACAAGGTCAGCCACTATTTCATTGATGAGCGTGGCACCAGATTGGAAGGCGTAGTTGCCAGTGGAGTATTCCAAGGACCGATTTGCATGTGAGGTCCTTGATGGTATAGTTATGGATGAACGGTATAGGTTGATGGACGAGGTGATCTACTATATGGACTGGATTTATTTAGGTTCCAACTCCCAATTGAGGGAGAAGATTATGCAGGCTTCCCACGATTCACTGTTAGCAGGGCATTAGGGGTTCACTAAAACATACAGGGCTATCAGGGATCATTTTGCATGGAGAGGCCTTAAGGGTGATGTTTTGAGGCACGTCCGAGAGTGTGATACATGCCATAGGAATAACGGTGATCAGACACACCCTGTTGGATTGTTACAGCCTCTTCCTATCCCTAAGGGGAAATGGGAGAGTATTTCGATGGATTTTATCACCGGGTTGTCTACAGTCCAAGGAAGGGACTGCATCTACGTGGTGGTAGAAAAATTCAAAAAATTTGCCCCCTTCTTCGTTATTTCCACTTGATCTTCAGCCTCACAGGTGGCTAAACTATTTTTCAGGGAGGTGTTTCGGCTTCATGGTCTTCCAAAGGCTATTGTCAGTGGTCGGGACAATAGGTTCATGGGGGGATTTTGGCATGAGTTATTCAAGTTGGTGGGTATTGAGATCACCCCAAGCACTAGCTATCACCCTACATCGATGGGCAAATGGAGATTGTAAACAAATGGCTGGAGGGGTACTTACACAACTATGTGACAGACTAGCAGTGTGCATGGATACGGTGGTTGCATTTAGGTGAGTACTACTACAACACAACGTACCACATGTCCATAGGTATGTCCCCATTCCGAGCTTTGTACGATTATGATGCATTGACTTTTACTGATGTGATTTTTGGAGACAGTCGAGCCCTAAGGGCCAAGGATTTGATACAAGAGAGCCAGGATATCCTACCGGCTATCAAGGACAACCTATAGACTGAGCAGAACCAACAAAAGATTTATGTTAACAAGGGCCGTGTAGAGAGGCAGTTTGAGGTTGGGGACCTGGTTTTCCTGAGGCTCCAGCCTTACAAACAATCTACGCTCAAGCAAAAGGGGGTCGAAAAGCTCAAGCCTTGCTTTTATGGGTCGTACAGGGTCACCAGGAGGGTTGGAGAGGTAGCGTCTGAGCAGGAGCTACCTCTAGGTAGAAGAGTTCACAACATTTCCCACGTGTCTTGCCTGAAAAAGGCACTAGGGCAGCAGGTGATAACAGCTACATAGTTACCGCCCATGGATGATGAGGGGCATCTGGTTTTGGAGCTTGAGGCTATTTTGGATACCTATGAGAGACACTTGTGGAACATGGTCATCAAGGAGTTCTTCATTCGATTGTGAAATCTGCCTGATGAGGATGCCACCTGGGATGGAGAGCAGATACTCGAACATCCATCCTTGTAGTTGCTCGAGGACAAGCAACATTTTGGCAGGGAGGACTGTGATATTCCCACTTAGCAATATTACTAAGGGGAAATATCCATTTTTTCCAATTTTTTCATGTTTGGACTTTCACTTAGGAAAAGTGCGTTGCGGGACCCCACTTTTAAGTTTTGGAGCTAAGGAAAGGGCCCAACATAGAGAAAAGGGAATATCGAATGGTTAGTGGATGGTGGGGAACAAACAAAGAGGGAATATGCTCCCCTCTTGGAAATACCCACTATTGGAGGGAAAGGATGGAGGAAATCGATGGGTGGGCCCCACATGGACAAATTAGAGGCATAATTACAAAATAGGAGGAAGCACTCATTTTTGGGCATCTTGATCATTTGAACATTCACCTTGACTAGCACGGTTGAGCTAGAAGCCAAGTCTGCATCTGCTGTTGAGCACAAGATATTTTCAGCCAAGAATCTCACCCTTGCTTCGGTGGACCTCGAGTGCCAGCCCTAGGAGGGAGTCTTTATCACCTTCAGTTCGATCTAGGAGCCTTTTCCAGCATGTTCATATAGTTGGTTCAGTAGAGACTGCATGATCCTATGGAGTACGATTTTTGTGCCACATGTGGGGTTTAGGGAGGAAGAGGAATTTGGGGCTGAGTTTTGTGGAGGGATTCTAGAAGGTGATTTGTTGAATATCCTTGCCATTTTGGTAGATTTTAGGAGGGTCGGTTACAGGTGGGTTGAAATACCCTATAGCTGGAGGAGCTAGGAGAAATTGGGCCGAATTTTGAGGTCAACATTTGGCCAAACCCTTGTTGGGTTTTTATGGGTTATTGGAGGAGAGGACGAGGTTAATTTCCCAGAATTGTTTGAGCACAAAATGAGGCCGTTGCAGCCATTTCTTGTAGCCAACAATGCAATTTCCTTGGAAATCAATGCAGAGCCATAGAGGGATCAGCCAACGGCAATTGGGGACTTGCTTCCATCACTTGGGCTTTGCTAGCTTGCCTTGAGCAAGCCCAGGTGAACACTTTCGAAACACGAAATTGTAACCCCATGATTTTATAATAAAATAGCTTAGAGCAACACAGTTTTTGGCTTAATTCATGGAGTCTGATCCGTGTGCAAATTTTATGTGTGTTTTTGTTATGTATGCTTTGTTTATCATTGTATACTTCCCTTAGGAATATTACACAAACCCTCAATCATCCTAAGTATGGCCATCCTCATCTGGGCCGTAGATCATAGCATGCCCATCAAGTAGTGCCAAGGCCATCCTCGGGGCATTTTTCGGTCCACTAGTACATCCTCAAGAATCTTTCGTTCTAGGATAGAGAAGCTCAAAGTTCTAGTTCCTTGGGATGCTCCAAGATGTGTCTCAGTTGCTCAAGTCATCAAGAGGCCCAATGCTTTGCTAAAAGTGGTAAATACTGCATTTTCTGTTTCATCATGCTCTCTAGAATGAAATGCATGGCCTGTTGCCACACAATATAACAGAGGTCCTAAGGGACATCTAGTATAACAAGTGACAACTATGTGATAAAGAACCACTGTCACCTCAGTAAGTGTCCCCTACTATTTACAGACTTTCAACGATGGGAGTCCCAGTATGAGGGAAATCACCTAAAATGATGGGATCAATGATAAAGTATTTAGTGATCTCTAAGGCCCATTCAAAGGAGAGGCTCAATTAGGGATCAAGGCTTCTAGATAAGCTAAAGGCTCTCCAAGAAAGACCAATGAGAAAGACCTAGGTCTAGGGTTAATGATATTCAATAATGACAAGGGTGCCTGAGGTCAAGGTTCCAAAGATGATTAGGACTTATCAAGAAAATTTGTATGCTGATTATATGCCTTTATATAAGCTCTCACTATCCTTGAGAAGCCTAGAATGGGACCACACAAGACCTATGGTCTACAAATAACCGTGGGAGGAGACCCTCGAATGAACTCACTAGGTCAATGTAGTGTAGGGAAATGGTTTTTTAAATGATTTATTCCACCTAATATTATGTGTGAAAACCCTCAAGAAGTCCTCTCACTATGACGTTCAAGATAGGAATTAAAAGACCGAGCTAGGGCTTCATTTTTATCTCAAATGAACTGTGGTAATTGCGTGAAACCTTAAGATTCCTAGAGGGTACACCAGTATAGTAGCTTGTCCAATCGGAATAGAAAAAGTCATTCTCTAAAGGAATTCATATGCAGCCCTAGCTAGGCCATCTAGGAGAGAGGCCAAAATTTTTGAGGAGAAAAAGAGAGGTAAAAGAAGGGTGACCACCAAATTTTCTTGGATTAGTGCCCTATCCTTGGGCTATGGAGTCTATGTGATTCGAAATTTGGCTAAAATTTGTCTTCTAATAGGATAAATTATGATGCCCTAGCTACACTCTTTAGCATTTACCCACCCAAGATCAATGGAATTTTATGGAAGAAGAACAAGTTTTAATCCACTATTAGCATTCATCTACTTGCTAATCAATGAGTAACATGCACAAATTTGCAATCCAACAATCTTTTCAATTATATTCAATAATTAGGGAAAAAGAATAACATAGCTAGTTGCAATATTTCCACACATTAGACATTATTACATGAAAAAATTTCAACAAAAGAACTTCCGAGATAGAAAGAGATATATCCAATCCAAAGTCAAGATAGTGGCTCCAAGAAGGAACAAGATTTCAACTCCCAAAAATATCGAAATGTTGTGATGTTCCTTTTTGTGGTGTTCCTTATGGCACGGTTAGGATGGACTTTCAGGGTTGGAGGCAGATAGGTCACAGATACAGGTTTACATCATCAGCGAACCCAGGGGCTTTTGGACATGTTTTATGGGGTTTGGAGGAGTTCACTTGCCATCTTTCGTCATCAGGATTGATTCTGTACAACTTGCTTCTCATTCCATTGCATTATGATAATTCTCGTAAAACGGGGTTATTATTATGCATAACTCAATTAGTTACGCTTAAGGTGGCATTCCGAGAGGAATACTTGATGGAACACCTGAGTGTAATAGCTCGTTGGAACCGGAACGAGAAGATCTACAGGATGAGATGATTAGTGGGAATGTTTAGTGGCTTGAGCAGGCATGGTGACCAATTTACCATTTTCCAACATTAAAAAGATATTTTAATCAAGGGAAATGTGCTCAATGATTAAAATAATAATAAAATAGGAATTTCTAAAGGGGTCCATCAGATCTATAAAAAGAGGAGGCCACTAGAGGGCATCTTGGATTTGATATTTCTTCTTGCATGAGAGGTTTGAGAACCCAATTCTCTACTTCATTGTGGCCCCAGAATGGAAACCCTCAGGTGATTTAGTGAGATTGGGTGAGAACCCATCTCCCCTTGCTGAATTCATCCAGAATTCAAAGGAGAGCTTAGCAGTGGCAGTTCAGTTCAGTTTTGGTGGAGGGCTCGTGCAGCATTGGCACAGTTTCTTGAGGCCAATTCTATCTCAGCTATATCAGTTACATGTAAAACCCCAGTTTATATATATTATAAATAAAGCTGAGATTATTTCTGCTCATTATGTTATTATTTTGTTGTTCTATGTTGCTGAATTTTACATGGCAATGTTTTGTTAATGAGTAGAAATTTATATGGAGCATTTGTTGAGTTAAATTTGGTGAAGTTGCAAATGTTTCAATTTGGGATATTATAGTGGTATTAGAGCTGGTTTTCCTACCAGTCTGAGGGTGAATTTGTTGTTGTCCAATTTTATTATCAAAGTTCTATTGTGAAGCTAAAATCTTGAGTTCGATCAAGCAAGTGGAGGTCAATCAAAGGGAAGCGATTATATCTAAAAGCCATGGCCAAACTTTATTTTTTAAGCAGAAATATCCATTCAAGGGCCAATTTATTTTGAGTGGAGCCGAAACCCAATATAGGGTTGAAATATGTTGAACAAGAAACCAATTTTGTTTATGCTCTCAAGAACCGTGGAGCAGCCACATTAACGAAATCACGTCAAAAGAAGCTGAGCCAAATTATTCTATCACCTCAAAGTGGCATCTATCAGCCAAGGAGTCAGATTACCTACGTTGGAAGAAAACCTGAATACTGAATTAAAACACCTATAGTAGGCCTTGTCTTTATTGGGAGGATCGCGTGCAGTACGTTGCCAGGAGCAGCTCAAGTGGGTAGCAAACTACGAATCATCAACATTTGAGAGCGTTGAATGGTATGTTTGTTGTGCAGTCAAGAGCACCGATCCACATAACAATGTGATCGTGTGGCCAATCCATGTAGTCACGTGACGGTGAGCCAGAGATATAGAGCGATGGCACAGGCAGTGCAAGATCTGATTTATTTCCCAACATCCTATGGGAGTTTTTGCCAATAGAAGTACTTTTGTAGTATGACCATAGTTTTCTCCACACCAAAGTGTCCTACGACCTGACTACAGTGCGCCTCCCAAATCAACGTGGCACACTCGCTTGAAGGAACAAAAAGGTGGCCCAAGTAGCATAATAATGCATCTTAGAGGTCAAAATCAAGAACTTTCTTGCCATCTACTACAATATGGTATGTCAAGCCAAACTGTGGATCATTTTTGTATAGTTGTGGCCATCGAGAGGTCTCAAGGCCACAAGAGTTGAGAACAATAGTCAGTGTTGCAACTAGGGGCCGGCTGAGGTAGTATGCCACATGATTGGTGCTACCCTTTTTGTATTTAATGTTCTAGTGGAATTGTTGCAAATATGTAGATCACTTCTAATGGTGATCATTCTACAACTTCCCTTGTGTCTGTAAAAACTAAAGAGGTCATTGATCAGTATGGATGATCATCTCCTTCCCCAAAATGTAATGCTTCCATTACCAGAAAGCCTGCAGGATGGAATACATCTCTTTATCATAGGCAGGGTACTTCCAAATTGTATCGGAAAGTGTCTCACTATGATAAGCCATTGGATGCCCGTGTTAGGTGAGGATTGCACCAATAGCACAGTCGGAGGTGTCTATCTCAATTTCAAATGGCTATTGTAGGTCTGGGAATGTGAGTAATGGTGCAGAGTAGAGGTAGCGCTTCAAATCAACGAATGCATTTTGTTGGGACTCGGAACAGGAAAAATTTTCTTTTGCTTTGCCCTTGGTAATTTGACTCAAAGGCCAAGTGATACGGGAGAATCCCAACACGAACCTCTAATAAAAATTTGCAAGTCCCAAAAAGTTGCGAAGCTCTGTTAGAGTGGTTGGGGTTGACCAATCTCGAATGACTTGGATCTTAGTCGGATCTACATGCATGCCTCGCTCATCTATGATGTAGCCCAGATATTGGACCTGGCTCATGCCAAAGTGCATTTCTCCAAGTTGACACACAATTTGTGTTGCCACAGGGTTTGAAGGACCTGTCGAATGTGTTGCAAGTGTTCTTCCCAACTCTTGTTGAATATGAGGATGATGTCTAGATAAACAACCACAAATGATTTGGTGAAGGGCCGCAAGATGTTATCGATTAACCTCATAAAAGTAGAAAGGGAATTTGTCAACCTGAATGGCATTACCAACCATTCAAGAAGGCCTTCCTTGGATTTGAAGGTAGTCTTCCATACATCTGTGGAATCTATTGGAACTTGGTGATAGCCAGACTTTAGATTGATCTTGCTGAAATACTTGGCCCCCTTGAGTTGGTCTAGAAGGTCATCAATCCATGGGATTGGATACCTGTTCTTGACAATGATTTTGTTTAGTGCACGATAATCAATGCAAAGCCTCCAAGTCCCATCCTTCTTCTGTGCAAGTACAATCGAGCTCCCACAAGGCGAGGAACTTGGTCGGATGTGCCATTTTTGTAGCAACTCCTAGATTTGTTGCTTGATCTCTTCATTTTTCCAGAATGGAGCGGTGATATATCGACCCATTAGGTAGAGATGCTCTGAGAGTCAGATCGATCGAATGTTTAATCTCATAGTGCAAGGGTACCCATGTGGGTGAGGATAAGATGTCCATGTATTCTTCCACGACCTTATCCACCTACTTTTGTTGTGTGAAGGAACCCTTCCCAGGGGCCATGGATGTGGCCACGTTCTTCCCCTTACTTTGAGAGCGAATCAGAAAGAAAACAAAATTCCTAGTCCGGGAGATGATCTAACTGCATTGCTTAGCAGAGATCAAAGAGACAACGGTAGGCAGGGCTACCTCCGGTATCCTGTATAACTTATTACCCAAAGAAATAATAACAGTGCAAGGCATTGACTCATATACATCATGATGCTTCCACAAGTACGATTGGCCTAATAATACATCACAAACTTCAAGAAGAGAAACATCACACAATACATCATCCATGAAGGGCTTGATGTTGTAGGGAAGGAAACAATGCTAATTGACGCGGAGATCTCATCCTTGGTGAAGCCACCCGATGGTGTATGGTTGTGGGTGTGGTGTGGTTGGTAGGCCCAATTGCTTCATGACCTCTGCTGAAATAAGGTTATTTTTTCTCCCTCCATCGACAAATAATTGCAGAAGCAAACCCTTCACCCACACCTGTGAGTGGATGAGACGATGCCCTTCCTCTGGATCTTCGAGATCAATATTTTGGATCTTAGTGGTGGCAATAGTGGCATTGGGCTCTACAACAATAATACTCTTCCCTTTGTCATTCCCCTTGTCAAGTTCTTACTCAGAGTCAGATTATGTATCTGATTCTGAAGCCTTTAGCTGGGCCACCAGTGACTGTGTCCTTTGTCTTTGTGTCCTTCTTTGTCTTTGTGGTGTTTTATTTGCTTGCAGCTTCAATGGGTTGTCCTGGGTTACCCCGCCTTGGAATTTTCCTTTGTTCTGCAGTTTGGGGGCACCTTTCCCTTGCTTCAGATTCGCAGATCCAAAGTATCACATCTTTTGTTTAAACTTTTGTTTGATCTTTGACAACATATTGGTAGGTGGTACCAAGCGAGGAGATGTATAGGAACTCCATCTCGTCCTCGATGTATTTGTGCAGACAACCACGGTACTTGAGTACTAGATACCGCTTGAGATACTTATACCCAACTTCATGCGAAGGGTATGAAAAATATTTGTGAACTCCGACATGTCTTAGTCCCTTCCCTGCCTTAGTGTGGTCCACTTTATGTACTTATCTTCATAGCTCTTGACAAGGTAATACTACTCCTTGATGGCGTCTCAAAAATATTTCCAAATGGGTGCAAATGAAAATAGTGAGGGTTCCCTCTCGTCCTTATACTCACAATAGGTTTTCCACCAGTGCTTAATGTGGGGGGTAGCTATGAGGAGTGAAAAAGTAATATTTTCCCTATTGGAAAAATCATGAACTGAAAAATACCCTTCCAACGGATTTAACTATCTATCTATGACATCTGCATCTATTTGGCCTTCAAATATGGGAATATCAAAGTTAACTTGTACCTTGAAGGGAGTGGTGCCTGTAGAGTGGCTTTCAGATGAAGATGCGTTGCCTGTAGAGATCCGACGAAGGATCTGGGAAAAATTATCCATCATCACGCTCCAATGTCATTCGAGGGCTTCTTGGAGTAATATTTTGAAGGGATCTCCTGCTCCCTCCTATTTATTTTCTTCCACCATGGGAGGCCATCAGGGTTTGCAAGGCTGGTCTTGCAAAGGTTCAACAGGTTCAAGCCCTAACTCCTTATACCCTGACCTCGTTGGGGACATGCACAGAAAAATAGAGAAAGAACAGACCGCTCTAATACCACTGATCCAGACTTATGTAGGAACGCAACAGAATACATATATAAACTTAAACACAAAGATGCAGCAAAAGTAAAACTCCATTTCATTAATATCAAAGAAATGAAATAAGCTTACATACATAATGGAAGTAAACTAGCTTGGACGATGATAGCCTATCTTTGAGAAGAAATGTGGTGGTTACATGCCTCTGAACTATGTTATAATGAGGCTCGAAGGCCTATTTATTATTGAGAAAATGGAAAACCCTAAAATCCAAAAAACTAACCCTAGGAGATGAAGCGCCAAAACTATGGGCCTTGTTGGGGTATATTTGTACATCAACTTCCCAAGGTCGTAACTTTGGCATGCGATCTTCATTTGATGTGCACAATACCTCGTTAGAAATATCTGTCTGAGGACTACAAGTTTCGAATACAAACATCAATTAAATAATCATGGTTTCTTATTTTCCAAAAAAACGTCGTTTAGGGCCTCAAAACGGCTACAAAAGTTTTGGATCCAAAAAACTGCCAAAAACAGTAAATTATGCTACAATGAAGGAAACTAAAACACTAAAAGAAACAATGGTGGGGGTCTGTTGACCACTACCGGTCAACTACCCATGCAGTACCCCCCCTTTTCTTTGCAAAAATGGGTAGCACTTGATCGACATGTCCGTGCCATCATGCAGTCTTCAGCAGCTTGATCAATTTAATTGTAAACCCAGTCTGCATGTATGAATTGTAAATAATCCTAGCAAATATGAGTCGTGTATGTAAATTGCCTGGGTGGACCTAACTTTCTAATGATAATCTACGTCCCGGAAGGTTTTTCGTCTCACCGATCCATGATCGGTAGAGTTTTCCTTCAGCCTGACCCCAAGGCCGGGATGGATTTTGTCACTAGAATCTTAGGAGAATCCTAGTGCGTTAATCTGCTAGATTATAGCTGTGTCGCAGAACTGGGTGGTTTATGAGGGTCTATGATAAAGGGGTTGTCCCCCTTAAGATGTAAATTGTAAAAGTCATGATGAAAAGTGTCTTGAGGATGTTTTAATCCCCTCATAAGTCCTAAGTCCTAGGTCCTAGGTGATTTTTCCAAAGGCTAAGTTCGAGGATCCATTTAAAAATGAATTAAAAAATTAAAAAATTAAATAAATAAATATAATAATAAAAATTTAAAAAATTATAAAAATAAAAAGAATAAAATAAAAAAATTATAAAATAAAGCAAAAACCCTAAAATAATAAAATAATAATATTTTGAGTGAATGCATGCAAAATTTCATTTTTTAAATGAATTAACAAATTCGACGGATGAGATTAAGAGATGTCTTGATCCTCATCGATGGTCGAGATCATTTCGACATGGATCACTCGAACTTGCCGTTGGGATCATTTCCTTTAAGTAGGGTGCTAGGGGTCATTTGAGATCAGAGATCTGTGAGTCTTGTGCTGAAGAAGCTCTCTTGTAGTTCATTTTTCTTGTGCAATAAAGAAGACTTTGGGGTTAAAAATCTTGCTGGTGTTACTCTTCTGAAAATGTTGTAAGATTGTTCTATTTGTTCTGCATAATTTTATTTTCAGCCATTAATGATAGCTTAATGAAGATTGATCTAGGCATAGGTATCTTGTCTGATCTTTGGGGTTTGAATGATAGTTTAGATTTTGAAATATATTGGCAGGTATCTCCATTTGATCGGGGTTTCACTATTGTTTTCTCCTTCTACGTTGATGGTTGATTTTAAGCTGTGCAGGAAATCCTTTTTTTTCAGATTACCAGGCGTTAGGGGAAGTTCTCGGCTGAACCAGCCAACTCCCGGGTTGTGTTTTCTGAAAGAGCCCAGCCAGTTCTTGGTCCCGGGCTTATCATTCGAAATATTTTTTTTTATGAATGCATGCAGGGTTTTCTGAAGCGTTTTACATTAAAATTAAATTCTGAAAATATTTCTGCTCTTATTGCTAAATCTGGCTATTCTAGAGCTGCATTTTTTATTTTTTTTTGTGATTTTAGGTTAGTTTTGAAGGGTTTTACTTTAAAATTTTGTGTATATCTGCCGGGTTTTGTTTTCTTCTTGCAGGTTACAGACCTGAGACAAGATCTGGAGGAAAGTTTAATTTTTTTTTTTGCAGGGTCTTTGTCTCAATTATCAGGGTTTCCAAAAATCAGCTCTTCAACCTGCATTTTTCTCGGTCCTCTGGGTGCTGCGTTGATCGTTTGACCATCTGTTTGGCTGGCCGTCGAAGCATCAAGGCCCAGAAATCACGCATTGAAGGGAACATATTTCGATTTAAGGGTTTTGTTGTTCCGCTACCCATGTGAAAACATCAGGCTGCCTACAAAATTTGCGCAGTTCTTTCCACGCCATGGCTTCATGTAGCTGATAGCTGTCAAGACAAAAAGAACTGCAAAACGAAATATACACGGAGGGCTGGTTTATATATGCGTAGGCAATTTGAGATTGCGTCCTGCCTGCAAACCCTCAGAAATTTGATCCGCCGTCATAGTCTCAAGCAATCTTCAGCAAACCGGTGTAACGTTTCTTTTGGGTGCACGTATGCGTGAAGAGCCAACAGTAAGCTGTCTGCCATCGACCTGAGTCAATCCGTCGAGCTCACCTCCGTTTGCAATTTTCAAACAAATTCACGCAGGCCAAGTGACTCATGAGTTTTGCGTGAGGAGATTTCTGAATGTGCGTTAAATATTTTTCTCTATCGAGCGCCAGGTAAGGAATCTGTTATGCAAAGGGTCTAAATCGAAATCGCTCCAACGTGCTCAGGTAATTTTATCGCAGGTTTAGTTTCTTTATTTTTTGGGCTCATGGCTGTATGCGTTGGTCTTTTAACCTGAAAATCGCCGCGTTTTTCCTTCAATCGCCGCCGTCTGGTGCCGGAAACCGCAAACCTGCGGACTTGGTAAGTTAGCGTTTCATTTTAATTCATTTACGTGATTTACGATTCAGCAACAGCGTTCATTTTTTTTAAAACTTATAGCATAGCTCTTTGTAATTTTGACTTTGGCTTTAGGTTACATTTCGACTTCAATGAAAATTGCGTATGTGTAGAGTACTGAGAGCGTAAAAGCATAAAACGAAAAGAAGGGATAGCGTTTAGTTTGTATTCATTAGTCTTAGTTTAGTGCCCTTCTTTTTATATTAATTTTTATCTTAAAGTTTTATTTTCATAATTCTTGATTTAGTTACAAATCCTTTTCTTTTTAGATTAGAGCTTTAGATTTAAATTTCATTTAAATATAAATTTAAAAAAAAAAATCATAAAAATTTTCTTTTAAAGTGTAGAACTGGATTTTATTTTTTAAAGCTTTAAATTTTTTGCCAATATTTGAAAAAGCATTGTGGGAATTTTGTCAGGATCTAGTTTTTCTCAGAAAATTGTCATGTCATATTTTTATATGCTGGAGATTTAAATTTTCAAGTTATGATCATCTTAAAAGATTAGTTGCATATGATATCTGGTTAATGATTCATAATTGCGTGTTTGTTTAAAGCATTGATCTTTTTTTCAAAATTTTTAATTGCTGGATATCGTTATTAAGATTTGGTCATTATAAGAACTTCGTGGTTTTAACAGATATCTTGCGCTGTTCTAGTCGTTTGATGATAAATGATTGCTCTACATGGTTTATATTCCTGCAGCATCTGATAATTAATCGATTAAACATTAACTCCACAAGGCACTGGTCTTTTAACTTCTAAATCCATTTAGTGCTTATCATATCGTGTCTCCCAACCAACTGGTCGACAGTTGGTCTTCGTCATTTCATAGGGTCTACCCCCCTTAGCCGTGGGAGACAGGTTTAAACGGAGAGATCGGGGATCAGAGTGACAGCCCCCGGTCTGAGCGTTGTCGTGACAATTTGTGCGATAACAGGGTCCAAGAAGAATAGGTGGGTGGCCACCAATATCCACCTGAATCAAAAAGTAAGAGAAACAACTTAGTTAAAATGTGAAGAGTCGTTGACGTTAACATTTTTGCTTAACGAATTACAAAAATGGAAGAGATTAGCAATTTCGCTGAAGGATGAAGCTACCCCTATGAAACATTATAAGGAAATTATTGATGATCTTAAGAGGACATGGGTTGAAAAGCTGAAGGTTCAGGACTTGGTGAGGGTTCAAAAAAGAAGGAAGCCATCACTGTTACAATTAGAAGAGTTGCAAGGGGATGTATAATTTTTACAATAGGAAAAGGAGACCATTTACGAACTTGTTGACAATATATTGAGTTTCAAACCTCCTCCTCTATCCTATCCCTTTGTATTCACAAGAAAAAGTCTTCCTTTTTCAATTAACAACCTGGAAGGTAAAATGAACGTGTGAGATGAGGGAGGCTCAAGAGTTTCTGGAAACTCTTTGGAAGGCCACTCACTAGAGAACTTTTGAGGTCTTGTTGACGGTGCTAGACCCGCCAACATTCAGGGGATCACCCCGGTATGAAGTCCCAACTAGACCTCACACCGTTTGGTGTGGGAGTCCCATCCAGTATGATGGCCCGGTTGCCATTATCTTAAGGATTTTCCTCAACTCTTGCTTGTCAACACATGAGAGTGGTCTACTTTGTCTTCGAGAAGTGAGGTTCACGTGCCTGGTGAGTGTAAGTGTCACTTGTGTCAATGGTTCTTTCACTGTCGAGGGAGAGGGTGAGAGTGAGTCCCAAGTCGGTTGGGAGTAGTCCCAACACTGCTAGGAACACACAACACAACAGGACGTGCACAGCTTCCGGTGGAGCAGTCCACATGGATGCGGCAGTCACAACACACAAGGGAAGATAACACGTATAACACTCAGCGGATTAGTCCACACGAGTGCAACAATTGTTTACAACAAGTTTTATGTGAAAGGTCTGTCTAATGTCCGGGAGAGTAGTCTACACGGGCGAGACAACGTTAACAACATATACAACACATTTTCATTAATAGATTATGTATTACAACAAGTGAAATAGTTCAAATGTAGAACACAGGTTAAAGAAACATGCATCACAAGTGTTAAAGATTAGTCTTACAATAGTTACAATACATGTGTGAAAACGTGTTGGCCTGTTAGCAGGCTTCTGAATTAAGCGAAAGTTCCAAGACACATCGTTACACCATACATCACTAACCCCGTGTGAGGGGCATTGGAGCCACTACTTACTCCTCAAAGGAAAGATTACAGACTCTCTTGGCTGTGTGGGAGGAGCTGAGGTGAAAAAGTCCTTTGCATGTGCAAATGAGGGGGTATTTATAGCCAAGGGTGAAACTAACCCTTTTGGTTGTTCGATTGCCCTCATGACTATTTGACTTCTATGACTTTTTGACTTTACACGACTCTTGGTACAACAAGTGGGTCTCTTGGACTTCCACGTTACATTACATTGATTGACAACATGGCCCACAGTAGAGATGTGGGCGACATGACTCCTGACACAACTCGACATGACAGTGCTGGTACATTCGTGCTGTTGTTGGTGTGCATCTCAAGCTAGGTGATGGATTTCTTCATGGTGTGTCACAGCTTCACCTCCGCATGGCAAAGTGCACGAAGTCTTCGATGGTCGTTGGTTCGCTTGATGTTGCTTTGGCATGTTGCTCCTTGTATGTTGGATAGCTTGACAGGCTCATCTATTCACGAAAGGTGCATGTTCATCCGTTCGTCCGTCCATGAGCACATCTTGCATTGTTTTCTCGTTCATTCATCCGCGAACACATCTTTGCATGATCATCCATTCATGAGCACATCTCTTCGCATGAATTGTTATTTCGTTTGTTGGTGAACTTGTCCTTTTGCACGTGCTCCCTTCGTTCATCCCATTCATCGTCGCGCCATGTTTGTTGGTGTAACTGTATCTACAGTCACTCATGACGAGACGACATCAAATCCAAAACCCTCTTAGTCTACCATGACACATGATCATTTCGGATCTAGGTGACCGGGAGAGGAATCAAGGTTGCGAGGCAAGATGATGGCTCTGGGCACTGCTGATGAAAATTGCGCAATAGTCACTAGGTGATGAAGATGGGCAATCTGAGACAACAATGACTGTCCGCGAGGTTTGGCTCGGCTGGAAGGCAAAACTGCACAAATTTTGGGAGGAATAGTCTGGGCTGCAGAAAGGCAAGGCAGACAAAATCTATGCATTTTCTAGAACGAGCGGGCAGCGTGTGTTCGACAACAATATTTTCACAATTTTCTGGAGGAACAGGTCGGGCTGCATGGAGGATCAGTAATCAGAAATTAAACAATTTTTTGGAGGCGCAGGCCGGGGGGTTTGGTAGCGGAAACTGCGCATTTCCTGGAGGGAGATGGTAGTTGGCTGTTAGGTCACTTGCAGCAAAAATTGCACAATTCCTCGAGGGAACTGGCACTCAGCTGTTGGGGCTTGGCAGCAAAAACTCCGCAATTCCTGGAGGGAACTGGCAGTCTGCTTCTGGGAGCTGCTGGCAGGGAAAACTTTGCTGAGGCTGGGAGGCTAGCCTGCTCATCACCTCTGCACAATTTCTGAGCTGAGTGGACTGTTGGGTAGCAGAGGGCTTGCTCATAAAAATTGCCCAATTTTTTGGGTGAGCAGTCGGTCGACTGCCAGGAGGACTGGCTAGAAAATTGCACAATTTTTTGAGGGAGATAGGGACGAGCACTTGGTGTCTGTCCGGCCTGTCTGTGCAATTTTCTCAGTCAGCAGAGTAGGCAAGGTCAGCAGTCTTCACATAATTTTTGAGGGGAGTTAGTCCCGGGGTGGTTGCCGAGTCAAACTCTCCAGATGGCTAGCTTGAAGGTTGCTTGAGTTGCTTTCAGGCAGCGCAACTTGAAAAGACTTGCTTGGTGCTTTTGCGCTATTCTGGGTGACAGTTGATCGAGTCAATGGCGGGGTGATGGTCCCACTGTCAGAGGGGAGTCCGGTTGTCAGAACTTCAACAAAATGGCTAAGTGTGTGAACGAGTGAAAGATGTAAACATGATCTTACAAACACACACCAACATGACTTGACGACAAGATGACTCAAACCATCCGAACACACATACTCAACATGACCGACCGACGGTGTCAGCGACAAGTGAGGCACTTGTGATTGATCGTTGATTGACCGCGATGACGCTTGCACGACAATGAATGTGACTCCGTGTGTGAGTGCGACAAATGTTTTCATAGTGAACACAATGAGTACACACGAAGCGAAGACTTGGAGCATGACCAGAACATGGTCGCAAGCATGACTTTGACATCAACATGCAAACACTTTGGTGGAATGAACAAGCAAGGTGGGTGCGAAGACTCACACAGGCTCACGGAGTGAACCCGAGTGTATGCAACCTTCAAGTGAAACTCTCAAGGGAGGCTCCAAAGTTGAGTGCAAGCCAAAATTTTGGAGGGTGGTTATAGCCGCTACAACACTTGGAGACACACTGATAGAACTCCAGCTTCTCTGTTTTGGTTCATTGATAGCACAGGGCCTTGGTCTTTTGGGGAGTATTGAATCATTGTGCGAGTTACTTCAGCTTCTCCACTTACCCCATGGACATACATGGTTCACCTTTTGGCAACTCAGTCAAACACAATCAAAAGTTTATTTTGATCACAGTGTTTCGAATCCGGGAAGGGTAGTTTAGCTCACGAGTTGAAGATTTTCAAAGTATAAGCTTTCATCTCTTGTGTTGCTTCGCTGCCATCAGGCTTGGACAGTACCCCGATGGAGTCACGCAGGAACACACGCATTGCTCCACTGGCAGCAAGCTTGGTTAGTACCCTGGTGGAGTTGCATGCTTCACCTCTCTGCGCAGGAAGCCTTTCTCCTCTTTCACCTTTGTATGTTTCAAGAGAACTGTGCATAGGCACTTATTTATTTTTGGGGCGGAAGAGGGATCCCGACTTATTGAGAGCAGAAGAGGTTGTTCCTTCCGAGAAGCACGTAATACCTATGACATAGGTTTGGTCGTTTAGATTTTCCCCTACTCTGTTTCTACTAGTTGGATGAGCTTGAACACACAGAGCAAAAGGTTGAGTACAGGCATGGGGCTTTCTAGTGTGGACACAGGTTCATGGTTGGACCAAAACTTCCCTTGCAGACGGCTTGTATTTTCCATCAAGACTTCATCGGCCGAAGGTTATAACCAAGCACAGAGAAGACAGACACAAGATTGGCCAAGTGCTGCAGTGTCACAAATCTCTTCAAATTTCAACCACATACTCTATTCAAAAGCCAGAACATAGTAGTTGGCAACACTTATTTCTGGAAACAAAAATAGTAATATACCAAGCAAAAAGAACAAACATAAACAAAAATAGTAAGCAGAATAAACAAAGTAAAAACGATGATAATAAGCAAAGCAAACAAGATGAAAACAACAAGCAGCAAACAGACTATGTACATGGCACGAGCGCAGCCCGTCCTACTAAAAGTAATGCTTGAGATCTTGGTCGTTGACAGGAATATTGTCAATCCTCCCATCAAGTGATGGCGGGTGGTATGTGTGTGGGCCTAGCTTCTCGTAGACCAGTATGAGACTGTCAGGTTCTGCTACCGGAGCCTGGCGGTATCCCAAAATACCTTTAGGTGAAGATGAGACTACTGCTTCAGATACTGCGTGCAACATAGGCTCTATTGATGGCACGGGGTAGTTGTTTTTATTTTGGGAGTAGTTCAGGTTTTTGAAATCATTACATAATCGGATTTCCCCAGATTTCTTACATACAGAACTTAAGTCAGAAACCCATGTATGGTAACGAACTTTGTCAATAATCCAAACATCTAACAATATAGTCAATCTTTTCTGCATGAGGAGGTGAAATGACATATGTGTTTTACTTAGCTTTTGTTGTAATGGCTTGGCTCCTCCTTTACCTGGAATCCTGTGTTGGATTATTTGTGTGTCATGTGAACTCAAGTCATCATCGTCCCGTGCGGGCACATCCCGATAATGTTTGATCAAGCGGCCAAAGACTTGCCGCTATTGTGGTGTATGGTTTGTACCGAGACTGGCCTTCTTTGGATCGTGATTGGTTCCCAGGCTGCTCTGTTCGTTTGTAGTGGTGGGTCTGTGTGTGCTGCTATTTCTCCGCCCTTGACAGAAGTCCTGCAAATCATAGAGCTGGTCAAGAGAAACCACACCCTCGGGAATGAGGTTGTTTTTCCTGCCATAAGCTACAGTTTTCAGGGGCCGCTCATGCTCACCTTCATCAGTTGTTACGTCCGTGAAAGCATTAACACTGTTTGCGGGGCGTAGTATCACTTTGAGTGTGACCACGTTGAGGCTGATGGTCCTTTGTGAGCCCAACACGAGTGCTTCATACTCAACAATGTTGTTTGTGCACTCGAACTTCAAACGTCTTGAAATTATGTATTTTCTATTGCTTTGGGCGACTGAGATATACCCGGTCCTTGAGCCATCACGTGTCTCTGATTCATCAAAATCCATGGCCCATAGCTCATCTGTACATGAACCATTCGACATGCTAGTGCCGCTACTACTGCTACTATTGGTACAATGCACTATACATGTTTCATTACCATTAGCTAGGCAAGGAAGGAGTCCCAACTTTGTGTCTGGTGGGGTTGGAGCTGGCCGTGCAGGATAACACCCCAATGCTGTTTCAAGGAGGCAGTTGCCAAAGATGAGTTCTACGAAGGCCAACGGTTCATTCTTTCCATTAAGGGGAGTGACGTTGTGCTTCATATACCTCTCAGATAACACCCGAATTTGGTTGCATTTTCCCTTGTACGAAAGCCACATGTGAGACTAGTCTGTAGCGAAGTATCTATCTAGCTTGCTGGACCAGTATCTGCTGAGTAGTAGACCGTATGCTTCCGGTATGTCCACAACAACTATGTTGATGCATTGGTGGACTTGACTATCATGAGATAGTCAGATGATCACATCTCACAATTCACCAATGGTTGGTACTAATGTTTGATCAAGTTGGATGATTCATGCGGATGTCTCGCTCCATTGTGCATTGATCTTTTTCGCAATGGAGAGTGGCATGACGTTGGCGGCCGTGCCAAAATCAACCAAGCAGTTGTGAACATTGTAGTTAAAAATTTCAAATGATAACAGGAATGGAGGGCAACCTGAGTTTGCTTCTTCCATCCAGAGTGCGTTGAGCACAGTAGAAAGTGATCCGGGAGGTGTGCTTGCTCCCTTGCTGGTAGAGGTTGCATTATCCATTGTTGTCTGTCCTAATGCGTGCAACAGGGTGCCTTACTGACTCTAGATCTTAGCTAACTCAAACAAACTAACGTTCACCCTAGTTTTCTTCATGTCATCCACAATGTTGTAGTCCAGAGGTGGTAGACTCACTGAGTTGTCCGGGGTAGAATGGATGTTCGTGTTGTCCGACGGAGTGTTCTGCAGTTTGCTGCTCATGGAGGTACTCTTGTCCGCTGCTATCTTCCTCGACTTGTTCTTTTTTTTTCTGCTTTGGGGCAGTTGGTGGATCAACCTTCCTTAACAACAGTCTCATCTTTTCTTGTGCTTCCACAAGTGTAAGGGGGGCCCCTTTACTCCTAAGATTGTAACGATCATTTTGCTTTTGGGGCTGCTTTTTGATGTTCGTCTTCATTGTTACTTGCGAGCACTGATATGCATTCACCACATGCCCAGAACATGATGCTTCATTAGGTGCAACCTCTTAGTCATCATCAATGTCTGTCAGCTACTCCCGCATTTTGCTTTCTGCATCGAGTGTATGACTACAGACAGATTTTGCGACTCACTTCCAGTCCGAACAAGAGTTCTTGGGGTGATGTTCTTCATGGAAAGAACAGAACTTAGGATCCGCGCACTGTTCGAGCTGGAACACAGGTTTTTGCACAGTTTTTGGAGCGAACCAGTTGCTACCTGATGAGTTGCTTGCCTGTCTCTGCCTGGTCGGATGGTTGCTTGCACATATGTTCGTCTTCCGTTGTTTGAGTTTAGACACTTCCATGGTCAAGTTCTTGACGAGGCGAGTAAGGGTTTCAATGTGAGTTGCTTCCTTGTCTCTACCCTTACTCACCATCACTTGGGACTTCCTGTTCGCATCTTTGGAGTCCTTTTATGATTCGTCATCCTTGATGACTCCAATTGCACGTATGTCTTTCTCAACAACAATAGCCTCTTCGCAATTTTCTAAGTGTACTGCCCCACTCTAGTTGACTGACAATGATATGAAATTAAGATTTATTTAGCCCTAAGGCCCACACATTATTATTTGAAGACCTCAGGTTGAGGATCCAGTCACATGACTCTATTATTAGTGGTTGTGATGTTTATGTATGTTCTCCATTGATATTATGATGAAGATAGAAATAATGGTTATGTATGTTATCTATTGGTATTATGACGATTGTAGCATTAATGGTTATGCATATTCTCTATTGATATTATGATGATTGTAGAGTAAAGGGCTATGTTTGGTCTATATTGAATTTATGACGATGATGGCAGTAAAGGATATGTATGCTCTCTATTGATATCATGATGATGGTAGCTTTGATGGATAGGTATGTTTTCTATTGATGTTACGATGTTGATAGCTTTGATGAATATGCATGTTTCCATTGATGTTATGATGAGGATAGCCATGATGGATGTGTCCCCTATATTACTTACTTGCATTAGTTCTGGTTCACAATGAACAATGATGTCAATGACTAGGTGATATTGCTGATGCTATTATGAAAATGACTAACAATGAGAAACCTTGTTACTGATGATTATCAAGTATGGCAGGAAACCACCAGAGGCACTCGCATATGACGAGTTGACGACACTTGGTTTGATGAAAATTTATATTTTGTCTTTGAAATTCTAAGTCAATTTTGAAACCTGTTATATATGTTTATCTATATTCTGATGATATGTTAGTGGTTGCAGGCACAGATTAGTTGCTTGGCCGAATGACTCACATATGGGTGATGGGGTTGTACAATTGGATGGACCTGCATGGAAGAGGTGGGGCAATGTCCCTGATCTTACCCACTAGCACTCCCACCGTGACTTGGGCTGGAAAGGTTGAAACACCTCCGCCTTGAAGATCACGATGTCATGAGGGCAGGTCCCAAAGTTGGGTCACTCATGAGGATTTTACCGGGGGGTGCGCATCAAGGAAGATTCCTTGATCCCCGACACCATTAGTCTCACTATAGCAGGCAACATAAGAGATGATAGTGGTCTCTGTCGTTGCACATATACTTTCTCCTCGTAGTCACTGAATGTTTGAAGGGAAAGTGGCGTGGCACCCTTGGAACTTCAAGGGAATTTCTTGAAGGGAACGACCAACTTGGCACCCTTGGCATCACAAATAAACTGTTAGGCGTGGCACCCTTGGAACTTCAAGGGAATTTCTTGAAGGGCATGACCAACTTGGCACCCTTGGCATCACAAGTAAATTATTAGGCGTGACACCCTTGGAACTTCAATGGAAGTTCTTGAAGGGCACGACCAAACTTGGCACCCTTAGAATCATTAAAAATAAATTAATTAATAAATATAATCAAGATATGAAAACTAGATAAATTCACATCAAGGTTAAACGATGTTAGAAACCAAGGTAATTAAATCAAGAATAAAACTTGGGTTAAGAGGATCATAGGAAGAAATAAAATATTTTACCTTAAAAACTCTACATTTCCCTTGTTGGAAAATATTAGGTAGATAATGTAGTTTAATTAGGTAAAAAGGGGAAAGAGAGACATAAATGTAAGGATATATATTAATCCTAAAATAGTTAAACCTAATTAGGTGAAGAGGATGGTGAATTAAAATAAGATTAATAAATTAAATCTTAGAGAAAGTTAGAGAACCTCCATGTGGCAACAACTAACATAAGAATATCCATCTAAGAGATAACTTGAGTTAAATTAGGGAGTAGATAGGGGATCAAATCTTGACTTATCAGTTGACTTTAGTAATGAACACAAATTAAGGAGTAAAAAGGGGATCAAGAGACAACTAGGAGAAGAAATAGGAATCTTGTTGAGGTAAGGAAAACTATTAGTTTTAAATTAAAATTTAAGTAAATAATTTTGGAGACCCTTGATGAGATAGTGACACATGGGTGGGTGAATAATCAAACTATTGAATTATAAAAAATAATAAATTATGCATGAAATTCCAAGCGTCACCTTGAGGACTCTTATAAAAGAACAGGCAGGTCATGGGAGAAGGGATTTTTTCTTTACCCTATGGTTGGATGGATGAGACTATGTTAGAGTAGTGACTATGAGCTATAGTGAGTTTGGTGAGGTAGAGGACTTTAGAGAGGGGACTCTTGAGCCAAGGAGTGCTCTCCTCTACCAGCTAATACATTCATCCATTGTACAACTCCATTGCAGCTCGGGGGTCCACGAGGATGGAGAGTACCCAAGGAGTAGGTTGGAAGGTCAACCAGTGGGTCATTACATTTGGATTAAACATGTCAACATTCACACTTAGAGGCGACCGACAATATAGGGAAAACAACGGCAAATCAAGTTTGAATCTCATATCCTCGTGAATGGTATCTATGTTGTTATAATATTTTGTTGTATGACTTCATTATGGTTTAATTTAATAACATGTAATTAGATGATATGTTCAATGAAGTGAAATTCATGAAAATTTGATATAATGCTTAATAATTTTTGAGCTCCCAATGCTATTTTTCTTATGATTGTATTTTAGTATTAAATATATATATTTATTAAAACTATGTTGAACACTTGAGAACTATGGGCCCATGTATGACTAATTTTGTTAAATATCTACTACATTTCCCAAACACTCCCTTCACTCTACCTATACGAAACCCCCAACACATGATAACTTCTTTCTTCGAAGCAAAAGTTAAAATCACTCACCATTGCCAGTGATTCACATGAATTTATTGCCACTAAATGCCAAGAATCCCACCTATGGCCGGTAAGAAATGGCCATAATGCACTTGTTCAGGCTGTAATAGATAAAAACCTAATCCCTCAAAATGCAGTTTCATTACTAAATTTCGAACCCTTGATGCAAACAAGGTAAAATATGTTTTTCTAATAGGCTCCACTTTAGCGGCTGGAGGTTTCGTTCCATTCCGTGGCAACCATCCACGGATATACATGATGAATGACCAGTGGAAACACTTTCCTTACCCCTAAAGAAACAATGCATCTCAATAGACCCGGGATTTTTCACCTGCAGATAGCTTGCAAGAAACCCTAACTCTCTCGGATCATCAAACAGGCAGCTCCAAAGGTCGCCGAGACAGTTGGGCACTACAGAAGCATTATCAAAGGGCTAAAATTAGGTGAGGCAGCCAAAATACTCAATGAGATCGCTATCCAAGAGCATGGCATAATGTTCTATGAAAATGAGAGGAGGAGACCAGGGGCTACGGCGGTCTTGGCTTGCAGGGCCATATTAAACATGTAGGCATTAATTGCCACTTTTTTTCTTCAGAAAACAAATCAAACTGAAACCCTCATTGTTCATTGCGAGAGTCAAGCTGGAGAATATCGTTAACGGAGTCGTCTAACTCAACCATCACAAAATCGATTTTCTTGAAGGGTTTCAAGGTATAGCCGTGAGGGTTTGGAAGATAACTGCAAAGATGAGATTTTTCTTCTTTGTGGGTTTCCCCATTATTTTCTGGGCAAAAGAATTGACCCTTTGAAACATATTTTTTAAAGATAAATTCAAGTGAATTTTTGAAGAATTTGAAAGACAAAATTCTACATTTTTCATAGCCATCTACTTTCTGAGCTCAATTTTTGAGGGCTGCAAACACCACAAGGATGCTCTAGCTTCATATTGATGGTTTCACAAGTTTTTTTATTTTATTTTGTGGCACATTAATATATTCATTGAAGGCTCTTTCTCTCTGGCAGATTTATGAGATAGCCGCAAGCCATAGAGAAATTGTTTTTCTCTTATAAAAATCATCTAATCCTCCTTGGTCTTTTCGCAGGTTTTTTTAGAGGCCTCTTGCCTCTGGATCGAATTTCCTACTTGAGGGTTTCTTAAAGCTTCATTAGTTGTACTGGGGATTTTTATAAAATTGCCTTCTAGCCATTTCCTTCTGGCCACTCACAGCCCTGTCTGTTGTTTTAGGATGAATTATAATAACTGTTCATTATCAGGAAATTCAGCTAGCTATACGATTTTCCTTATAATCTTGTTTAAATTTCATGTAGAATGGCCCAGGGCCCGAGTAATTTAACAGTATTCTCTTCATTTTTCCCAAATTACTACAGGGACTCCTTATAATTTAGGTAACTGTTTATTTTTATTAATATATGAATTTTTTCTCTCTGCTGGATATCGTTCTTGAGTATGCCGGTTTTTGGTTAACTGGAATGTAAATAATAACCTGATTTAACAACAACTTGTCTACAATTATTTCTTATGAATATATTATTCAGTCTTTGCTTACTGTTGCATTCAACAATCGATTCTATACGTGAGTTTTATGAATTTGTATAAGGTCATGGAGTATGCAAGCGAGCCTCACCCGAGTTGGTTAAAATTTGGTTTACCATAATGCATTACAAACCCTCAAACTTGTTTTCCAAATTATATGGCATATAGAGAATGTTATGTTATTTGTGAACTGCCATTAATGTAGAGTCTAAGAGTTTTATACTTTACATGTTGGTCTTGTGTATTAGCAAGTCTCCGCCAGGGCTTCTACTGCCCCTCGACTCACCAATCGAGTATGACTGTTGCTCCCATGGTAAGGATTCTTCATTGAATCCTGACCTGAGTGACTAACTTCACTCTAACTACTATTTTTCTTATTTTCTCTTCTCAAATGACCCTTCCTCTACGATGAATGCTACATTATTCAATGCACAAGAAACATTTATTTGCAGGTTAACGTTCATTTATCGAACAACATAGTCTTCACAGAAATACTTATCTTCCACAGAAGTACTTTCATTCATAGTAAAACTTTTCATTGACAGTACTACTATGCATCCACATTAAAGCTTTTCATTCACAGAAAGGAAGACAGACGTTCGATAAATTCAGCATAAAAAGTTTAGAATCATTTATCTGTTAAAGTAATTGGTCTGCCACAACAAAAGCCAAACATAGTCAATCTTCTTCACTTTCATGAATCTCAGCCATGAGTATCTTCTTAGAATGTACGAAGACAACCAGAGAACGATAGAAGCCACTGGAATATGATGAAAATCTCTAGCTAATTTATCTTAGGGAATATCCATGATAGATGTCTTCGAGGTAACCATGTTACTAGTTGATTTTATCTTCTAACATTGGGCTGTCTACATATTTATTGCAAGTTGAGTTCAATGGAGTTGGAGAGCCAAATTAGAGTCACATTCTTGAAGGCCAAACATTGCCATAAATCTAAGGTTTGAGATTCTTGTGGAAGAGAGCCAAGTTCAGCGTTGTTGTAAGTGCCAAAGTTCTAGTATAGAGCCGGTGTTTAATAATGAGTCGAATAGATGACTAAGGGAGGTCTAATCCCTCTTTAGGAGTATCCATTCTAGTTGTTGTTCGTGGGAGACAATTCTAGGGTGAGTTTATTAGTCATTGGGACAAGCTACAACTAGCCTTCCTGAAGCACGAATTGCTGGCCAAAAGGGTTGTATACATAGCATATTTGTTGATTGATATATCTGTGGGAAAAGACCAAGTTCACAGTCATTCTGGGACTGATATTTCTGAAGATTTCTTCTGTTGGAGCTGCCAAGAGAGGACTGATATATTGAAGCATATAATGTTGAAGTTAATCACCGAAATTTGAAGAGACACTGAATATGAAAGAGGAGGTTGATTGGCAGCTGATTTAGAGGCTGGTATAAACCTTCTTTGCACAAACTGATATTTCTACATGAAAGGGGGATGCGCTATAGTCATCTTGAAGGTCATTTCCATTAATAGTGTATTGTTGGAACCATGTCATAATTCCCTCAATGTGTTGAAGTTCACATTGCTGAGTTATTACCAGGTTCTTCTACTCCTTTTGCTCACTGTGTGTTCTTGTGCCACGATTAATAAAATGACAATTTATGTTCAAGTTATGGGTATGCAGACTTGTATGGGTGATATATGAATTTCTTGGTTTAGTTCTAAGCACATAATATTGTTCTGAAGTATTTCTTTGGCATGTGTTACCCACTGTGCATGTTCATTTAAATTTAAAACCGAGAAAATGCACCTACAGCCACATGTCTACAAGATGTTTGACAAAACTTCTCAGTAAGAAAAACTATTAAACTCAGAAAAATTTGAGATATCTGGTATACTACAGCTAGATATTCATCATTTATATTAGGCCAAAAATTTCCCACATGCCGATAATCACTCTTCACATTTATTTGATCCATTTTCCTCCTGATTTTTCTCCATTGAATGATGCAAAATTAATAGCTTATATATAAGGAGGAAGTTACAGTCAATTATTTCAATGAAAGAGAATCCACATTTGAAAGTTCATTGGAAGATTAGAGTGTCTTTTGATGTTTCATGTTCTTGAAAAAAATGAAACATAACCAATTTCACATTATTATTAAAGGATAGAATAGAGAAAAAGAAAAAGGGAGAGGAAGAATTAAGAAAATAAAATGAGAAGGGAAGGGGTGAGAGATAGCAATTTAGAAGAAGGTTGTGGGGAAGGTTTTTCAAATAGCAATTTAATTTGATACAAATAGATAGAAATTACGGTCACTAATTTATTGAGTAGGTATTAAGGTTTTTGTATTTGGTCTTTTATTGTAAATTCTCTACCTTGTGTACCATTGGATTGTTTTGTTATTAGAATTTGCTATCCAGTAAATGTGCCATTTGGTAGCATTTGCATTGAGACCAACTACTTTAGTTATAAACATTGAGGAGAATTGAAGACTTCAAAATCAAAGGAAAAGAAACATAATTGGTAATATGTGACCTAAAACAAAATGAGGGAACAATGGAAGAAGATTTAATACCTTAATGAACTCTCAACTCTCCTTTTTTTTTTTTTTAACCTAAGAGACACTTTAATATAGGGATTTTTAGCTACAATAGAAGATAGAGATTTGAGAATCTATTTGATTGTATTATTAAAATGGAAATGCCTTTTAGTAGGAGAAATTAGAAGGCCCTTAAAGGTGAACTTTGTTTAAAATACATGTATTTTTGTCAAAGTATATGTAAAAGAGAGTTAGAAATGACCACAAGGAGATCCAAATGCAGTGTAAGCTTATTACCAAACTCAAAAGATAAATTGTCCATTCGAGCTATTCATGAAGACAAGGATGAACAAATTTTTGATATGTAAATAATTTGAAATTGATATTTAAGATGAACTAAAATTGCATATGAATAATTCAATAGAGAAAATATATCATTTATTTTTAAAGGTTGGAAAATTATTATGCAAAGGAATGGACATAAAAGGTCTGGTGTGCAAATAGGTGTTACCTTATAAAGGTAGAGGAATCACCTTTTCCACAAGAGGGGGATGTTAGATGGAGGTTATAAATTTCAAAAAGTAGTCATTTTTTTATCGATGAAGAGAAAGAGACAGAGAATTTTACCCAGAGTACCTTATAAAGGTAGAGGAATCACCTTTTCCACAAGAGGGGGATGTTAGGTGGAGGTTATAAATTTCAAAAGGTAGTCATTCTTTTATCAATGAAGAGAAAGAGGCAAAGAATTTTACCCAAAGGAAGAAAATAAATTGGAAGAGTTGGCCTAAGGAGGTCAATCATTTTCTTAGATGCAGAGTATATCATAGGTGTTTGAATGCTCAAGTGAAGATAACATATTTAGTATAAAGGTGAAGTCCAAATGAAAGTAGTATTGGTGGTTAATTTATTTTTCCTATGAAAAATCTTGCATGACAACGAAAAAGACCAAGACAACTTGAAATATTTTGTTATATTATGTATCATAATGAAAGCTTTCTTTTATAAGATTATAAACAAGTCAAGTCAATCCACTTTATGAATGTGGGATAGTTTGAGAAATACAGTAAAGTGAAATAAAGTATAAAAGATAAAATAACTATGCCTAAGTCTAATATCTAATTGACCATTTTAAGCTAATATCGTAGAGTTGTTGAAGGGTTTTCAAAGATAGCAAGCCCCATTACCGAGCTCCAAAGAAAGAACAAGAAATTCAATTGGACTGAAAAAAATGTGAAGAGGCATTCCAAAGGTTAAAGGTGTTATTAACGACAACACCAATTTTGAAGGTGCCGGATATGGAACAATAATTTTTGGTTTGCACTAATGCCTCCAAGGGTTGGGTTGTGTGTTGATGCAAGAAGGAAGAGTAATAGCTTATGCATCAAGGAAACTTAGAACCCACGAAGAAAACTACACAACCCATGATCTAGAAATGGCAGCAATTGTTTATGCACTAAAGATTTGGAGACACTACCTTCTAGGAAGTAAGTTTGATCTTAGGACTGACCATTGTGGGCTACAACACATATTCACTCAAGACCACTTAAATGCAAGACAAAGATGATGGTCTGAGCTAATGAGTGAATATCATTTTGATATCACTTACATAAAAGGAACGGTAAATAGGGTGGTTGATGCTTTAAGTAGGAGGCCTCAGATATTTTCAGTGATTCCCTTAAACACAAATTTGAGGGAGAAACTGCTTGATTTAATATTTAAAGACATCTGGTACCAGGAGGTTAGCAAAAGTTTGAGGGAGGAGGAAATTAGGGTCCCAAAATATGAAGAATACTCCCTTGATAATGATGGGCTACTATGATATCAGGGAAGGATATATGTACCACCGAATGAAGATATATGCCAGTTAATCTTGAATGAAGCACATTGCGCAGTATACATGGCACACCCTAGGGTTAAGAAGATGAGTGCGGACTTGAAACCACTCTTCTTTTGGAAAGGGATGAAGAAGGACATCGTAAACTTGGTAGCAAGATGCTTAGAGTGTCAACGAGTAAAAGCGGAACACGGACATCCAACGAGATTATTGCAACCCCATGAGATACCAAAATCTAAATGAGAAGTTATATCAATGGACTTCATTGTGGGACTACCAATGACCTCAAGAAGACATGATTCCATATTTGTAGTGGTGGACACGTTGACCAAGAGTGCCCATTTCATACTAGTTAAGACTACTTATAAGGCACCAGAAATAGCCAGATTTTTTATTGATGAGATTATGAGGTTGCATAGAGTGCCTAGGAAGATCATATCTGACAAGGGAGCAGTCTTTATAGGAAGGTTTTGGACCAGTTTCCAAGAAGCTTTGGGAACCTAGTTGAACTTCAACACTGCTTATCACCCTGAGACAGATGGGCAGATAGAGAGGACTAATCAAATCCTCGAAGACATGCTTCAGATGTATGTGATGGAACAACAAAAGAGATGGGAGGAGTTTTTACCCCTCCTGGAATTTTCTTACAATAATAGTTACCAGAGTTCCATCAAGATGGTGCCATTTGAGTTCTTATATGGAAGACCTTGTAGAACACCTCTCAGTTGGGACCAACTAGAGGACTGAGCATTAATATAACCAAAAGTGGTGGAACAAATGACTATGATTAGAGGAAGGCTAAAAGAAGCACAAGATCGACAAAAGAGCTATGCTGATGCTCATCGAGTAGACTGAAGTTATGAAGTGGGAGATAGGGTGTTCCTGAGAGTAAGGCCCCAAAAAAGCTTTATAAGATTTGGAAAGGGAGAAAAATTGTCTCCACAGTTTGTGGGACCTTTTGAAATCTTAGAAAGGAAAGGGCCGGTGGCATATAGGCTTGCCTTACTTCCATTTTTAATGTGTATGCATGATGTGTTTCATATTTCTGTTTTCGTCTTTATATTTCAGATCCTTCGCATGTTATTGGCTTTGGTCATTTGGAGGTTTCAAACGAGGGAACAGTAATGGTCGAACCAATTCACATACTGGACCAATGAACTTTGCAGCTTAGATGATAGTTAGTGGACCAGGTTAAGGTCTAGTGGGGGAATTATAGTCCCAGTTTAGCTACTTGGGAGGACACCGAGGAGATGCGTCACCGTTTTCCTTACCTATTCCAAGGACTTCGAGACAAAGTCTATTATTAAGAGGGGTTGTATGTAGTGCCTCGCTCTAGTTGACTGACAGTCATATGACATTAAAATTTATTTAGCCCTAAGGCCCACACATTATTCTTTGAAGACCTCAGGTTGAGGATCCTGTCACATGACTCTATTATTAGTGGTTGAGATATTAGTGGTTGTGATGTTTATGTATGTTCTCCATTGATATTATGATGAAGATAACAATAATGGTTATGTATGTTATCTATTGGTATTATGACGATTGTAGCATTAATGGTTATGCATGTTCTCTATTGATATTATGATTATTGTAGCATAAATGGCTATGTTTGGTCTCTATTGAATTTATGATGATGATGGAAGTAAAGGATATGTATGATATCTATTGACATCATGATGATGATAGCTTTGATGGATGGGTATGTTTTCTATTGATGTTAAGATGTTGATAGCTTTGATGGATATGTATGTTTCCATTGATGTTATGATGAGGATAGCCATGATGGATGTAACCCCTATGTTATCTACTTGCATTAGTTCTGGTTCACAATGAAAAATGATGTCAATGACTAGGTGATGTTGATGATGCTATTATGACAATGACTAATAACGAGAAACCTTGTTACTGATGATTATTAAGTATGGCAGGAAAACACTAGAGACACTCGCATATGACGAGTTGACGACACCTGGTTTGATGAAAAATTATATTTTGTCTTTGAAATTCTAAGTCAAATTTGAAACCTGCCATATATGTTTATCTATATTCTGATGATATGTTAGTGGTTGCAGGCACATATTAGTTGCTTGGCCGAATGACTCACATATGGGTGATGGGGTTGTACAATTGGATGGAACTACATGGGAGGGGTGGGGTAGTGTCCCTGATCTCACCCACTAGCACTCCCACCGTGACTTGGGCTGGAAAGGTTGAAACACCTTCGCCTTGAAGATCACGATGTCATGAGGGCAGGTCCCAAAGTTGGGTCGCTCATGAGGATTTTACCGGGGGCGTGCATCAAGGCGGATTCCTTGATCCCCAACACCATTAGTCTCACTATAGCATGCAACATAAGAGATGATAGTGGTCTTTGTCGTTGCACATATACTTTCCCCTCGTAGCCACTGAATGCTTGAAGGGCAAGTGGCATGGCACCCTTGGAATTTCAAGGGAATTTCTTGAAGGGCACAACCAACTTGGCATCCTTGGCATCACAAATAAACAGTTAGGCGTGGCACCCTTGGGACTTCAAGGGAATTTCTTGAAGGGCACAACCAACTTGGAACCCTTGGCATCACAAATAAATTGTTAGGTGTGACACCTTTGGAACTTCAAGGGAAATTCTTGAAGGGCACGACCAAACTTGGCACCCTTAGAATCATTAAAAATAAATAAATATAATCAAAATATGAAAACCAGTTAAATTCACATCAAGGGTAAATGATGTTAGAAACCAAGGTAATTAAATCAAGAATAAAACTTGGGTTAAGAGGATCATAGGAAGAAATAAAATATTTTACCTTAAAAACTCTACCTTTCCCTTGTTGGAAAATATTAGGTAGATAAGGTAGTTTAATTAGGTAAAAAGGGGAAAGAGGGACATAAATGTAAGGATAAATATTAATCCTAAAATAGTTAAACCTAATTAAGAGAAGAGGATGGTGAATTAAAACAAGATTAATGAATTAAATCTTAGAGAAAGTTAGAGAACCTCCATGTGGCAACAACCAACATAAGAATATCCATCTAAGAGATAACTTGAGTTAAATTAGGGAGTAGATATGGGATCAAAACTTATCAAAGAACTTTAGTAATGAAAACAAATTAAGGAGTAAGAAGGGGGATCAAGAGACAACTAGGAGAAGAAATATGAATCTTGTTGAGGTGAAGAAAAATATTAGTTTTAAATTAAAATTTAAGTAAATAATTTTGGAGACCCTTGATGAGAGAGTGACACATCGGTGGGTGAATAATCAAACTATTGAATTATCAAAAATAATTAATTATGAATGAAATTCCAAGTGTCACCTATGAGGACTCTTATAAAAGAAGGGGCAGGCCATGGGAGAAGGGACTTTTTCTTTACCCTATGGTTGGATGGATGAGACTATGTCAGAGTAGTGACTACGAGCTATAGTGAGTTTGGTGAGGTAGAGGACTTTAGAGAGGGGACTCTTGAGCCAATGAGTGCTCTCCTCTACCAGCTAATACATTCCTCCATTGTACAACTCCATTGCAGCTCGGGGGTCTGCGGGGAAGGAGAGTACCCAGGGAGTAGGCTGGGAGGTCAACGGTGGGTCATTACATTCGGATTAAGCACATAGACATTCACACTTGGAGGCAACCGATAACAAAGGAGGGAAAATAGCGACAAGTCAAGTTTGAATCTCGTCTCCTGGTGAACAATACCTATGTTGTTATAATATTATGTTGTATGAATTTATTATGGTTTTAGTTAATAACATGTAATTAGATGATATGTTCAATGAAGTGAAATTCAGGAAAGTTTTATATAATGCTTAATAATTTTTTAGTTCCCAGTGCTATTTTTCTTATGGTTGTATTTTAGTATTTAAAAAATAAAAAATAATTTTTTTTTAGGGTTGGTCCCTACACTAAGAGTGTTGGTTTCACAGCTCACTTAACGAACTACGCACTGCTAGTCGGTAGTGCGGATGTGTAGTAATAAATAGTGATGGAGTCATGAGGTTTGTTTTCCGCTGCAAATTTGTTCAACATGTGTGTAAAAATCTAATTGATTCTTTTACTTTTTCTTTTCCCTCCATCTTTAGGCTTCCCAACTCTTTGAGTAGCATGGCTGGGATCTTGTCGTCAGCGAACTTCTCAATGAACATGCGTTTGAATGCACCCCAGTTCTGTATAGAGTTCGGTGGAAGGTTGTGATACCATGCAGCTGCGTGATCGTCCAAGGTACATGGAAACAATCTACATGCTACGTCGGCATACCGTACCTCAAGGGTATGCAGCTGCATGTAGAAGTTGTCCAAATGATCTTCTGCCTTCACCGTGCTGTCAGGGTCAAACTTGATGTTTACTCTCTTCGCTCACTTCGGCATCTTGTGCAGAACAACTGGGAGAGCCAATGGTCCCTGAGTCATCCATTCAAGATTTGGGTCAACTATCTCTTCTTCTTCTTCATCCTCGTCCTCTCTTTCAAAGTCTGATGGTTCTAGCTCTGAGTTCGTTGGTTCGTCTCCGCCTCCTATACCAGAGCCTGATCTCAAGATCATAAGAGTGTCTTGTTCGCCTTGCTAGAATAACGGAGGTTCCTCTTCATCTTCAATAGCTTCTGCCACACCTTCAAGTGTGGCAAGGACTGCTTCTTCCATCGATGATACAACAACTCTTGTAAGAGTGGCTTTTGTCTTTCTTGACGCATACAGAAGATGTTGTATGCCTGGGATTAGTCTGATTGCTTTCGCAAACTGGCAAGTGATGGGACGAATGTAGCGAAGTTGATGATACAAAATCTCGTGTTCAATCCTTGGAGGTGAGGAGTAACCAACTGCAGAGTCACGTGTAGGTGAGAGGGAGTGTGAGTTACTGCCTTGACCACATGGTTGATGAATGAGTGTGAGGGGATATTCAGCCATATACAACTGGCTACCCTCCTTCTAGCACCAAAAATGTTGATAGTGCTGGACCCACCAATAGTCATGGGATAACCCTGGTATGAAGTCCCAACTAGACCTCTGATCCAGATTTAAATTGGAACGCAAAAAATTATAGAGATAACCATATACACAAAGATGCAGCGGAAATAATACTTCATTTCATTAATGGAAAATACTGAAATATGCTTACAACCAGAAATGGAAATAAACCAGCTAGGGCGATGGTAGCTTATCTCTGAGAAGAGATGTGGTGGCTACATGCCTCTGAACTGTGTTACAATGAGGCTCGAAGGCCTATTTATTGTTGAGAAACAATGGAAAACCCTTAACATTCCAAAACCTAACCCTAGGAGATGAAACGCCAAACTGTGGGCCCCGTTTGGGTAAATTGGTACATCAACTTCCCGGGGTCGTAACTTTGGCATACGATCTCCGTTTAACACGTACAATAGCTCGTTAGAAAGATCTATCTGAGCACTACCTCTTTAGGGAGGGCAACATCGGTCCATGGACCCATGTTGCCCCCAGATTTCCCAAAAAACATCGTTTAGGGCCTCAAAACGGCTCCAGAAGTTCAGGACCCGAAAAACTACTAAAAATAGTAAGTTGTGCTACAATTAAGGAAACTGAAAATGCTGAGAGAAACAATTGTGGGGGTCCAGGTGGACTTGGCAGGTGGCCACCAATATCCACCTGGATCATTCCTCCCCCGTTAGGAAGCAATGGTCCCCATTGCGTTGAGTTCCTCCATGAGATGAGGAAACTTTTGCTGAACTTGTTCCCTGGTGAGCCACTTGCCCTGCTGAAGGAGTTGGCCTGCTTTGACAACTCGATACAGTTGGATATTCTGTTGGCGAGTGTTCTTGATTTGTGTGTCCATGATCCGATTAGTTGCAGCTTATTCCATGCAATCTGGATTTAATTCTGTGGGTTTGAGCTGTTCTGCAATGTCGGATGTGTCTAGCAATGGTGGAAAGTATGGCCGAAGGCGGTCCACATTGAACACTAGGTGCAGGCCAAGGAATGGGGGAATGCTGAGCTCAAATGCATTGTCTCCCATAGCCTTAGTAATGGTGTAGGGACCATATCGGAGTGGTCTCAATTTCCGATAGGCTCCAGTAAGGCGTTCCTTTTGCAAATGCAACCAGACTTTGTCGCCCACCTGAAACTTGTGTGGCACCCGATGTTGATCATGTCGCTGCTTTTACTTGGCATTTGATTTCTCCAAAATGTCATGGACCTGCTGGCGAATATGTTGGATGCGCTCAATGAAGTTGGTGGCCTTATCTGTTTCGGACTGGACATGAGCTGAATTTATGTGAGTAGCTGCAAGTGGCATGGCCACATCAATGGGGCATAGTGGCTGGAATCCCAAACCCACCTGAAAAGGGCTATGGCCAGTGGAGCTGTGAAGAGCTCGGTTGTAGCTGTGCTGAACATAGGGGAGGCTCTCGTCCCATGTGCGTGGATGCTTTGAGTTATACATGCGCAGAATGTGCACAATCATCCTGTTGACAACCTCTGTCTGGCCATCAGTTTGAGGATGGAAGGCTGTGGACTTCGTGAGTTTGGTGTCCAGCATTGACCAGAGACTGAACCAAAATGTGCTGAGAAAGCGACTGTCCCGATCTGAGATGATAGACTGTGGGATCCCAAAGTGCACCCACACTCGTTCAAAGAAGAGTTTAGCAGTGGCTTCTGCTGTGATATTCTTCTTGCAGGCCGCCATAATGGCCATCTTCGAGAACCTGTCGACGACCACAAAAACACAGTCATTTCCATGCTTAGTGGAAGGAAGGCCTGACATGTAATCCATGGAGATGGATTCCCAAGGTCGACTAGGGGTAGGCAACGGGGTATAGAGGCCGTGCTTCTTAATGGTCGGTTTGGCAATGGCACAGGCAGTACATGATCTGATGTACTTCCCAACATCCTGTCGAAGATTCGGCCAATAGAAATAATTTTGCAGTACTGCCACTGTTTTCTCGACCCCGAAATGCCCAGCAGCTCGACTGTAGTGTGCTTCCCAAATCATCTTGGCACGCTCGCTTGAAGGAACACAAAGGTGACCCAGGTGGCATAACAGGGCATCCTGGAGGTGAAAATCTGGAACATGCCGACCCTCCAAGAGTGTCTGGTATGTGTGGCCGAATTCTGGGTCGCTTTTGTAGAGAAGTGGCCAATCAGAAGTCTCGTGCCCACAAGAGTTGAGCACGGTGGTTAACGCCATGATCGGTGGTCGACTGAGGCAATCTGCAACATTATTGGTGCTGCCCTTCTTATACTTGATATTCAAGTGGAACTGTTGCAGGTATGTAGACCACTTCTGATGGCGATCATTCTGCAATTTCCCTTGGGTCTGTATGAACTGCAGGGGTCGGTGGTCTGTGTGGATGACCGTTTCCTTCCCCAAAATGTAATGCTTCCATTGTCGGCAGGCCTGTACAATGGAATACATCTCTTTATCATAAGTGGGGTACTTCCGGACTGTGTCTGAAAGTGTTTCACTGTGATATGCCACTGGATGTCCATGTTGAGTAAGGACTGCCCCAATAGCATAGTCAGAGGCATCTGTCTCGACCTCAAATGGTTGTTGTAAATCTGGTAACGCGAGCACTGGTGCCATGCAGAGGCGATCCTTCAACTCCCTGAATGCCTTCTGTTGAGATTCAGACCAAAAGAATTTTGCTTTCGCCCCTCCCTTGGTGACTTGACTCAAGGGCCAAGTAATATGAGAAAACCCCGACATGAACCTGCGGTAGAAGTTGGCAAGACCTAGAAAGCTGCGGAGCTCTGTTAGAGTGGTTGGAGATGGCCAATCCTGAATGACTTGGATCTTGGCTGGATCGACATGCACCCCCTGTTCATCAATGATGTATCCCAGATACTGAACCTGGGTCATGCCAAAAGTGCATTTCTCCAAATTGGCACATAGCTTGTGTTGCCGCAGTGTTTGGAGAACCTGTCGGATGTGGTGGAGGTGCTCTTCCCAACTCTGGCTGAAGATCAGAATGTCATCCAAGTATACTACTACAAAGGAGTTGGTGAATGGCCGCAAGATGTCATCCATTAGCCTCATGAAGGTTGCAGGAGCATTCGTCAATCCGAAAGGCATAACCAACCATTCGAAAAGGCCCTCCTTGGATTTGAAGGCAGTCTTCCACACATTAGAGGGTTCGATTGGTACCTGGTGATATCCTGACTTCAGATCGATCTTGCTGAAATATTTCGCCCCCTTTAGTTGGTCCAGGAGGTCATCAATCCGCGGGATCGGGTACCTATTACGGACAGTGATCTTGTTCAGTGCCCGATAGTCAATACAGAGTCTCCACGTCCCATCCTTCTTCTGTACCAACACGATCGGGCTCCCACAAGGCGATGAACTCGGACGAATGTGACCTTTCTGTAGGAGCTCCTGAATCTGCCTCTTGATTTCATTGTTCTCCAGAACGGAGCGCCGATAAATTGGTCCATTGGGTAGCGGCGCACCTGGGGTCAGATCGATGGAGTGCTTGACCTGACAGTGCAGAGGAACCCCTGCAAGGGAGGTGAAGATGTCCTCGTACTCCTCCACAACCTTGTCCATCTGTAGTTGTCGTGCAGAGGGACCCCATCTGGAGGCCGCGGCCACCGTCTTCTTCTTTCCTTGAGGGCGTATCATCAGGAAAACAAATTTCCTGGTTTTGGAAATGATTTTACTGCATTGTTTTGCAGTAATCAAAGAGATGGCGGTAGGTGGTGCTACCTCTGGTATCCTGTACAACTTATTTCCCAATGTAATAATAACAGCACGGGGCCTTGATTCATACACAGCATGTCGCTTCCACAAGTATGGTTGTCCTAATAATACATCACAAACTTCAAGGGGAGCAATGTCACACAATACCTCATCCGTGAAGGGCTTGATGTTGTATGGAAGGCGACACTGCTGGCTCACGCGAAGATCTCGTCTTTGGTGAAGCCACCCAATGGTGTATGGTTGTGGATGTGCTGTGGTCGGTAAGCCCAACCGCTTCACGACCTCTGCCGAAATGAGGTTCTTTTGACTCCCGCTATCAACAATGAACTGTATCGGGGAGCCCTTTACCCACATCTGGGAGTGGAAGAGACGCTCCTCCTCCTCTGGATCTTCGGGTTCATTTTTCTGGATCTTGGCGGTAGCAATAGTGGCATTGGGATCTGCATCAATGATCTGCTTCCCTTTGTCATTCCCCTTATCGGGTTCTGACTCAGAGTCGAAACATGCATCTGATTCTGAAACCTTTAGCTCAGCCACAAGTGACTGCTTGGCCCGACACTCACTTGTGTTGTGAGTGGAGCTCTTATGGAACTCACACCATTTTCCAGTGTCCTTTTTCGGCTTCGCGGCGCTGTTCTTTGCTTGCAGCTTCGGTGGGTTGTCTTGGGCTGTCCCGCCTTGGCTTTGTCCTTTGTTCTGTGGTTTAGGGGCACCTTTCCCCTGCTTTGGATTCGCAGATCCAAAGTCTCGCTTCTTTTGTTTAAACTTCTGCTCGACCTTGATGGCATATCGGTATGCTGCGCCGAGCGAGGAGATGTTCAGGAATTGTATTTCTTCCTCGATGTACTTGTGCAGGCAGCCACGGTATTTGAGTATCAAATGTTGCTCCGAATCCTTGATACCCAACTTTGTGCGAAGGGTATGGAAAAGATTGGTGAACTCCAACACGTCTTGGTCCCTTCCCTGCCGCAGCGTGTTCCACTTTATGTATTCATCCTCATAGCTTCCGACAGGGTAGTACTGCTCCTTGATGGCATCCCGGAATGAATTCCAGGTGGGTGTGGCTGAAAATAGTGAGCCAGTACTTTCATCCTTCTGCTCGCAGTAGGTTTCCCACTAGTCCTTAACGTGGGGGGCTGCTTTGAGAAGAGCGAAAACAATCTTTTCCCGACTCGAAAATTCATGAACAGAAAAATAACCCTCTAGCAGATTTAACCATTTATCTATGGCATCTGCATCTATCTGACCCTCGAATATGGGGATTTCAAAATTAACTTGTACCTTAAAGGGCGTGGCGTTTCCAGAGTAGCTGCTGGAAGCCGATGCATCGCTTCTGGGTAGCCGCTGAAGGATCTGGGTAAAGTTGTCCATCATCACGTTCCGTTGTCGCTCGAGGGCTTCTTCGAGCAAGATTTTGATGGGATCTCCTGCTCCCTCGTCTTTCTTCTCATCCGCCATGGGAGGCCGTCGGGATTTGCGAGGCTGGTCTTGCAAAGGTTCGACCAGTTCAAGCCCTAACTCCTTATATCCCGACCTTGTTGGGGACATGCAAAGAAAAACAGAGAAAAAGCAGACCGCTCTGATACCACTGATCCGGATTTAAACAGGAACGCAACAAATTATAGAGATAACCATATACACAAAGATGCAGCGGAAATAATACTTCATTTCTTTAATGGAAAATACTGAAATATGCTTACAACCAAAAATGGAAATAAACTAGCTAGGGCGATGGTAGCTTATCTCTGAGAAGAGATGTGGTGGCTACATGCCTCTGAACTGTGTTACAATGAGGCTCGAAGGCCTATTTATTGTTGAGAAACAATGGAAAACCCTTAACATTCCAAAACCTAACCCTAGGAGATGAAACGCCAAACTGTGGGCCCCGTTTGGGTAAATTGGTACATCAACTTCCCAAGGTCGTAACTTTGGCATACGATCTCCGTTTAACACGTACAATAGCTCGTTAGAAAGATCTATCTGAGCACTACCTCTTTAGGGAGGGCAACATCGGTCCATGGACCCATGTTGCCCCCAGATTTCCCAAAAAACGTCGTTTAGGGCCTCAAAACGGCTCCAGAAGTTCAGGACCCGAAAAACTGCTAAAAATAGTAAGTTGTGCTACAATTAAGGAAACTGAAAATGCTGAGAGAAACAATGGTGGGGGTCCAGGTGGACTTGGCAGGTGGCCACCAATATCCACCTGGATCATTATAACCCTGGTATGAAGTCCCAACTAGACCTCACACCATTTGGTGTGGGAGTCCCATCCAGTATGATGGCTTGGTTGCCATTAACTTAAGGATTTGGCTTAACTCTTGCTTGTCAGCACAGGAGAGTGGTCTGCTTTGTCTTCAGGAAGTGAGGTTTGTGTGCCTGGGGAGTGTAAGTGTCACTTGTGTCAATGGTTCTTTCAATGTCGAGGGAGAGGGTGAGAGTGAGTCCCAAGTCAGTTGGGAGTAGTCTCAACACTGCTAGGAACACACAACACAACAGGAAGTGCACAACTTCCGGCGGAGCAGTCCACACGGATGCGACAGTCACAACACACAAGGGAAGATAACATATATAACACTCAGTGGATTAGCCCACACAAGTGCAACGATTGTTTACAAGTTTTATGTGAAAGCTCTGTCTGATGTTCGGGAGAGTAGTCTACACAGGCGAGAGAACGTTAACAGCATATACAACACATTTTCATTAATAGACTATAAATTACAACAAGTGAAATAGTTCAAATGTAGAACACAAGTTAAAGAAACATGCACCACAAGTGTTAAAGATTAGTCTTACAATAGTTACAATACATGTGTGAAAACGTGCTGGCCTGTTAGTAGGCTTCCGAATTAAGTGAAAGTTCCAAGACACATTGTTACACCATACATCACTAAACCTATGTGAGAGGCATTGGAGCCACTTCTTACTCCTCAAAGGAAAGATTACAGACTCTCTTGGCTGTGTGGAAGGAGCTGAGGTGAAAAAGTCCTTTACATGTACAAATGAGGGGGTATTTATAGCCAAGGCTGAAACTGACCCTTGTGGCTGTTCGACTACCCTCATGACTGTTTGACTTCCATGACTTTTCGACTTTACATGAATCTTTGTACAATAAGTGGGTCTCTTGGAATTCCATGATACATTACATTGATTGACAACATGGCCCACAATAGATATGTGGGCGACATGACTCCTGACACGAATCGACATGACAGTGATGGTACATTCGTGTTGTTGCTGGTGTGCATCTTGAGCTGCAGTGTTGCTGGGTGATGGGTGTCTTCATGGTGTGTCACAACTTCACCTTTGCATGGAAAAGTGCGCGAAGTCTTCGATGGTTGTTGGTTCGCTTGATGTTGCTTTGGCACGTTGCTCCTTGCTTGTATGTTGGAAGGCTTGACAAGCTCATATGTTTGCGAAAGGTGCATGTTCATCCGTTCATCCATCCGTGAGCACATCTTGCTTTGTTTTCTCATCCGTTCGTCCGCGGACACATCTTTGCATGATAATTCGTACGCGATCACATCTCTTCACATGCATCGTTCGTTCATCTGTTGGTGAACCTGTCATTCTGCATGTGCTCCCTTCGTTCATCCTATTCGTCGTCGCGCCATGTTTGTTAGTGTACCTGTATGTGCAGTCACTCATGACGAGACGACATCAAATCCAAAACCCTCCTAGTTTACCATGACACATGATCATTTCGGATGCAGGTGACCGGGAGAGGCAACAAGTTTGCGATGCGGGATGATGGCTCCGGGCACTGCTGATGAAAAATGCGCAATAGTCACTGGGTGATGAAGATGGGCAATCTGAGATGACAGTGACTGTCCATGAGGTTTGGCTCGGCTAGAAGGAAAAACTATGCAAATTTTGGGAGGAACAGTCCGAGCTGCAGAAAGGAAAGGCGGACAGAATTTGCACATTTTCTAGAACGAGCAGGCAATGGGGCTTCGACAGCAAAATTTGCGCAATTTTCTGGAGGAACAGGCTGGGCTGCATGGAGGATCAGCAGGCAGAAATTGCGCAATTTTTTGGAGGAGCAGGTCGGGAACTTAGCAACCAAAACTGCGCAATTCCTAGAGGGAAATGGCAGTTGGCTGCTGGTTCACTCGTAGAAAAACTGTGCAATTCCTGGAGGGAACTGACAGTCATCTGTTGGGGCTTGGTAGCAAAAACTGCACAATTCATGGAGGGAACTGGCAGTCTGCTGCTGGCAAGGAAAACTTTGCTGAGGCTGGGAGGTTGGCCTGCTAATCACCTCTGCGCAATTTTTGAGCTGAGCAGATTGCTAGGCAGTAGAGGGCTCACTCATGAAAACTGCGTAATTTTTTGGGTGAGCAGCCAGTCGACTGTCAAGAGGACTGGCTGGAAAATTGCGCAATTTTCTGAGGGAGACATGGACGGGCACTTGGTGTCTGTTCGGCTTGTCTGCACAATTTTCTCAGTTAGCAAAGCAGGCAAGGTGAGCAGCCTCTGTGCAATTTTTTAGGGGAGTCAGTCCCGGGGTGGTTACCGAGTCAAACTCTCCGAATGGCTAGCATGAAGATTGCTTGAATTTATTGCAGGCAGCATGGCTTGAAAATACTTGCTTGGTGATTCTGCACTGTTCAGGGTGACAGTCCATTGAGTTGATGGCGGGGTGATGGTCCGACTGTTAGAGGGGAGTCCGGTCATCGGAACTTCAGCAAAATGGCTAAGTGTGTGAACGAGTAAAAGATGTAAACGTGATCTTACAAACACACACCAACATGACTTGACGACGAGACGACTCAAACCATTCGGACACACATGCTCAACATGACCGACCAACAGCGTGAGCGACAAGTGCAACACTTGTGATTGATTGTTGATTTACCATGACAAGGCTTGCGCGACAGTGAATGTGACTCTGTGTGTGAGTGGGACAGATGTTTTCATAGTGAACACAACGAGTACACACAAAGTGAAGACTTGGAGCATGACCAAAACAATGTTGCAAGAATGACTTTGACATCAATGTGCAAACAATTGGGTGGAACAAACAAGCAAGGTGGGTGTGAAGACTCACACGAGCTCACGTAGTGAACCTGAGTGTATGCAACCGTCAAGTGACACTCTTAAGGGAGGCTCCGAAGTTGGGTGCAGGCCAAAATTTTGGAGGGTGGTTGTAGCCGCTACAACAAGTCTAAAATGGGCCTCCTAAGAAAAATGTACAACCAAAATGAACTTTACAAGGACCAATAAGATTCAAGATGATGATGACAACCATGGGGGGTGATTCACCATTTTTGGGGTAAAAAAGTAAAAATAATAAAAAATAATAAAACTACTTTTTCAATTTGTATTTTCAACATATCTCCCTAAGGTTTTACTCAAATTTTGATTGGGAGTACTCCTTGGAAGAAAATTTTAATTCCTCATCCAAGGAGTACCCATGTTGCATACTTTTGATAGACCCTGCTATACGAAAAATGAGTAATACATGAAAAAGACATGATTGCAATCACATTTTTCATGTATTTCTCATTTTTCATATAGAAGGGTCAATCAAAATTATGCAACATGGGTACTCCTTGGATGAGAAATTAAATTATGCATCCAACGAGTGTTCCCGCTTGAAATTTGAGTAAACACATAGGGAGATAAGTTGAAAATACGAGTTGAGAAAGTAATTTTTTCTTTTTTCCCTCTAAAATTTGATGATGTAATCTAATATTATTTTATAATTTCCTTAGGAGGCCCATTTTAGGCCTCAAAATTCCCTTAATGTTCCCAGAACAACATTTACTGTGTGAATTTTATTTCCATGACTATGTTTTTTTTTAGAAAGAACCCTTAAACTTACACCATGCATTGGAGATGTTCAGTTGAGAGCCTTTGTGTCCTTTATGCAATATCAAGTTAGCTGGAAGGTTGTTTGTAATATTGTAACAACTAATGAAGGAAAGGTGAATTTTTTTATCCAAAATGAACTTGGGCCTACTAAAAGAGTTTCTATGGTATATAACAGGATATGGCAATATCCGAACACCGAAAAGATGCTAATGGAATTCAAGAATAGATTTTTGGAAAGTTGTCTCAGAAGTATCATAAGGATGAAACATGATGGATTAGATGGGTTTACGCTCCTATGGAATGCTTGCAGGAAGAAATTGAAGGATGAGGACCCTTATTATTTTCTAAATTTTATATAGGCACTTTCCAGGTTTCTTAGTATGTAGAATGCATCAGGAGAATTGGGCCTCGCTAGCTAGGACTTAGGTTCAAATTTCCTCTTATTTGGCTCCCTACCTATTAGTATCAACATCCATATCATCTCACCAATAAATTATGGGAAATGGAGATGGTTCTTTCTCGAGGCTATAGAGCGTATTCATAGGATACTATAGGAGCTTATAATTTCTTAGAACTCCATTCTCGTCACATCAAAAACCAATTATAAAGGTTTGCATGAGGACATGCATATGTTTAAATTGGGGGGAGATGTTGGGACGTGCAATTGGCATTCTCTTGCAACCATTTTCCTATCTTTTATTTACCCTTTTTGACTCTCAAGACCATACATTATCACTACAACAACCATTGTCAACCTAAGTATGTCTCTTTTTATATGCCATCTTTATTATTTAATTATGCTTGTAATTTGGAATGAAAACTACTGCTTTAGGCTATTTTTATCATAAAAATGACAATTGGGTTGTTTTAGGGTATGTGGTATGTTGAGATGTTGTTACAGGATTACACTTTCCAGTTTTTCCTCACCAATGACGGGACAAAGACTCGTTGAATACTGTTGATACACACGAGACTTATTTTGGATGCACTGACCTCTTTTAAATAGTCATGAAAACCAATCTAGAGAATAATTTGGTCAAAATTAGTTCAATCGCCAAAGGAGATATTCATGGAAAACACAACTAAAGCAATTAGGATTTTCCATAGATAAATCTTCGTAATTTGCAAAAGTTGTTACAAATTTGTCCCAACCATGGAAATTGTTATCAATTTGTTAATATGTATTCTCAATTTAGATCACACGAGAATTGAGATATTCTCATGATGATATTTTTATTTGTAATCTAAAATTATAAAAAGATGTGCTCTCTACCCGCTAGCAGATATAGATATAGACACACATAGAAAGAACGGAAGGCGAGAGCACCAACATTCTAATCTTGTATGTTTCATTAATGTAAATCTCAATCATTCTTGGCACCATACTTTTCTATTGACTAGCTTGTGTGTTGTGTAGTGCACCAGCCCCTGCTAGGAAGGAAGGGCCCTCCTTGTTAACATGGATCAATAATTAGGAAGGTAATGTAGCACTTTGATTTATTTTCTCTTAGTTATGATTCATGTATGATTGTTGTTACTGTTACTATTGATCTTGTTCATGCTTTAATGATTACAAAATTCTAACCTCTCTATTGTGTAACAACATAGGTCCTGGACCGATCCCTTTATTAGTGTGACCATTATTTAATTCCTGTTATAGTTTGATGATGTTTTTATTTCATTTCAATGTGTTTTTCAACATTTTCTTGAGTGAATGGTTTCCAGGAGCACTATTTCTTTCCAAATAACATCCAAAGTGTTGGATTTTTTAAAGTGTTATTAATTACCACTAGTCATCATTTGTCCTTGCATGTACTTTTCATGATAGACTTGAAATAAAAAGGCCTACCTGGATTGACCATTAATGTAAGAGTCAGATCTATTGATTTTAATTAAAATAACAATTATTCCACCCAACACTTATCCATGACAAGAAATGAGAATTGGTCGTAGAATTCCACCAAGGATTTCAAAATAAGTTACTAGATCATTGGGCTAAGTACCTATCCAGGCTCACTTACCCCCAAGTTTGTAGCATAAAGTGGCAACAAGTAAACATTGGACCAATAATGAACTAGGGATGAACCAACAATGAACCAACAAGGTACCTAAGAGAAATGATGGTCAAATGATCATGGAATGAACTTGATAGAATGATGGGAACATGAATTTTGTATGCATTCAATATTTCCACCAAGTGTCGAACTCACATAGACCACTTCCCGCTTTCTTTTTGGACAAATTCATAGGTCATGTCTTCATAATTTTGGGATATGTTCATAAAATCACTTGTGGAAAATAATATTATTTTAATGGCTTAGGAACCATGATGAACACCCTGTTACCTTTTCCTTTTGTAGAGTTATATCCCCTGATCTTTCATGCTTGACTTGTTCTGTAGTAGTGGTGAATTGTATTAACATGAATACATGCACAAGGGCACATAGGCCTAACACAACCCAACTCACTAGATTAATATAATATGTGCAAAACAACAGAGAGGTCATCTTGGGGTTGTCACATGAAGAATATTGTATATGGAGTTTAGCTCAAAAGGAGGTTGCTCCCTCAAATAAGCAAGTGAATAGCAGTGGATTCCTTCCATAAAATGATCAATTTTAAGGTCTTTCCCTTATCTTAATGGTTTTGATATTCATAAAATATGGAGCATTTATATGTTATCTTAGATATATTGTATGTGATATCATTTTGAGATCTAAAGCACATACCACTTTATCATGCTTCCGTCATTTGATTGAAGAGAAGGAGGAGCATATTCCCTTTCTTACCATTTGTAATTTGAATAAGGATGAGAAGTATCATTGATCTTTTGTCACATTTTATTAATATTTAGAAGAAAGAGAAGAAAAACAAGTCATTTCCCATACTTTAGTAATTTTTTAGACGAGAAGGGGCATTGGTATTTTCTCAAACTTTCGTAATTAGAGTGATGAGGGGAAGAAGAATGATCATTGGCCCATTCTCATGTTTTTTTAGTTCAAGTGAAGGGGACTAGGAGCATTGATCCTTTGTCAAATAAATAAATCAAGAAATATGTTCCAGACAACCCTTACCACATGTAAGAGACTTTGTTTATGGCCGAACCAAGCCTATAGGTGAAACAAATATCTGTCATATTGTAATAAAACATACATAATTACCAAAAGTATATTGAAGCATCCAAATAATCAACATAGTGTTGGGAATCTACATAGTGGATAAGTTCCTAGTTAGCGATTTCAAAACTACAACCACTATCTATTGATTTCACTACAATTGTGACAACATTTTGGTAGAAGTTAATCACAAGAAGGTGTGACCTCAAATTGTCTTTTGTTAGATCTAGGAATACACAGGAAATATGATCATGCCAAGATCAAAATCAATCAACATTTCATCCATTCTACATGTATTATGGGAACTCAATGTATTTGTACCTCAACTAACTTTCCCAGCATGCAAATAAGCACACCTGTGGTTCCAAGCCTCTTCCAAGCATCAAAAGAAATGAGAAATGCATACAATGCCCCATCAACTTAAACATGCACAAATACAAACCAATAGGGTCTATCTCGCAAATTGTTGTAGTAGGAGTAGTTAGGCTTGTTGTACAACCCAATCTAGTATGGAGGTTGTTAAATATAGCATTTAAAACAATTAGTCCAATGTATGTCCATATTTAACTTGGATATATCAAGCACTAAGAATGATCACATTTATTGATGTGTAAATTATTTTATCCTTTAATTCCATATCAAGAGATTTGATCCCCCTGATTGATTAATATATCTGATCAATTTAAAATGGATCTACATTAGTTAGAAGGCAATACCCTTCACAACTCACCAAATATAGGTTTCCTCTTTATCAATCATCGTGACTCCTCTTTCAACCTCTAGTAGTGCATTCATTCAATGAGTGTGCACCAATAGATTTACCCTAGGCTCTAGACATCTTATACAACCTCAAATAGCCATCTTTGTTAATGCAATGTTAATATCATGAAACAATGGGAAAACAACTTGCTCCAATGAACAAACCGAGGGCACAAAAATCAGAAGGCTACAAAACAATCATAGCATAATGCTATGGGAAAACCATAGCATTACTTATAAAACACTCAACTCTTGCCTACACTGATAGTTTATGTAGAGAGGATTAGAAACGTGGAAAATGCCCATGATCATGGACCCCTCTTCCTATATGAGTTTTGATACCATGCGGGGAAATGTGAGAGTAGACATTTTATTCATATACCAAAATTATGTTTACATACTCTATTCAATAAATAATTGTACTAATATATATACATCAATGTGTGCCTTAAGATAGACACATTATCTTAGAAGCGCACTAACAACCTCTCAAGAGAATATATCAAGTACATATTAAAAATCAGAGATAACTTGTTAGAGTTAACCTCTCATATTTAACGAGAATAATAACCTCGTAAAATATACAAGAACATTATTCACACAGAAACAAACTCTACCTCACTTAACAAATACATTAATAACCACAACCTTATGGTATAATCAAAATTCAACAATACAGTATATTAAAATTAATAAATTCCCTCGACTATATTCACACAGAAACAAACTCTACCTCACTTAACAAATACATTAATAACCACAACCTTATGGTATAATCAAAATTCAACAATACAGTATATTAAAATTAATAAATTCACTCGACTATATATTAAAAATAATACATCCCTAGGAATAAATTTTCTTTGCCATGTAATCATTGTCACTCTTATCCCTTAAAATAATTATATGATACAAACTTTGCAATTTCATTCATAGAGCATATTAAAAAAAGTTCATAATGTCATCTTATTCCCCCAAAATATCAAGACAATCCATATTCAATTCTTTTGGTGAGATACCACATTTATCCATATAAAAAAAGTGTGAAAATTCTTCATTAACATAAGAATTATCATCAAATATTGAATGGTTAGTTAGTGGACATATTGAATATGGTTTTCCCACGTCCTGTACAAAAGCTAAACAAGAGTCTACAAAACAATCTTTGAATGATTTTCTCTTTGAAATGCAAGATTCAGAAACAGACTTAGATGGAGATGTTGTTGTTTGAGTATATGCAAATTTGGTGAATGCTAATGGTCCTCACAGTTTTCGTGATGCATTATCATAAGCCAATGCAACTAATTCTATTGTGTCAAAAGGCTTAAGCCACAACCTCACTCTGCTGGAAGGATCTTTGTTCTTTGTAACCCATCTCCCCCATTTTCTTCATCTTACACCACAATATTTACAACTCACTGCAAACTCTACATTGGAATCTGGTTCGCATAAAACTAGTTTTCTTGTTGGGCACTTTAGGTTTCCTCTTACACTTGAAAATGCATTTAGGTTTACATTAAATTCATGTGCGAGTTGAGCAACTCAATGATGTGTGAATTTCAAAATGATTTTTAATGAATAAAATAGTAAAGAAATTCTTAAAAATAAAATCTATTCAATATTAATGTTAAAATTTTAATTTACTTATATTTTCAAATTATTCAATGATATAATTTTAGTAATTAAAAAAAATTGTATTTAGATATATTTTAATTTTAAATTTATCAAAGATGTAAATGAATCAATTTTTTTCCTACACACCTTTTTAAAAATATAAAAATAAATTTACAAACCTTTTTATCTTTCTAATGCTTAATTAATTATAAACTAAAATAATAAAAAGGAAATTTTGCTCAACTAAAACACATGGTGGGAACTATCTTATATAAAAGCATTTCTTTTGAATTAAAAAAATGGCTTCAAGTGGCCACCTTGGCTGGAATTTTGGATTGTTTCCCTTTTAGAGGGTTGTAATCACATAAATGATGTTTGATCTAGTTGTGGGGATAAGGAGGACCGTGGGATCTTTCTCAAACTTTTGTAATTTGAGTAAGTAGGAGAACAAGCACTAGCGCTTTCTTGGACTTCTATAATTTGATCAAGGGGGAGTAGGATAACTCACCCTTTATCACACTTTTTTATATAGAGTGAGGAGGAGGAGAAGGAATAACTCCCTCTCACATTTATACCATTTGAAAGAGGAAGAAAGAACATGGGAAACTTATGACTTTTTATCATTTGAGTTAGTAAGAGACAAACCATTATCCCTTTCTCACACTTTGTAGCTAGAGTGATGATGAGAAGGAGAAGGAGGACTAATCAATTCTCATGTTTCTACCATTTGGAGGAGGAGAAGGAGCAATGGCCCTTTCTAATGGTTTGGTAATTAGAGTGACAAAGAGAAGGAGAAGGAGAATCAACCCTTTCACTTCTGTCATTTAATGGAGGAGGGGAAGCAATATTGTCCCTTCTCACACAATAGTGATTTTTGGTATAGAGAGAAGGAGCACTAGCCCTTTCTTACACTTTCATAATTAGAGTGATAAGGAGAAGGATAAGGAGCTCTGGCCCTTTCACACTCTTCTATCATTTAAATGAAGAGAATATGGAGCATAGGCCCATTCTCACACTTTTGTAATTTAAGTGAGGAAGAGAAGGAGCAATGATCCTTTCTCACACTTTATTAATATTTTGGGAGAAGAGGAGCATGGCCCCCTTCTCATACTTTCAGGTATTTTTAGGACAAAAAATAGAACTACCATTTTTTCACTTTTACAATTAGAGGAATGATACATTAAGGGAATATTGAGGTTTCAAATGGGCCTTATAAGGAAAATAATAAAATAATAGTTAAAATAATAAAAAAGAGATGATTTTTTAAAGAAAAAGAAAGGAAACTATTTTTTATTGCAATTTCAACTTATCTTGTTATAGGTTTACTCAAATGTCAAGTATAGACACATGTTGGATGCAAAATTAAATTACACATCTAACCAGTGTCTACATTTGATAATTGAATAAAACCTATAATGAAATATGCTGAAAATACAATTAAAAAAAAAATTATTCTTTTCCCTCCAATATATTTAACCTTGGGGATCACATCATCATCTTGATTTGTTTAAAGCTTAAAGTTTGTTAGTACATTCTTTTATTTTGGGGCTCATATTTTACCTGAAAATTCTCCTAATGAGGAGGAGAAGGATTATGGGCCATTTCTCACATTGTTATATTTCGAGTGACCAAGAGAAGAATAATTGCCCCTTTCCCATACTATAGTAATTTTTGGGAGGAAGACGAGCTTGGAATCTTTCTCATACTTTAGTAATTTTTGGGAGGAAGACGGGCATGGAATCTTAGACCACTAAGCCCTTCCCACTCTTTTTTAAATAGAATGATGAGGGGAAGGAGAAGGAAAAATATGCCTTTTAGTTGGGACCTTCCCTTGAGGGGTAATTGGGGTTAGAATGACCCACAATAGAGTAATAATAGTAGAGTGCATTCAATGTAAGGTCAACTAGGTCCATTATGTTTGTTCTTCTTATATAAGGTATCTCCACCACAATAATATTGAGTAAATATAATGAGAACTCGCTAAATAATGAGGGGTAGGTAGTTAAGAGGATGTTATGATTAGGTATTTTACTTTATAATAAATATGCATTACTCCTTTTCTTGATCAAATCTCCATAAAACAAGACTGTATCGATAAAGGTGGTCAGAGGCATGAATGAAATTGAGGGAAGGATACCCACAGGGAAATTGAATAATTAGGTATTTTCTGTAGGCTCCCTAGTCGAGTCCAAAAGGATTGATCAAAGATAAATCACTGGTTGGTTTCTACAGACATACACGACTTCAATAGCAATGGTAACATTTAGGGGATCTCCCCGATATGAGGTCCCAATTAGATCTGCCAACATTCAGGGGATCTCCTCGATATGAGGTCCCAATTAGACCTCACAATGTTTGGTGTAGGAGTCCCATCCTGTATGATGGCCCGGTTGACATATACGTAGAGATTTTCCTCGGCTCTAACTTTCAGCACATGAGAGTGTTGTAATGGTACCTCTGAAAAACAAGGTGAGTGTGCCTGGTGAGTGTGTCTAGGTATTCTTAATACAAAAGGGGGAGAAAAGTGAGCCTCTAAGTGAGAGGTAATAGTACCACCCAAGAAGAGACACACATGAACCGGGAAAATTTTCCAACATCCAGCGGAATAATCCACAACTGATGTGGCAGTCGTTAAAACCAAAGAACATGGAAGGGTCTGTCTACCATCCAGCGGAATAGTCCACAATGGATATGACGGTCATTAAAACCAATGAGCAGGGAAAGGTCTGCCTAGTATCCCGTGGATTAGTCCACAAGGATGAGACAACAATGACAACCATAAAAACACATTCCCAACAAGGTAAGCAATAAAACAACCGAAACAGTTCAACTATCTTAGTACATGTGAAACAAACATGAAATATAAATGCTCACAAAATAGTCTTACAAACATCCATAAGTCATGCATGGAAAAGTGTTGGCCCAAGAAAGCTTCTGTATTAAGAAAAAGTTCCAAGACACATATCATTAGGGGAATTTTGAGGTCTAAAATGGGCCTCCTAAGAAAAATGGACAACAAAAATAAACTTTATAAGACCAATAGGATTCAAGATGATGATGTCAACCATGGTGGATGATTCACCATTTTTGGAGTAAAAAAGTAAAAAGATTAAAAAATAATAAAATAATAAAACTACTTTTTTAACTCATATTTTCAACTTATCTCCCTAAGATTTTACTCAAATTTCAAGTGGGAGTACTTGTTGGATGAAAACTTTAATTTTTCATCCAAGGAGTACCCATTTTGCATACTTTTGATGGACCCTGCTACAAGAAAAATGAGAAATACATGAAAAGACGTGATTCCAATCCTGCTTTTCATGTATTTCTCATTTTTCATATAGTAGGGTCCATCAAAAGTATGCAGCATGGGTACTCCTTGGATGACAAATCAAATTTTGCATCCAACAAGTGTTTTCACTCAAAATTTGAGTAAACCCATAGGGAGATAAGTTGAAAATACGAGCTGAAAAAATAGTTTTTTTTTTCCTCTAAAATTTGATGATGTAATCTAATCTTATTTTATTATTTTCACTATTATTTTATAATTTCCTTAGGAGGCCCATTTTAGACCTCAAAATTCCCCTAATGTTACATCATACATCACTAGCCCCAGTAGTGGGACATTGGAACCACTCCTTTCTCCTCAAAGAATTGACTGAACTCTCTATGCTTTGCGGGAGGAGCCAAGGGGAAAAGTTTCTTGCTCATACAATGAGGGGGTATATATAACCTAGGGGTGATGCTTGACCCTTGTGACTCTTTGACTACCCTCATGGATGTTCAACTTATTATGCCCTTTCAACTGACATGACTCTTCATATTTATGTGTGTCCATTCAACCTCCACTTTAGATTACATTCGATTTACAATTGAAATGGCTCATAATAGTGATGTGGCCTTTGACAACTCATGACACGACTTGACATGACATTGCTAACATGGACTAGCTTGCTGAGGTGGAAATGTCAAGCCACTTTTGTTGTTGAGTGATAGATGTGTTCTTGGATGCATTTTCTCTTCTCCTCTGCATAGCTTGATGATGCGGGGTCTTCAATGATCTTTGGTCTTGAGAGGTGGTTGCATGCATGTGTTCCCATTTTCTTGTTCTTGATAAGTTCCTTTGCTCGTCCAACAACAAGTGAGTCTCTAGGCATGCTTCCCTACTTCTTTTCCTTCTTCATTATCTTGCCATGACTTGAGAGTGTACCTGTTCCTGCAATTCCCTCATGATGGGATGATATCAATCAGAAAACTCCCTACTCTAAGATGGTGCATTATCACCCATGGATTGAGCTTGCGACAATTCACAGGCTGGGAGACAAGGCTCAGTGACTGCGCATTGTGCAGTTCCAGTTGGTAGGGAGAGAGCTTGATCACTGAGACTGCGTAGAGTGTAGCTTAGGCTTGATTGAGGAACTTTTGAGCACAATCCTCACTGAGGAGAAAAATTTCACAGTGGCCACTAGGAGACAGAATTGTGCAACTCAAGTCAGTAGTGGTTGGTGCGAGGTAAGGCGAAAGGATGTCATTTCTGCGCAGTTTTCAGAGGCAAGGAGGATTAGGCAGTAGAGAGGCCTGGAAGCCAAAACTATGCAGTTCTGGAGGACAATGAGCTTCGGCTGAGGGAGGACACTAGGGACATCTCTGTATAGTTCTGGAGGCCAAGGGAGGTTGGTCTCTTTGTGGGATTCCAACAGGCAAGGGAAAATCTTGAGGAGTGAAAATGCGGAATGCGCAGTTCAAGCCAGATTGGAAGGAACTGCTGCACAATTCTGGGAGTCAAGGAAGGTTGTTGAACTTTGGAATTTTGCAGTGCAACTGCCCTAGAGGAAAGTGACTATGCACTACGTAGTTCCAATCAGCATGGTCACATCATTGAGGGATGAGACTGTGTTAGCACTTGAAATTTCACCTCAGGCTGAAAAGGCAAATCTCAAAGCTACATCAAACCATTCAGCCTCGTAGCTAGCCCTACGGGGCAGGAGAAGGCTCTCTCCGGTCAATCTCGGTAGATTTTCAATAGGATGAGATGACCAACAATGTAACACTGATATTAGGCTAGTAAACTGATTTGAAGGTTGATTTGGGGGTTTTTTGGGGTTTTTGGTGGCAAATTGAGGAGCTGCAATTTAGGGTGCGGGGATTGGACACAGTTTCTGCAGGGGGGTCTTTGGGGCAAGGTAGGAACCTGTATTGATGTCTTTAGCTGAAGTGGATGATTAGGAAGAAAGAAAAGAAGGCTAAAGAGAGCAAACAATGGATTTGAATTCTCTTTAGACAGTAGAAAACATAGAAATTAAACAAATTTAAAAGTAGAGCATGGCAAGCATGAATTCTGACTTTATCACTTCATTTGTTTAATATGCAGCAGTATAGAAAGGAAATGAATCACATAACAAAGCTTACAATAACATGAAGAAACACACCATCAACACCTGAGTCCACATGAATCCCAAAGATGACTGCAAAACCCTGGTCTTCCTTAGCCAAAAATTGCAGAGATACAAGTGAAATATACAATGATAGCTTCTCCCTCAAGAGTCCAACCATGAAAATGAGCATGAAAGTACATAATATAGATGATCTAACCTCTTTCCCTGCCTCCATGGGTCGAGCTCACTATCCTAGGAGCTGTTTGAACAACTTCTAAACTAAGCACTACAAAATAGGCAGTCAAAACAACTTGCCTCTAAAAACTTGGAAACCAATTCATACAGTCAATTTTACCCTTTTACATGAGAGAAACTTCTAGAAGAGTAAAACAAGGGTAAAAGTATCCAAAAAGTGCCACAAGTACAGTCAAAAGGACCACCATCGACCTCAGAAAGTCAAACTGGAGCTAAACTGCAAATTCTGGGCTGAACTGGTCAAATCTGGCACAAATTCCTCAATGGGTCGCGCACATCATCCTCAACGGGTCGCGCACTTTAGAGTCCTGTTTGGAGGCCTTCCCGGTGTCAGAATGAGGTGCAGGATAGCTTGTTGGAAAGGTCTCTGAGTCTACTTTCCAACCCAAGTGGAATTTTTCAATTTGGAGTTGATTTGACCTGTCAAAAATCAAATCTCCCAAGACTGGTCAAAAAGTGCCAAATGAGGCTGCCTGAAAGAAGAGTATTGTTGCAGTCAACTTTTGAATGCCTTCCTCAACCCCAAATTGAGCTCATGATAGCTCATTGGAAATCTCTTTGTGTCTAGTTATCATTTTATCCATCAAGAAAATCATTTGGCCAACCCAGCTAGGAGAAAACTTGATTTTCCCAAGGTCACTTCAGAGGTGTCTTTGATTCTCCTGAGGCAACGGTATTCTTGACATTTCTCTCAAACAATGACACCTGTGCAAAAAGTGAAGGAGGTTTTTCTTATTTGGCATGTTATGAGAAAAAACCTCTCTCAGTTTTCCAAAATTCATCTTTGATTGCTCTGGAACATCATTTGAGTGCGACTTGTCCCGATGTGTGAAGCAAGGAATTTTGTCGAAATGGAGCGAGATGAAGGGGATAGGGGGCTTCTAAATTCTTGGGGAAATTTGTGGGAGTGGGGAGGGATGTTAGGAAGCAGGGAAAGTGGAATCTCAGTGATTGAGTGAGGGGAAGGGGTCCAAAAGGGCAAAACACAGGCCCAACCTAGAAAATTGCCAGGTTGTAGCTAGAAACTAGGGTTTGTGCAAAAATGAGGATTTTGGGGGATCTGAGTGTTGGGAAGTGCTTGATAAGGTACATTAAGGATAGGGGAAGGTGTATGAACATCAGGAAACAAGTTTTGCCGATGACTTGACCGTCCAAGAGAAATTGGCTTTCAAAACCCTAGGAGAGGGAAATGACCTTGCCAAGGCGCAATTGAAGCATGAATAAGGTATAAAATGACTCATTCGACACTGACATGATAATGAAAACCCTCTGAATGATGATATGCTTAGCTGAATGATGACATGGACTGACATTTGGGCAAACCCTAGACCTAATGCCTAGTGACCAAATTTTGGCTTGAAGACTCACTGAAATGACAAAATTTGACCTTGACACTCTGAAACCACTTTGTAAGAGCATATTTGATCACTGTAGGAAGGCTGGAAAGACTGACACTAACATTGGCTCCAATGGGGATGGTAGCTCCTTGGAGGTGCCAAGAACCTTAGACCTCTGGGAGAGCAGACCAGTGCTTGCAACCATTGGGCGATGGAGTCATTATTTACACCTTTGACACAAAACTTTGACACATTTATTGAATGAAAACTTGACTGAAAACTGACTGAAACTTAACTGAAGCTTGACTCAAACCGACTCGATAGCAAACTGAAATAACTTGAAAAACTCACTCAACAGACCAAACACAAATGACTCATGACCGACTTAAAACAAAACTTTATAAAGCTTTTGAAAAAACGGCAGCAATCCATCAAGATTTGGAATCATGATGACAACCACCTGCATACTAATGAAATATGTACAATCATGTATAATGAGCTTTCCAATGTAACCAATCCAGCAGATGGCTACATACAAAATTTCTGCTCTCGCTTATCTCGAGCAGGCGAAACGATGAACCTGTAGGCAACTCAAAGTAACCACTGAAACCAAAGCTTATGATAATGAACCAGGCAACATTTATCTTTTCTAATGCTTGCAGAAGAATGCCAAAGGGATCTTGATAATCCCGAAGCACTACCTTGTTTGGAGATCCAGCTGCAAAAATATAAGTACTTGCTTCATTCTGATCTGAAAGAACAGTGGGTTGCTGATTGATAGGAAGGCACAGAGAGGTATAAGCTTCTGCCATATGAGTGTTGGCTGTAAATTCCTTGACCGTGAGAAATTTTGACATATTGTCTCTCTCAAACTTATTTTCCTCAATTTCATGGTCGAGGTCATTCTTAAACAGAAAACAATCCTCAAGATCATCAAGCATGACAGCCTCATCATCTTCATGAAAGAAAATATTATCTGTTTGCTGATCTATAAAATTAATTACAAGACTGTCATCATTTTCAAAAGAGGAAGAAGTTTCACCAACACTTTCGTGACCATGTGCACACTGCCGATTTGCTTTAGCTTGGGTTGTAGCATGACCTTTCAAAAGCTGATCTATCTCCTCTTCAGACAAAGGAGATAAGGCTTTCTGTTTCCCTTTGCTCAAACAAGTCTTGTCTTCTTGAAATAACATTTCAAAACATGAAAAATCTGAATGACAGTCCTGATCTTCTGAAACTTGGAAACATTGTTGATCATCTTCATATGACATGGCAATCAAACTATCCAAATTATGATTGAAAGAAGAGTTTTCACTTACTTGAACAAAGATCTCATCTTGTTGTTCATGAGCTGGCTGAATTACCTCCTCATGCAGGCTCTGTTCTGATGGCATAAGGACATTTGGATCAAGAACTTTGTCTATGATCTCAACAACAAAACTCTCCTTTTCAGGATTCGGCACAAGGTATTCTTGGTCACCATGATCTGAATCTAGAACTGAAGTAGCTGTCCTAACATTATCACATTCTTCAATCTGCATGCTGTCTTCTTCTGTGGGCAGATCTGAAACAAGCTCTTCTCTTTCATCAATTACAGCCATATGGCCATCTTCAACCTGCTGATCTTGACTCTGCTGCAAAATTTCATGATCATCTTGATGGGTATTCTCTAAGTTCTCTTCATGTTGCTGAAATGGATTCTCATACAGAGCTTCCATGATCTCTTCATCCATGAAATTATCATCTTCATAATACTTCTCAAGGTTTTCAATAAAATTATGTACATGGCTACAACAGTTCTGAACTAAAATCAAAGATGGATATGATTCTTTATACTTTTCAAAGAACACGGTATGAAAATCCCTTAAACAATAAATTGAAGCAGATGGCAAACTTTCATACCAAGATTGAGCTGTACCTTCTAGAGTGGCCAAGAATATCTTCATCAAGCAATCTTCAGGAAAATCGACCTTCAATTTGCGAATATGCATATGAAATCTAACCAAATATAGAGCAGCATCCTTCTTACCATCATCATTAAATGTAGGCAAATTCCTTGACCAATCTACCTTTGGAATTTTATTCGGAAAACCTGGAATGTGATCTCGGCTCATGGGAGCATATCTTCTTGCAATTCGATCCATCTTGAAAAGCTCAAAGCTACTAGTCTTCCTGCAGTGAAGTCACCATGAAGCATTGATCTCTGGAGTTTTCAGTGAAGGAGTCGCCAGTGAATGATTTCAGCCTTTCAAGTGTCTGATCGCTGTTCACCATCAACAATCAGATCTGCACTTGATACATGTACTGGGGTAAAATGCAATCTAAGTGTTGTTTTCACAAGCTCACGGAGATTGACTGAAGCGGCGTTTATCTACTTGCGCTGATGTAAAACAAGAGCGTTTTCGAAGGCTACCTGGCGTAACTTCAGGCTCCGTCTAAGACTTATGAAACAAACACATCAATCAACAGACAAGTTTGTTCTCCCCAGTATGGTCGCCAGTATGTTAGCACTTGAAATTTCACCTTAGGCTGAAAAGGCAAATCTCAAAGCTACATCAAACCATTCAGCCTCGTAGCTAGCCCTACGGGGCAGGAGAAGGCTCTCTCCGGTCAATCTCGGTAGATTTTCAATAGGATGAGATGACCAACAATGTAACATTGATATTAGGTTAGTAAACTGATTTGAAGGTTGATTTGGGGGTTTTTTGGGGTTTTTGGTGGCAAATTGAGGAGCTGCAATTTAGGGTGCGGGGATTGGACACAGTTTCTGCAGGGGGGTCTTTGGGGCAAGGTAGGAACCTGTATTGATGTCTTTAGCTGAAGTGGATGATTAGGAAGAAAGAAAAGAAGGCTAAAGAGAGCAAACAATGGATTTGAATTCTCTTTAGACAGCAGAAAACATAGAAATTAAACAAATTTAAAAGTAGAGCATGGCAAGCATGAATTCTAACTTTATCACTTCATTTGTTTAATATGCAGCAGTATAAAAAGGAAATGAATCACATAACAAAGCTTACAATAACATGAAGAAACACACCATCAACCCCTGAGTCCACATGAATCCCAAAGATGACTGCAAAACCCTGGTCTTCCTTAGCCAAAAATTGCAGAGATACAAGTGAAATATACAATGATAGCTTCTCCCTCAAGAGTCCAACCATGAAAATGAGCATGAAAGTACATAATATAGATGATCTAACCTCTTTCCCTGCCTCCATGGGTCGATCTCACTATCCTAGGAGCTGTTTGAACAACTTCTAAACTAAGCACTACAAAATAGGCAGTCAAAACAACTTGCCTCTAAAAACTTGGAAACCAGTTCATACAGTCAATTTTACCCTTTTACATGAGAGAAACTTCTAGAAGAGTAAAACAAGGGTAAAAGTATCCAAAAAGTGCCACAAGTACAGTCAAAAGGACCACCATCGACCTCAGAAAGTCAAACTGGAGCTAAACTGCAAATTCTGGGCTGAACTGGTCAAATCTGGCACAAATTCCTCAACGGGTCGCGCACATCATCCTCAACGGGTCGTGCACTTTGGAGCCCTATTTGGAGGCCTTCCCGGTGTCAGAATGAGGTGCAGGATAGCTCGTTGGAAAGGTCTCTGAGTCTACTTTCCAACCCAAGTGGAATGTTTCAATTTGGAGTTGATTTGACCTGTCAAAAATCAAATCTCCCAAGACTGGTCAAAAAGTGCCAAATGAGGCTGCCTGAAAGAAGAGTACTGTTGCAGTCAACTTTTGAATGCCTTCCTCAACCCCAAATTGAGCTCATGATAGCTCATTGGAAATCTCTTTGTGTCTAGTTATCATTTTACCCATCAAGCAAATCATTTGGCCAACCCAGCTAGGAGAAAACTTGATTTTCCCAAGGTCACTTCAGAGGTGTCTTTGATTCTCCTGAGGCAACGGTATTCTTGACATTTCTCTCAAACAATGACACCTGTGCAAAAAGTGAAGGAGGTTTTTCTTCTTTGGCATGTTATGAGAAAAAACCTCTCTCAGTTTTCCAAAATTCATCTTTGATTGCTCTGGAACATCATTTGAGTGCGACTTGTCCCGATGTGTGAAGCAAGGAATTTTGTCGAAATGGAGCGAGATGAAGGGGATAGGGGGCTTCTAAATTCTTGGGGAAATTTGTGGGAGTGGGGAGGGATGTTAGGAAGCAGGGGAAAGTGGAATCTCAGTGATTGAGTGAGGGGAAGGGGTCCAAAAGGGCAAAACACAGGCCCAACCTAGAAAATTGCCAGGTTGTAGCTAGAAACTAGGGTTTGTGCAAAAATGAGGATTTTGGGGGATCTGAGTGTTGGGAAGTGCTTGATAAGGTACATTAAGGATAGGGGAAGGTGTATGAACATCAGGAAACAAGTTTTGCCGATGACTTGACCGTCCAAGAGAAATTGGCTTTCAAAACCCTAGGAGAGGGAAATGACCTTGCCAAGGCGCAATTGAAGCATGAATAAGGTATAAAATGACTCATTCGACACTGACATGATAATGACAACTCTTTGAATGATGATATGCTTAGCTGAATGATGACATGGACTGACATTTGGGCAAACCCTAGACCTAATGCCTAGTGACCAAATTTTGGCTTGAAGACTCACTGAAATGACAAAATTTGACCTTGACACTCTGAAACCACTTTGTAAGAGCATATTTGATCACTGTAGGAAGGCTGGAAAGACTGACACTAACAGACTGCACAGTGCGCAACTCAGTTAGGGTCCAGTGAAACTGAGTTTCCTAGTCGGGAAGATTTCTGAAAATGGCTAAGTGTGAGGAAGAAGATGGACTTATGATGAACTCAAACTGTGATCACACACTTATCATACTTTGATGACATGGAAACCATAGACCATCAGAACAACAAGAAAATCATTACCCTCTGAGTGACTATCTCACAACAATAAACCACAAGTGTGACACTTGAGATAGACCTTAGGACGACCATGATGACACTTGTGCGACAGTGCTCGAGACTTTTTGTATGAGTGGGATAGGTGCTTACATGGATAGCAAAACTCGAATACACAAAGATCAACCTTTGAAACCACCAGGAGATGTTCGCAAACATGACATAATAACCAAACATGCCAAAAGACAACAATTTATCCAACAAGCGAAAGGGAGCAAGACACTTAGAGGAAACACATGGAATAACTTTCATTGTTTGCAACAAATGCATGTCATTGAAGACATAATGATATGATAATGATAAGCAATCCTTCATGCTACACTAAGAGGTGTATTTCAAAAGATGTGTTTTGTTTTCCATACATACCCTCCAAAGGGTTATGCATCAGATGGAGTCTTCATGCGGTCCCGATCTTCTATCATACCTTGAGTTCCTTGGTCTTCTTATATGAAAAATACCTTTTTTGCTCATCTCCTTGAGTGTCATCTAGCATGTCCTCCTCCTTCATCACCCTCTTCATCATCTTGTCATAGCATGGTAGAAATCTTGTATCTGTAATCCACCAGTGACAAGACGACATCAGCGTGATAAACCCGTAGTCTAAGATGTTGCACTTAGGTTCATAAACTAGGTCGGGACTGAGTGACAGGCTAGGGGAGAAGGTCCAGTGACTACAAAATTGCATAGTTCAAGTAGCCAAGGGTCAATATTGATCACTGAGACTGCGCAACTCAAGCCAGACTAAAGGAAATTTCTGCACAGTCCTCATTGAGGGAAATAATTGCGCATTGACCACTGAGAGAAACAATTGCATAGCTTAAGCAAGAAGTGGCTTCTGCGAGATAAGGCCCTGGGAGGACACATCTACACAGTTTCAGGATTCAAGGTGGCCTGGGCAGCTTAGATGCTTGAGGGACAAAACTGCGCAGTTTCCGGAGACAGTGGGTTCCGACTGAGGGAAGGACACTTGGGAAGCATCTGCACAGTTTTGGATGCCAAGGGAGGTTGGACTTCCTATGCATTTCATAATTCCCACAGGAAAGGAAAAGGCTTGAGGTTTGCAGATGTGAAGTGCGTAGTTCAGGAAAGATGGATGTGGCTAGTTTGCTAGGAATACTCTGGAATTTGGCTAAATGTGGGATCACTGGGACTGATGTGATCAGGGATAGAAATTGACTACAATCACACACTTGAACACTTAGTGATACAACATAGATCATCCAAAACATATGAAAACATACTTCTCTTAATGCAACAACCTTTGTGACAGCTTACGACAAGTGCGGCTCCGATGATAGGCTTTGTGAGGATAAAGGCGACACTTGTGCAATAGTGCATGAAACTTTGGAAATGAGTGTGAAACATGTCTATATGATGAGGGAAATTCATTCTCACAAATATTTCCCCTTGAATCAAAACAAACTTCCCTTTGCATGAAAAGTGATAATCCCCATGCCCAAAGATGACACTTTCTATATAGAGATGAAAGCGTTAATGACTCTTAATATTTAGGAAGTAGTTTGAAATCATGAGCTTACCAATAAGTGACTAAGGAACAAAGAATCATAGGATCCACAGTAGGCTCCAAAATTAAAGTGTAGGCCAAAATTTTGGAGGGTGTTGCAACTACTACAACACTTGGCGACACACTCGTTGAATCCAACTTCTCTGTCTTGGTTTGTTTTTTAGTGCAGGGCCTTGGTCCTTCAGGGAGTATTGATTCATCATGCAAATTACTTTGGATTCTCCACTTACCTAGTGGGGAAACATGTTCACCTTTGTACCTTCTTAGTTGAACACAACATAAGATTCATCCAGATCACAATGTTTTGAATTGGGAAGGGTAGTTTAGCTCACGAGCTTAAGATTTTCAGAGTATAGTTTTTCATCTCTCGTGTTGCTCCATTACTAGCAAGCCTGGATAGTACCCCGACGGAGTCACGTGGGAACACAAGCATTTCTCAACTATCAACGAGCCTGGATAGTACCTTGGTGGAGTTGTTTGCTTCACCTCTCTGCGTAGGAAGCCTTTCTCTTCTTTCACCTTTATTTATTTGTTTAAAGATAACTATGCATCGACACTTATTTATTTTGGGGTGGAATAGGGGTCCTGACTTATTGAGAGCAGAAGATGTTGTTCCTTCAGAGAAACATATAAAGACCTCTGATTTAGGTTTTCTCTTTTAGATTTTACCCCCCTCCATTTCTACTAGTTGGATAAGCTTGAAAACACCAAAGAAAAAAACTGAGTATAGGCATGAGGTTCCTAGACTGGACACAAGTTCATGGTTGGACCGAAGCTCTCCTTACAGATGGATCATATTTTCCGTAAGAACTTCATTTGCCAAAAGATACAACTAATTACAAAGAATATGGACACGGGACTAGCCAAGCACTGTAATGTCACAAAACTCTTTGAACTTTAGCCACACATACACTCAGAAGCCACAACGTAGAAAGGCACAACACTTATTTGCATGATGAAAACCAAAAGGAAAACTCAACAAGGAAGAAAATCAAGTACAAATAAAGAAAACACAAAACTGAGAAACAAAATCAAAAGACAAGAGAACGAAAGGAGTATAGCAAACATGATTTACAACCAGAAAAACTAGGACAAACTACAAGGAACGAGTGTAAGATGAGTGCAAGGAAAGAAAACCAAGATGTAGATAATCGTACCCTATTCTAACAGCTAGAAGGTCAGGGTCACATAAAATGAATTTCCAGTGCAGTCACCATTATTGTTCCCGACCTGCACCCACAAATATAGGAACAATTAAAATAGATAAAAAGTGATGTGCAACATAAGATATAAAACTTAAAAATACTTGCACACGAAAAGAAAGGTCCTGCCTATGGGTAGAAAGATGTGTCACAACAACTACTTTCATCCTATCCACATGCTTACCTTTTCGATGAATACCATTTTTCAACAAACCTTGGAGGCCTGTTGCAGATGTGTCCTCATATACACCGATCTTCTTAGCAAGCATGAGGAATGATTGAAACTTGTTGTCTACAACATAGCTCGCCAAGTAAGATTGTTCCAGTCATTCAGCGATTAGATCGTAAAATTCATGATGGTCCTCTTGAAAACCTCGTGATCTTTGAAAATATGAATTTTCCATTCAAGAATCGGGATCATGATAACAATATTGTAAGGGAAAATAAATCTGATCATTCTCAGAATTCATGCCAAGACAGTGAGGACCTATCATAACCACCTGATGAGCCTCATCATTGGGTAATTATATGAGCCTTAATTCACCTCCTAGCTTAGTCAAACCAACTATTCTCATAACTTATTGCATACTTTTCATTATATTTTGTTTATGAGATGAGTTAGAGTTGGATATTTTGCTTTGTGGTCTAATGTGCATTTAATGTAGGATTAAAGGATAAAAGCAAGGAATTTTGGCAAAGACCAAGGTCAAAACTCGAATGGGACAAGGGAGAGGGATTATAGGAGGTAAATCCTCCTCATTTACTACCCCTCCATTCGAATATTCCTCCATCATCTCGGAGTGCAAACAACCAAATCATGAGGACTAGAAGGCAGCCGAGCAAGTGAAAGACAAAGCACTAGTTTATCTCGAGTTTGGGAGCCGAGACTCCCTAATTTCAAGGAAGTCTTCGGAGACTTTATATTTATAAGTAGAGATGCCTAGGACCTCAGTAGGATTCAGATTTTTATTATAAAGCTCTACTCTATTTTCGAGCTACAAGACTTGTGACAATTTTTTTGATGTAATCTATTGTTTTGGTAATAAGAATGAGTTTTGTTTTGAGCCAACATTGAGTTAACTCAGAGGGTTGAAGCTCTTGGGTTAGGGCCCAACCCTAGTAGCTAAGGCTCCTCTTTATTTTACATGTATGCTAGTGTAGATTCATAGCTTAATTGTTCATTTGTTTAGTAGATGCATTTCCATTACAGCAGTGTAGATTAGATTGGTTGTGTGATAGTTTGCTTCCATTTGTGCCTTCTTTCAAGTAGCAGGTTAGCAAGGAGAAAAAGGATCACCACAAGGTTGTCAGCAGGTGTCTTGGCCTCACTTCCTCCCTCTGGGACCATGACTTGAGGAAGGGACCCTTTAGCAGCCCCAAAAACACAGATTTCTAGTTCTTGTATGAGCTTTGGAGTTTGTTGTCTTTGATTCAGTATTTGGTTAATGTTGCAAGGCAGATTTCATTGTCATCTTTTTCCATCTCCATTCTTGCAATAAGATCTCACTCATGCTTTCATTCCCTTCAACAAATCTCTTCATGCATAATATAGGTAATTGATTCATGCTTTTCTAGTTTATGAAAATGTATCTTGTTGCATTGTTCTGGGGAGACACACATGTTTTAAGCAGAGCAGGTACTTCAGGAGGAGACCAAGACTTCATCACTAGCAACCACCTTCCACTTCATCCACCTTAGCCACCCCTTGTTTCACCATCACCCTCACCAATTTTTCATCATTTTCATTGAAATTCCCCTAGATACATTGAGTGAATCTAGCCATATCTTATCTTGGATATTGACTCCTGAGTGCTTCTAGACCTTCTAACACTCCATTCCACCCATCACACACCTTTCCCAAGCTTCCCAACACCTCCAACATCTCCCAATTAGCTCTCGATTGTATCTTGTAGGTTTCCTGTAATTCCTACATGATCATCCTGTAGGTTTCTAGTACATCCCGTAGGTTTTCCTGAAACAGCTTGTTTTGAGGCCGAATTGATGGGAAACCTATAGGAAGTCACAAAAAGCCTCCTAGGAGCCCTCCACACCATCCAACCACTTCATAAATCTTCTAGCCATCCTCAAACACATTCCATCCACTTGTCACATCCACAAGAATAATTAGTTTGCATACTTGAATTTGCCTAAAAAACAAAAAAAGTGAAAACATATTTAGTTTAGTTTCTTTGCTCACACATTAGTATTGTTTGATGCTTTTTACTTCTGCAACTTAAATAGTAGCATTTGTTGAATGTTGATTTAGCAATTCTTCTTAGCATAGCTACTTAAATTCTTAATTAGGGTATGGTGTGGTTTAGCATTACATGGTGGTTTTTCCCATTACTGCAGTAGAGTATCTCTCTTAGAGTAGATTTTCCCTTCTCCCATCAAAGAATCAAGCTTCTTCTCACTCTATAGAAGTCTGGCTTGGAACCCCAGTGGTCTCTTGCCAGCTGAACAGTGACGACAGGTAGAACCATCACTTTTACTTGTGCATACAACACTGTCACCTCCAATTTTGTACGAACCCGGGGTTGATAAGTAAAGCTGGTAGCCCAGGAGTTGCAACATCCTTACTGCAATACTGGTGCTCATCACTTTTTGGCACTGTTGTCGCAGAGTTGTCTGAGTAGAATGTCATTATTGCTTTCTTTTCTTCTATTTCTTGTCTTCAATATTCTGCCATTAGTTTATTTCTACAAAAGTAATCTAGTTGTTTCCTTTCCTTCATTTTACATTATTTGCTTTCCTTTCCATTCTGCAAGTAGGATTTCAATTCAACAAGTAGCTTTTTCATTATGTTAGTAATTTTCATTCAATCAACAATTTCATTTCTGCAAAGTACTTTCCCAGTTTAAAAAAAAAATACAAAACCAACCCAAAAATATTTCCTTTCATGCCTCGTAGGAATAGGGACAAATTAGGGAAATTTTTTCCAAATACCCCCACTGCATCCAACAGCCAACCTTCTCTCTTCTTCGATGGCTGTGAATAGGAGGAACCTTTAGGTGAGCAACCTGACATATTTGAAGAACCTACAGGGAAAGAAGAAGAAGAAGAGGAACCCATTCCTGCTGAACCAATGGCTGAAAACTGAAATGACAGAGGGAATAGAAAGAGAGTTGAGGGTGTCTTCCCCATCATGGAAACCAATGGAGACACTAAGATGAAATATATAAGCCCCTCTTCCCTACCTCATTTCCATGGCCTAACCACAGAGGACCCCGACACTTTCCTATTTGAGTTTTTTGTTATATGCCGAACCTATGACTATACAGATGATGAGAAAAAGTTAAAACTATTTCTATCTACCCTCAAGGATGCAGCATTGGGCTAGTTCATGGGCTTACCTGGAGATAGCATCACAACTTGGGTCAGATGCAACAGGCCTTTAACAAGAAATACCGGGACTACTGTCAGTCAAAGGATACTAAAGAAGAAATTTTCAGGATGACCATAGGCCATGATGAATCCTTAGAAGACTACGAAGAAAGATTCCAGCTCAGTTACAGAAGGGCCAAGTGCACACTTGACCTTGAGTCACTAAAGCTGGTCCTTCTTAGGGGAGTAAGAGAAGATCTTCTGGATACCTTACAATTGTTAGTAGGAGGAGATATCTACCAATTACCCTATGAGGATATCAAGACTGTCTTTAGAAACCATTCTAGGGCGGCTAGGAAAAAAGGTAGGGGTAGTTAGCCTATGGCCAGTACATCATCTTCCAATTCATCCATCAAGGGTGAAGTTGGAAACATGCTGGAAGATTTCAAAAGTGAGATGGTGCAAACCCTTGCCTTGCGAATGGACACCATGAACATTAAAAGGAAGCAGGAGGAATCAGAGAGAACCTTGGCCATCTTTTGTCCTAGATGCACCAGGAGGCATCCTAGGAACGAATGTCCATTGAACTATAGTGAAATTTTCTCGGTCTCTGAAGAAAACCACTCCACACACAAGTGCCCTTCTTTACCCAGACTCAAAGCTGTATATCAAGGAGCTGAAGTGGTCATTGAGCATATTTGCTACATTAACCATAGGAGACCCCCTGGGCCTAGACCATACCAGTGGGGCATGCAAGGGTCATCCCATGCATATTACAACACCAACCTGTTAAGTTATGGTATGTTCTATGCTTATAACAATTTACTTCTTTTTCTTACTATATTCCACCGATTAGCAATCACATGTACATAAAGTAAAGTGCAGATAGAACATTAAACAATCGACAGAAAACAAGCCAAGACAAGAGACACAAGATGTGGCGGCTAGCCAGGGACAAACCCCACAATGTGTGGGGAAACCCTTTGATCAAATCTTCTTTTATCTTCAATAATTCAGCAGAGAGAAATAGTACAATAAATCTGATTCATATCAGTAGTAGCAAACCCTAGATCAGTAGCATCAGCATTAGCGGCTTCATTATCAAACTAGGGCAGACCATATCTCACAAACCGACAGTCGGATTGACTTCATTCCACCACCAAAAGTTTCGGCTTCCAGAGGAGATTCAGATGAACCTATAGCGTAGTTCAGATGAGGAGATATTCTAGGCCACGCAAGTCAATCTTTACTTCTGCAGTTGCAACTTCAGTTTCAGCAGTTTCCGGCTTCAAACTAGGGCAGTCGATATCTTGCAAACCGTTCGTCGGATTGACTTCATTCCACCACCAAAAGTTGTGGCTTTCAAAGGAGGTTCAGATGAACCTACAACACAGTTCCAAAGAGGAGATCTTCTAGGCCACGCAAGTCAATCTTTACTTCTGCAGTTGCAGCTTCAAATTCAACAGCTTCCGGCTTCACATGTGTGAGAGAGAGAGACCCATTTCAGCGCAATAGAGAAGAGACTCATATCTGCGCAGTAGAGAGAGAGAGATGTGATGAGATGAGTGAGTGCAAATGAGGAAAAGTCCTCTTATATTTATACACAACGTTGGTGGGTGAATAGATGCGACTGTTGGGCTTCTGAGCCTACATGAGTTGTAGGTCGGCTTGATAATAATTCCATAATCAAAATAAATTCATATCTCCATGAATACTTATCGGAATTGGATGATCTTTATATCAATCCTACACCTCTCGACGAGAGGAATTTAATAAAAATATTATTAGCCATGAATAATATGACCCACATGAAGTTTTGCCCTGGTTGCCAATTTTAACACAACCAAACCACAGCTATACCTTCTTGGGGATCCCTGCTCATCCTTCCTGGTGTACACCCCCTCCTTGGCCCTATGCATCTCAATATCATTCCTAGCTAGCCAGCCAGTCATTTCAACCTTACGCTCCACCACAACATTAGCGGAATACACCACTCCAGGGGTGGAGGCCCCAATACAACAATGCTCCAGCTGTATTGCCTCCACCACCTGCCCAACCACAGCTCCTACACTCTTCTCCACCCAAGCAACCCCAGATGCCTGCCCAGCCAAACCCGAACCCGAACAATAGGCAAACTCAACAAGTATACAGTGGAGAGACATCATATCCAGCTTATGCTATGGAAATCCAGGAGATTAACCTGAGATCTGGGAGAGTTCTCCCTTTCCTGAGAGATTATCCCAACCACTTTAGCCTACTCCAGAAGAGACTAGACTTTTAGGAGAATTGAAAAATATGTGTGTGAAGATCCCCCTTCTCCAGGCAATAAAAGATGTTCCCATTTATAATAAGTTGATTAAGGAGAAATGGTTCAAACATCTAGGGAGGCAAAAAAGGGATGCCCCTACCATTAATGTCATTAGGTAGTTGTTCGACTTAATGCTGGGGTAGGTAATATGTCCAAAATATTTGGACCCTGGAAACCTTATAGTAGATGTGCACATCAATGGAACCATTGTCCCAAACACTCTGATCGATCTTGGGGCTGCCATTAATGTGATGACCAAGGACACCATGCTCAAGCTCAACCTCCAAGGGTCATTGAGGATGACCAAAACAATTCTGCAACTTGCAGACCGTTCCATAGTAACCCCTGAGGGAATTGTGGAAGATTTGATGGTCTCCATTGACTCTTGGGAGTACCCTGTAGATTTCCTATTTCTCTAGCCTAAGGCTAAGCTTACTGGTTATCCTCTCATCCTTGGGAGGCCATGGTTGGCCACAACCGATGCTTATATTAGCTGCAGAGCTGGGAATATGACCATCAAGAACGGGCATATGTCCAAGCAGTTAGTCTAATACCCTCCTGCTCAACCTTCTATAGAGCATGATTTACCTTTATGGTTGGAGGAGGAGGAAGAAGATGAAGTTTATTCCACCCAACTTTATGCTTTGGAAGCAACCATGGGAGGAGGACAATAAGATGAGGATGACTTGATTGAACACCTGCTCCAAAGTCCAACTCCCAGTTCATTACCTTTAGAAGAAGCAGTAAAGGAAACCCAAAACAATCATCCAATTGACTTATGCTTGACTGATTCCAACCCACTCCGTGTCAAAACCATAGAATTCAACCCAAAGAAAACCTTGAAAATCAATCCATCTCTTTCTGCTCTCGAAGAGGAGAAGCTATGCAACATGTTAAAGGAAAATCTAGAAGCCTTCGCTTGGAGTTACAAGGAAATGAAGGGAGTACACCCCTCAGTGTGTACTCACCACATATACATCAAAGAAGGTTGCAAGTCGGTCCGGCAACCATAAAGGAGGATGAATCCAGCTCTTAAAGATATAGTCAAATAAGAACTGCAAAAACTGCTAGATGCAGGATTCATTTACCCTATCTCCGATAGTGAGTGGGTCTCCCCTTTGGTGTTAGTTCCCAAGAAAAATGGTAAGTGGAGGATTTGTGTTGATTACAGGGAGTTGAACAAAGCCACAAAGAAGGATCATTTTCCTCTACCCTTCATTGACCAAGTGCTAGACGACCTGGCAGGGAAAAGGTTTTTCTCTTTCCTAGATGGATTCAGTGGGTACAACCAAATCCAGATCTGCCCAGAAGACCAGGATAAGACCACATTCACCTATCCTTGGGGTACTTTTGCCTATAGGGTCCTTCCTTTTGGCCTATGCAATGCTCTTGCCACTTTCCAGAGAGCAGTCTTGAGTATTTTCGCTGAATTAGTCCATGATGCAGTGGAGATTTATATGGATGATTTTACACCTTATGGCTATGATTTTCAAGAAGCCCTGTCTAACCTAGGCAAAGTACTGCACAAATGCATTGAAATGAACCTGTCTCTCAATCCTGAAAAATGTGAATTCTTAATGACTACAGGGACCGTGCTAGGTCATTCAATATCTCAGCAAGGATTGCAGGTGGACCCAAACAAAATAGCCATCATCCAAAGGGTCCCACCTCCTCAAAAGCAAAGAGATGTTAGAAGTTTCCTAAGGTTAGTTGGATACTACCGAAGGTTCATAAATGACTTTAGCAAGTTGGCCTCTCATTTATTTGGTTTGTTGGCCAAAGATTCTGAGTTTATATGGTCAAAAAGTTGTCAAGAGGCCTTAGACATTCTAAAGGATAAGTTAACCACTACACCAATTCTCCGAGGCCCAAACTAGGCCCTCCCCTTTCATATTCATGCTGATGCCTCACACAAAGCCATAGGAGCAACCCTAGGTCAGGTAGATGAAAAACTACCTTATGCTATCTATTTTATCAGTAAGAACTTGTCAAAGGCTGAACTAAATTATATAGTGATCGAAAAGGAACTCTTGGCTGTTGTGCATTCATTAAAAAAATTCAGGCATTACATTACAGGCTATCAAACATTTGTGCATACTGACCATGCTGCAATCAAATATTTAATGAACAAACCAGATGTGAATGCTCGAATTATAAGATGGTTACTTTTATTACAACAGTTTGATCTAACCATTGTTGATAAGCCTGGTAAGGAAAATGTTGTTGCAAACTTTTTATCTAGGGTAAATGTGCCTGCAAGTGAAGAAGGAATGGTGGATGACCAGTTACCAGACGAGCACTTGTTTGCTATTTCAGTTCTCTCTCCATGGTTTGCTGATATAGCAAACTATTTGGTATCAACACATTTCCCACCAAACTTGTCCTCCAAAGAAAAGAGCAAGATAGTAAGGAAAAGTGCCCCTTCACTTGGATTGGGGGCAATCTTTGAAACTTTGCCCAGATCAAATCTTGAGAAGGTGTGTCAGGGAAGAGGAAGCCTTTAACATCCTTCTGGCTTGTCATGATGGGCCTTGTGGAGGTCACTTTGCAGTAAAGAGGACAACATTCAAAGTGTCACAAGCAGGCTATTATTGGTCCACTCTTCATCAGGATGTGAAAAAGTACACTAGTCAGTGTGATTGGTGCCAGAGGATGGGAAGGCCTACTCCAAGAGATGAAATGCCTCTGCAACCTCAAGTGACTTTGGAACCATTTGACAAGTGGGGCATGGACTGCATTGGGCCTATTGACCCTCCTTCAAGGAAAAAATAGTACATTATTATGTGCACTGATTGTTTGACTAAGTGGGCTGAAAGCAAGGCAATTAAGGCAGCAACAGAAGAGAAGGTGGCTGAGTTCCTAAGGGAGAATGTATTCTAAAAATTTGGGTACCCTAGAGAGTTGGCCATAGACCAAGGCAACCAGTTTACCTTCAACATGATTGAAGACCTGCTTAGCCATCACAAGATCAAGCATAGGACCTCCACTTCCTATCATCCACAAGCTAATGGGCAAGTGGAGGTGACCAACAAAGCACTGGAGGGCATCTTAACCAAGGTGGTGAGCAGAAACAAGAAGGATTGGTAAAAAAGACTAGTTGAGGCCACCTGGGCCTATAATACCACATGGAAGACCACCACTAGATTCACACCCTATGAGCTGGTCTATGGGAAAAAGGCCTTGTTGTCCATTGAATTTGAATATAACACATTAAGGATGGCAGCCCAACTAGATTTGGATCTTAGCTGTGCACAGAAAAAGAGATTGTTCCAATTGAATGGCTTGCATGAATTCAGAATGCAGGCCCTCCTACATACAGAGGTAGTTCAACTTCAGAGGAAGATATGGCATGATAAAAATATTAAGGAGAAGAAATTTTAGGAAGGCAATTGGGCATTGTTATATGATTCTAGGTATAAAGACTTCAAGGGCAAGTTAAGGACAAGATGGCTCGGAGCTTATGTTGTAGAAAGATGCCAAGATAATGGTTCAGTGCAAATCAGAACCATAGATGAAGAAGCCATTCCTTTGCTTGTTACTGGACACCCAATGAAAATGTACAAGAGACCTTTATCAAAACAAGAGTTTGTTGATGATATCAATAAAACAATGATGACAATGGAGCAAGTTCCAGCTCTTCCCTCCTCAAATCACTGAGAAAAAAAGAAAAATGAATAAGGACTCGGGAGAAAACCTCCATGAGGCGGCCCAGTGACGAAAAAAAAGAGAGGAAAAAAGAACAAAAAGAAAAAGAGAATAAGAAGACCCCTGGGTGAAAACCTTTCTTGAGGCGCCCAGGGAAAACAGCTAGGGTGAAAACCTCTCTGAGGCAACCTAGTTGTTTTTCAAAAAAAAAAAAAACATATTTATCATGAAATTTCCATTTGCAAGTGGGCGAGAAGGATAGTCAAGGAGCAAAAGAGGATCCCAAGGAGACCCTTGCCTCTCATATATTCATTTTCTTCACTCCTTACCATGCATCCCTCCATCATTTTTATCATTTTTCCACTCCATTGCTTCGATTTATGCAAGGACTGTGTTTTCTATAGGATCCCCTGTATTCCTACAAGATCCCCTAAAAAGAATTATAATGACCCAGAAATCCTACAGGAAGCAATCTGAAGGCATATGATGGACATTTTAGGTCCCTAAATTCACCCTATTCATGATCTAGCACCTCACCTCATCCACCATCATCATCCCTGCACTCACCATTCAAAAAAAAAAGGCCAGTTTCAACAGTTTCTTCCAGTTTTCAAAAAGAAAAGAAAAGAAAAGAAAAAAAGAGGAAACAAAGAGGAGTAAAGAGCATTACGTGAGTATCCTTTCCTCTCCACACTTCCACTCCTTCCTTCCATCCATGTCACCATCCTCATAGCCCCAACAAGAAAAATGATTAAAGAATTCTAAGGGAGAAGCAGCTACAGGACATCCTATAGGAAATCCTGTAGCAGCCTATCCCACAGAATGCCAATCACACCAACAACAAGTCTTCACTAGGATGATCCAGGAGGTCCAAAGCAACAACATCAGATCCTCAACCACAGATACTTGCAAAAACAAATAAACCATTAGCAGACAACAAGAGGAGGAAGAAGAACGGCATGCAACAAATATACACAACAGCACCTCTGGTCTTCGACAACTGCAGCATAGCATTGAAACCATAGGTAAGTATACCACTTGCTTTCTCATATGCATCATGTAGTCAAAAATTGTAACAGTTATGAGATAGCTGGTTTATAAGTGAAAAAGTGGTAGGTTAACTTGGCCACCTTCGTTCAGTCAGCACATGCACAACTGGGGGTCCACTCACACGTGGCTGTAGTCAACTCATAGACAGAGAAGGAGTAGGACAAAAAGCGGTTAAAATATGGATCTATGAGGTGGGAGCTAATTACAAGAAGTGGGAAATGATGAGGTGGTAGTGGCGACCAATGGTCAAAAAATGGCAACGTACCTTTGCTGTCGACACACCACCTCACCCTGAATCACCATAAGAGGAAATAAAACATCGTTCCCATGCATTCATGCATTTCACCTCCTCGAAACTCCCTCACTCAAGTCACTCTCATAACTTAGGCCACCCATTGGAAGCAAAGATCCATCGTTCACTACACAGGAATTCCTACGGGAGCATGCACAGGAATTCCTATAGGATACAGTCTACAGGATACACAAAGACTGTCTACAGGATTGGAAGAGAAGATTTCAGAAGGGATATCACGGGAATTGGCCACTGCCACCAGTCTAAAGAGGTAGGCTTTAAAATTACATCCCCCTTTGCAAGTAAATGAACCAAGGATACTCTAAATTTGAGTGAATTTAGCAACTTTGTGAAGGGAATTAAATACACAGTCAAATCTGTTTTGCTCCCGCATTTTAAAAAATTGTTTCGACCCTCTCATTTCTCCTCAAGCTTCACCAGCAAGATGACAGCAGGGTTTAATAGGAGAGAGCCCACAAACACTATGAGAATCCAACAACACCCCTAGGTGCTTGAAATCTTCACAAGACATAACTGGATGGGGTTTTTCGAAAAATTAAGAGGGTATGATGATGAGGTGGCTCAAGAATTGCTCTCTCCCTCACTCCACACAACAGAATCCATGCCACTATTGTAATAAGGGACCTCACTATAGATCTCACCCCTGAGCTCATCAGCAGGGTCACCACACTTCCCCTAGGAATCCCATGGAGAAAAGAAGACAAAGGAGACAGCCAGGTGGCAAAAATAAGATTCTTTGTAGAAGGTGAAGAACCCACTGAGGATAAAAATGGAGTAAGGAGGGAAAGTCTGCCATATCCATGGAGTAAGGTAGGCTACCAACTAATCAAATACATCTCATGTGAGGGTAGATATAGTGTTGTCTATGGCTATCATTTTAGGATCCTTGAAGAATTAAGATTTGGAGTAGAAACACCCCCTCACCAAAGGCTCAACATACCATATTTCTTTCTTCATTCACTCATAGACTCAAGCATCAAAGTGAAGGAGGGGAATTCCCAACAATTGGCTCACCATGGGTTGATTAGGATCCTCATTGAAGATTCCCTCCAAAACCTCAGAACCCCTATAACATGGTCAGTTTTCAGAGACCTGCCAGCAGAGGATGACATCAAAGCTCTCACTTATGGTGTTAGTCCTAATGTCAATGAAGAGGAAGTAAAACATGAAGAGGAAGATACATAGCAAGATAAGGATGAGATGGATGAAGAAGGAGCTGACAGAAAGGAACATGATGAAGATGAAGAAGAAGAGGGAGAAGAGAATGGGGATGATGAAGAAACAAAGGATGAAATTAAGGACGAAACTGATAGAGATGATGAAGATCTACAAGAAGAAGAAGACATGAAAAACAAAGAGGAAGAAGATAATAAAACAGAGGGGACAGAACACAAGCAGGAGTCACCTAGGGTGTCTCCAGAGCCACTGAGCCCTCACTGCTATTAGCAGTCTAATCAAGAAAAAGGAAAAAGGTAGAGGCAGAACCCACTATATTTCAGGACAAGAAAGAGCACAAGAATAAGATAGGGGAAGCTACAAACATCAACAAAAATTCCTATTGAGATTGAAGATTCCCCTACACAAAAAGACAAAATGCCTTCCCCTAAGTCCCCTATCACCTATGTAAGGAGGCCTAATACTAGATCAACTTCCTCAAAGGGTAAGGAAATCCTAAAGGATCCACAACAAAATGTACAAGAAGCAAAAACAGTCCTACAGGATACTCTGTTGAATCTACAGGAGGCACAGAAATTGGAAAGAAAGGTAGGGGAGTAGCAAGAAGCTAAAGAGGAGGACCCAGAGACAAAGGAACCCAACCCCCAACCTAACCTGGACTCCTATTACTGGTTTATTGAAGGAGGCAGGGTCATACCTCAAAAATTTGCCATCCCACTATTCTTCGAGCTTGAGAAGGAGAGGGCCAGAACTCACCGATGGATGCAGATCGCCAAATCAAAGGGGGTGGAAGACATTGGGCACATGGAGGAGAAACTCAAAGAAATGGGCAGAGAGCTAAGTGGCTTAAGGGATAGAGAAGCTATAATGAGAAATCAACTTGAGACAGAAAATGCATGGCTGAGGGGACAACTATAGGAAAGAGAGAACCAACTAGCATGTATGGCCAGCCTCTCCTTGGAGGCAATCCAATGTAGGATGCCAACTAAATCATATGCTCTCTACCTCAAAGAACAATGACTGCAGTTTCAGATTAAGACACTAGCTTAGAGGGGAACCATGCCATTTCAGGACTACAGGCAGTTTATTGATCTTTGTGATCAAATTACACTAGAGGATAGGGCCAAAATGGCTGAGTTTTATTTGCACAACATGGCCCTCACAGACATGAATATTTGGGACCCTAATGCCAAGCTAGGAGATCTACAATTAATGGCTTTGGCATCATGGATGAACCATGAGGAGACAATAGGTGCAGAGATGAAAAGGATATTTTCTAGAGGGAAAACTGAACCTCTTTTGATCAGAGTTGAACAATCAAATCCCATGGCCCTCATCAGTACCCATAATTTGATTACAAATGATCCTTAGCTGGCACCTAGATATCTTGTTGCCCAAGAGCAAGCAATTTCACATTTTGAGGACATGTTCAGGTTGCTAGGAGATGATAGTATACATGCTTGCCTAAGGAGATGGAACACACTACCATACATCTTAAAGATAAGAGAATATCACTCCCCTCAAAGGTTGAGAGAGGCAATCAACAAGACACCTATGTATAAGCAATATATGCAAAGGTTGAAGGTCAATTGGATAGGCCTAAAACTCAGTCCACCACTACTCTTAGGGATGCTAGAAGGGAGAAAAGATGCAGTGGGAAGAGGTAGAAAAGAAAGCACGCTTCTATGAACAGGAAGAGGAGACCACAATAGAGGCATGGGATGTTAGAGAGGCTACCAGAGCCATGAAGGATATGGATATTGACTAAGTTGCTCAGAGGATGAGCAACACTTTTAATAGGGGGTTGATGATGAGCCTCATCATTGGGTAATTATATGGGCCTTAATTCACCTCCTAGCTTAGTCAAACCAACTATTCTCATAACTTATTGCATACTTTTTATTATATTTTGTTTATGAGTTGAGTTAGAGTTGGATATTTTGCTTTGTGGTCTAATGTGCATTTAATGCAGGATTAAAGGATAAAAGCAAGGAATTTTGGCAAAGACCAAGGTCAAAACTCGAATGGGACAAGGGAGAGGGATTATAGGAGGTAAATCCTCCTCATTTAATACTCCTCCATTTGAATATTCCTCCATCAGCTCGAAGTGCAAACAACCAAATCATGAGGACTAGAAGGCAGCCGAGCAAGTGAAAGACAAAGCACCAGTTTATCTCGAGTTTGGGAGCCAAGCCTCCCTAATTTTAAGGAATTCGTTGGAGACTTTAGGTGTATAAGTAGAGAGGCCTAGGACCTCAGTAGGATTCAGATTTTTATTATAAAACTCTACTCTTTTTTCGAGCTGCAAGACTTGTGACAATTGTTTTGATGTAATTTATTGTTTTGGTAATAAGAATGAGTTTTGTTTTGAGCCAGTACTGAGTTAACCCAGAGGGCTGAAGCTCTTGGGTTAGGGCCCAACCCTAGCAGCCAAGGCTCCTCTTTATTGTACATGTATGCTAGTGTAGATTCATATCTTAATTATTATTTTGTTTAGTAGATTGTTGCACTAAAAATTGTCACCTTGACATTCTGCTATCTGTGTGAGCTCATTACTACTCATACTTTCCCCCTCTACAAGTCTGAAGCATCAGTTCCTCATATCAAGCCTTGAAAGTAAGAGAAAAGCCCTCAAAGTCTTTAAAACTCTGGTTTTGCACTTTCTCTTTGTATTACATGCGGTCCTGCACCTAATGGTCATGTCTCCTACGCACCTGACTGCTCTATCTCTGTGTTAAAGGTGCATACCCCTGTAAAAGTTAAAAAGGCGCGAGTATATTCTGAAAAACTCACTTTCAATCATTTCTAGAAGCTTCTGGAAGGAATCTTGAGGTGGCAAGTTCGCTCTCTTAAGGTTCATGCATCCCATACCTTAAGGAGCTAACCCTTTGATGCAAGGAGCTTATCCCTTTGAAGGAGGATTCTATCCCTTCATAGGTGGACCTATAACCTCCTCCTCTGCACTATAAAAAGAAGCATTGGGCTGGTTACTTGAGGGGTTAGAAGCTGAATATTTTTGAGGTGAAACGCTGTTGGAACTTAGTCTTCTTTAGTTGAGTTTTTATGAGGAGAGATTACATACCTCTAAGATCTCATTTGGAGGAGTGTAAGGCTTGTCAAAGTAAAGGAAATTCCTATTTCGGACCCCAAGAAGAGCTTGTTCAACATCAAGGTGGAAAAGGTTGTAAGGTTCTTCTACTTCAAAGTTAATACAAATAAATTTGTTTTTCTCAATATGCTGCTGATTTATGGTTTATTTTATGGATTCCTTGATCACCATAATAGACATGATTTATGATATTCGCTATGCAGGTGCTATTTAATGTTTGCTTGTTTGTGATTGCAGGGTTTTAAAAGTAACTCTTTCAAACGATTGGAGGTTAACTCTTTCGAACGATTGAAGGATGACTACTGCAAACAAGCATTGGATCTAAGGTAGGATCTTAACACCTTTGTAGTATTTACTTATAAATTGCATATGTCTAGAGAAAGATAGGTTTGTTTGTCCGTTTGTTGCTAGATTATCTTTTGATACTAGGGAGATCGGCCTTGTCTGCAAGATCGATTTATCTAGCCAACATAGATGCATTTCCATTACAACCATGTAGATTAGATTGGTTGTGTGATAGTTTGCTTCCATTTGTGTCTTATTTCAAGTAGCAAGTTAGCAAGGAGAAAAAGGATCACCACAAGGTTGTGAGCAGGTGTCTCGGCCTCATTTCCTCCCTCTGGGACCATGACTTGAGGAAGGGACCCTTCAGCAGCCCCAAAAACACAGATTTCTAGTTCTTGTATGAGCTTTGGAGCTTGTTGTTTTTTATTCATTATTTGCTTAATGTTGCAAGGAAGATTTCATTGTCATCTTTTTCCATCTCCATTCCTGCAATAAGATCTCACTCATGCTTTCATTCCCTTCAACAACTCTCCTCATGCATAATATAGGCAATTGATTCATGCTTTTTTAGTTTATGAAAATGTATCTTGTTGCATAGTTCTGGGGAGACTCACATGTTTTAAGTAGAGCAGGTACTTTAGGAGGAGACCAAGACTTCATCACCAACATCCACCTTCCACTTCATCCACCTTAGCCACCCCTTATTTCACCATCACCCTCACTAATTTTTCATTATTTTTCATTGAAATTCCCCTAGATACATTGAGTGAATCTAGCCATCTCTTATCTTGGATATTGACTCCTAAGTGCTCCCAGACCTTCTAACACTCCATTCCACCCATCACACACCTTTCCCAAACTTCCCAACACCTCCAACACCTCTCAATTATCTCTCGGCTATATCTTGTAGGTTTCCTGTAATTCCTATAGGATCATCCTGTAGGTTTCTAGTACATCCTGTAGGTTTTCCTAAAACGACCTATTTTGAGGCTGAATTGATGGGAAACCTCTATGAAGTCACAAAAAGCCTCCTAGGACCCCTCCACACCATCCAACCACTTCATAAACCTTCTAGCCATCCTCAAACACCTTCCATCCACCTGTCACATCCACAAGAACAATTAGTTTGCATACTTGATTTTGCCTAAAAAACAAAAAAAGTGAAAACAGATTTAGTTTAGTTTATTTGCTTGCACATTAGTATTGTTTGATGCTTTTTACTTCTGCAACTTAGATAGTAGCATTTGTTTAGTGTTGATTTAACAATTCTTCTTAGCATAGCTGCTTAAATGGTTAATTAGTGTATCGTGTGGTTTAGCATTACATGTTGGTTTTTCCCATTACTGCAGTAGAGTAGCTCTCTTAGAGTAGATTTGCCCTTCTCCCATCAAAGAATCAAGCTTCTTTTGACTCTATAGAAGTTTGGCTTGGAACCCCAGTGGTCTCGCCCGCTGAATAGTGACAACAGGAAAAACCATCACTTTTACTTGTTCATACAACACTGTCACCTCCAAGTTTGTACGAACCTCGGGTTGATAAGTAAAGCTGGTAGCCCAGGAGTTGTAGCATCCTTGCTGCAATACTGGCACTCATCACCATCAGTGAAGGCTAAAGTGCCTCACCTTCTTGACAAAAATCTAAATAGAGATATGTTGAACAATGAAGATCAAAGAGTGTAAAACAATCGTCATTGGATGTGCTGATGGGAAAATGATAAGCCGAATGAAAGTCACCAAGGACAGAGAAATGGTCAGATGAGTTGATTGAAGCATCAGATTCCCAATTTGAAATAAACAAAGACAAATCAATTTGAACAATATTGTGAATGCTCTGACAAGTCAAACCAAGTTCTTGCAACTGGTGACAAATTGTACAAGAATCATAGTCATCAAAAGAGTTTAGAGAGGATGCTAGCACCTGGAATGCATGAGACCAATTGAGGCATGGTGAATGGAGAAGAACTTGATTCGTGTGACAACTTGTGCATTCATTATCACACAGGGAGATTCCTGGTGCGATGAGAGGACATATTTTCAATATAAGATTTGCAACAAGATCAAGGAGCTGACCTTTAAGGGAGAAATTCGATCAATATGATTCTTGCAAGTAAAGATAGTCCTTAAGATGATCAACTTCACAATTCCATGACTTTATGAGAGATGGACATTCCCAACTCGAGTTTGATGTGAGAGATTTGCATGAAGACGAATGAACTGTAACAGATTATTGAATAAAGTTAGAAGTAAAATCTTCAAAATTTGAAAGATCACACTCGGAATACCAAACATTTTTTGCACGGAAATCCACATCGAGTGAAACCATGCAGATAGACGGATTGTGCGAGAGAAACCATATCTGATTTAGTTCGGGGGGCTTACTAGAGTCGCGAGATCTTGACATAACCATCAATGGAATTTGAAGTGACTTGACTCCTTGGCAGGTACTGCAACTTTCTAGGATTTTAGAATTGCATTTTGAAGCTTGAACTAGATCATGCAAGGTTTGAGGACAACCGTTGTTGCTGATTTCAAAAATGCTCACCAGATGGCAACCATCTCTGTCACAAGTTTCACCAAAATTTTCATCTTCAACAATCAGATTACTCAATTGAGGAGGCTCTTCTGATATCACATTCAAAGATAAATGAATCAATGAGATCTCATGAGAAAGATGATTTGAAGAGTTGTCTTCATGCAAAAGAAGAGATGATGAGGGGTGGGAAGAGTTTTCTATGATTTGACTTTTTTCAATTTCATCATGGATGGCCTCACTGCCTTGTGTCAATCGAGGGGATAACTCATCAGATGAAGAAACTAAAGAGCATGGAGTATCTCCATCACAATTGGATGTGTTGTGAATGGTGGGACACAAGGGATAGTGAGGTAAAGGGGAAGTTTCAATATGAACATCTTCTTTGACCGAAGCAGATTCTAGATCTAAATTAAGATCTTTATGAGAAACTGGAAGATGATATTATGTGCTTGGGAATTTGTCACGAGATATAGAAATAGAGTTATCATCATTGGAATGATTACTGCCCAAGGTTGGGGGTTGATTGAAATAATTGAATGTACAGGATGTTGCACCAATATTAGCAGATTAAGAGACATTCAAGAATGGAAACTCATTGTTTGGACATGGAAGATTTTGAAACAAAGGGGAAAAATTAATGGTGTCCTTACCTTTCTGCTCCTTAACCTGTGAAATGTGACTGCCTTGTGCCTGATCGCAATTTGAGCCACCGTCTTGAGAATCAATAGAATGTGAAGAACTAGTTGATGGAGCAGATTGATCAAGCAAGTCATGGTACAAGGAGTCATGGCTTGTAGATGATAGAGGATGGCAAACATTCAGATTAGATTCAAGGCTTGAGTTATGAACAGTGACATCATCTTGTAGAGTGGAGGAGTTAGTGTTCGCCATAGGCCTCATAAGCCATTCTAGAATTTCCTCCATTGAATATGAGTCATGGAAGGTAGGAGAAAAATGGGAAGATGGATTGGGAATTTGATTTACGGACTTTTCAACTTTGTTACCATCATAGTGAGGCACCCTATTAGGACTGAAAAAGGAGGAGTACACGGAACAAAAGGGGTAATAAGCTCCTCTTCTGAAATTTTAGGTGCCTCATGATTCACAGGACTTGGGGGAGAAGGGAAGACAAGAGGTTCAGGATCACCGTATATGGATACATGAACCAAGTGCTAAAACTCCTGTCTCAAGAAATGCGAATTCAATTTTTTTTAGGAATTTCGCAATGGGGGTGAAGGAACCGATAAGAAAAATCCTCAACTGATTCACCATGCTTCATTCTTAAACGAAGGATTCTTTCATAGACATCTTGGTGGTTATACTTATCGAAGGCTTTGTGAAGTTTCTTAGTAAGCTGAGCGCATGAATGGATAGAGGCAATGGGTAATGCATGACACCATTGACTAACACGACCTTCGAATCTGAGGGTGAGTAATATAGCTATGACATCTTCGGAACATATTTGGTGACAAACACAAAGACGGATAACTTGAAACAAATGTTCACGAAAAGTTGATTCGCCCTCACCATTGAACTTAAGTTCAGATAGGTCATGAATAACTTCCGCAGGGATGGTACAATTAATCTCTTTAGAAAAAAATCACAGGATTATGATTTGGGGAAGAGCCATGTTAAATAAGAGATTCAAACCAGACTCTATAGGCATAGCCTGTCATTTGGACCTCCTTCTAGCGCCAAAAATGTTGATGGTGTTGGATCCACCAACATTAAGGGGATCTTCCCGATATGAGGTTCCAATTAGCCTCACACCATTTGGTGTAGGAGTCTCATCCAGTATGATGGCCCGGTTTCCATATACTTAGAGATTTGCCTTGGATCTAACTTTCAACACATGAGAGTGTTGTAATGGTACCTCTGAAAAGCAAGGTTAGTGTGTCAGGTGAGTGTGCAACGTAACTGTGTCTAGGTTCTCTAACTGCAAAAGGGGGAGAAAAGTGAGCCTCTAAGTGAGAGGTAATAGTACCACCTAAGAAGAGACACACATGAAATAGGAAGGTTTGTCCAACATCCCACGGAATAGTCCACAGCGGATGTGGCAGTCGTTAAAACCAAAGAACAAGGAAGGGCTCGTCTACCATCTAGCGGAATAGTCCACAGAGTATGTGACGGTCGTTATAACCAATGAGCAGGGAAAGGTTTTTCTAGTATCCTGTGGAGTAGTCCACAAGGATGAGACAACAATGACAACCATAACAACACATTCCCAACAAGGTAAGCACTAAAACAACTGAAATAGTTCAACTATCTTAGTACATGTGAAACAAACATGAAATATAAATGCTCACAGAATAGTCTTACAAACATCCATAAGTCATGCATGGAAAAGTGCTGGCCCGAGAAGGTTTCTGTATTAAGAAAAAGTTCCAAGACACATATTTACATCATACATCACTAGCCCAGTAGTGGGACATTGGAACCACTCCTTGCTCCTCAAAGAACTGATTGAAATCTCTATGATTTGTAGGAGGATCGAAGGTGAAAAGTACCTTTCTCATACATTTAGGGGGTATATATAACCAAGGGGTGATGCTTGACCCTTGTGACTCTTTGACTACCCTCATGATTGTTCAACTTCGTATGACCTTTCAACTGACATGACTCTTCATATTCATGTGTTTCCATTGGACTTCCACTTTAGATTACATTTGATTTACAATAGACATGGCTCATAATAGTGATGTGGCCTTTGACAACTCATGACACGACTTGACATGACACTGCTAACATGGACTAACTTGCTGAGGTGGAAATCTCAAGTCGCTTTTGCTGTTGAGTGATAGATGTATTCTTGGATGTGCTTTCTCTTCTCCTCTGCATAGCTTGATGATGCAATGTCTTCAATGATCTTTGGTCTTGAGTGGTGGTTGCATGCTTGTGTTCCCCTTTGCTTGTTCTAGGTAAGATCCTTTGCTCTTCCAACGACAAGTGAGTCTTTAGGCATGCTTCCCTCCTACTTTTCCTTCTTCATCATCTCACCATGACTTGAGAGTGTACATGTTCCTACAATTCACTCATGACAGGATGACATCAATCTGAAAACTCTCTACTCTAAGATGGTGCTTTATCATCCATGGATTGAGATTGTAACAAGTCACGGGCTAGGAGGGAGAGCTCAGTGACTGTGCATTGTGCAGTTCCAGTTGGTAGGGAGAGAGCTTGATCACTGAGATTGCACAGAGCGTATCTTAGGTTTGATTGAGGAACTTTTGAGCACAGTCCTCACTGAGGAGAAAAATTGCGTAGTGGCTACTGGGAGACAAAATTACGTAGCTCAAGTCAGCAGTTGCTAGTACGAGGTAAGGCCAAAGGAGGTTGGTTCTGTGCAATTTTCAGAGGCAAGGAGGACTGAGCAACAAAGAGGCCTAGAAGCCAAAACTATGTTGTTCTGGAGGACAGTGAGCTTTACTGTCTGGAGGCCAAGGGAGGCTAGGTTCTTTGTGCACTGTGTGATTCCAACATGAAAGGGAAAATCTTGAGGAGTGAAAGTGAAAAATGTGTAGTTCAAGCTAGACTTGAAGGAATTGTTGCGCAATTATGGGAGTCAAGGAAGGTTTCTGAACTCTGGAATTGTGCAGTGCAACTTCCCTGGAAGACAGTCATTGCATACTTCGTAGTTCCAGTTAGCAAGGTCACATCATTGAGGGCTAAGACTGTGCAGTGCACAACTTAGTCGGGGCCCGGTGAAGTTGAGTTGCTGGGTTGGGAAGATTTCCAAAAATGGCTAAGTGTGAGGAAGTAGATGGACTTGTGCTGAACTCAAACTGTGATCACACACTTAGCATACTTCATTGACATGACGACCACATACCATCGGAATAACAAGCAAAGAATTACCCTCTGAGTGATTGTCTCAGAACAAGAAACGACAAGTGCGACACTTGAGATAGACCTTAGGATGACCATGACGACACTTGTGCGATAATGCTCTAGAATTTTTGTATGAGTGCGACATGTGCTTACATGGCTAGGACAACTCGAATACACAAAGATCAACCTTTGAAACCACCAGGAAAGTTTCACAAACATGACATAATAACCAAACATGCCAAAATAGGACAATTGATCCAACAAGAGAAAGGGAGCAAGACACTTAGAGGAAACACATGGAATAATTTTGAGTGTTTGCAACCAATGCATGTCATTGAAGATATAATGATATGACAATGATAAGTGGTCCTTCATGCTACACTAAGAGGTTTATTTCAAAATATGTGTTTTGTTTTCCATACCTATCCTCCAAAGGGTTATGCGTCAGATGGAGTCTTCATGCGGTCCCGATCTTTTATCGTACCTCAGGTTCCTTGGTCTTCTTATATGATAACTACCTTTTCTTCTCAGCTCCTTGAGTGTCATCTAGCATGTCCTCCTTCTTCATCATTTTGTCATAGCCTGGTAGAAATCCTGTATATGTAATCCACTCGTGACAATACAACAACACTCTGATAAACCCCTAGTCTAAAATGTTGCACTTGGGTTCATAAACTGGGTCAATACTTAGTGACATGCCAAGGGAGAAGGCCCAGTGATTGAGGAATTGTGCAATTTAAGTAGCCAAGGGTCAAGATTGATCATTGAGAATGTGCAGATCAGGCCAGACTAAGGGAAATTGCTGCATAGTCCTCACTGAGGGAAAGAATTGCACAGTGGCCACGGAGAGACACAATTGTGAGTTTAAGCAGGCAGTGGATTCTATGGGATAAGGCCCTGGGAGGACACATCTGCGCAGTTTTAGGTGGAATGGGCAGCTAAGATGCTTGAGGGACAAAACTACGCAGTTTCTGGAGACAGTGGGTTTCGGCTGAGGTAAGGACACTAGGGAAGCATCTGCGCAGTTTTGGATGCCAAGGGAGGTTGGAATTCCTGCACATTACGTAGTTCCAATAGCCAAGGAAAAGGCTTGAGGATTATAGATGCGAAGTGCACAATTCAGGAAAGCTGGATGAGGCTAGGTTTCTAGGAAAACTCTAGAATTTGGCTAAGTGTGGGATCAGTGGAACCGATGTGAGAAGTGATAGAACTTGACTACGATCACACACTTGAACACTTAGTGATACAACATAGACCATCCAAAACATATGAAAACATACTTCTCTTAATGCAACAACCTTTGTGGCAGCTTACGACAAGTGTGGCTCCAATGATAGACTTTTTGAGGATAAAGGTGAAACTTGTGCAATAATGCATGAAACTTTGGAAATGAGTGCGAAACCTGTCTATATGATGAGAACAACTCATTCTCACAAAGATTTCCCCTTGAAGCAAAACAAATTTCCCTTTGCATGACAAGTGATAATCCCCATGCCCGAAGATGACACATGCTATATAAAGATGAAAGCGTGAACGACTCTTAAGATTTAGGAAGGGAGCTTGAAATCATGAGCTTACCAATAAGTGACTAAGTAACGACCAATCATAGCATCCAAAGTAGGCTCCAAAGTTCAAGTGTAGGCCAAAATTTTGGAGGGTGTTGCAGCCACTACAACATAAACATTATAGTCTCCCCCCCCCAAATGTTGCTTGTCCTCAAACAACTGTAATGTTGGGTGTTGTAATATTTGTTCTCCCTCCCATGTAGCATCCTCCTCTAGAAGATCCTTCCATCGAACAAGAAATTACTTAATGACCTTGCTCCGTAGCTTCCTCTCTCTCACCTGCAAAATGGCTTCTGGAACTAGAATTAAATGCCCCTCATCATCCATCAGTGGTAACTATGTAGCTACTATAACCTACTATCCAAAAGCCTTTTCCAAGAAAGGGACATGGAATGCATTGTGAAACTTTCTCTTGAGTGGGAGCTCCAACTCATACACTACCTCCCCAACTCAATTTTTCACCCTGTATGACACATAAAAATGAGGCTTAAGTTTTTTTTGCTCCCTTTTGCTTCAAACTAGACTCCCTATATGGGTAGAGCCATAGGAATACTAGGTCCCCAACCTCAAAGTGTCTCTCAACTCTGCCTCTATCTGCATATAGCTTATGTTTATTTTGTGTTGTTTTCAAGTTATCCTTGAGATCTATAAGGATATATTCACTTTCTTGTATCCAGTACTTAGCCTATAGGGCCCTCCTATCTCCAAAAATCATGTCAGCAAAGGTTATTGCAACATAACCATACAAACCATGAAAGAGGTACATACCTATGGACGTGTGGAAGGTAGTGTTGTAATAGTACTCTCCAAGGTGCAACCACTTCACCCAAGTACGTTTTTGTCTAGTCACATAGTTTCACAAGTAGCCCTTCAACCATGTATTCACTATCTTTGTATGGCTGTTTATTTGTTGATGATAGCAGGTGTTGGGTGTGAGCTCAGTTCCGACTAAGTGAAATAGTCATTGCCAAAATCCCCCCATAAATCTGTTATCTTTGTCAATGAATATGGTCTTGGGGAGACCATGCAACCTGAATACCTCTTAGAAAATAAACTCGTCCACCTATGAAGCTGAATACTGAGCTGGAATGGCGAAGAAGTGGATGAATTTAGTCAACCTGTGGACCAACACATATATACAATCTCACCCCTGAACTATCGGTAGCCCTGTGATGAAGTCCATAAAGATGCTCTCCCATTTCCTCTTAGGAATAAGGAGAGCTACAAATGATAAATTGTAAGTCACATAAAACCAAGAGAAAACCCTTTTTTTAACCAAAATAAACAAAAGAGTAGTGTCTCTAATAAAAATTCAGACCTCAGAAATTACTCTGTCATGTGCTTAGGCTAAAGCTGAGATTCTTTGAACCATATTTAGGTCATACTTAATGGGATATTCATATGTTTATCATGATGTCAATTTGGTGTTAAAATCAATATATAAATCCAAGTTATTATCAGTGAAATTCAAGTATAATTCAGAAAATAAATAACATCATTGCAAGGTAGTGGAGAGAAACCATCACATATCCTTTTAAAAGAAATAACAAACAACAAATAAAGATTGGATGGATGCTTCACTCATGCCAATACTAGTCCAAGGATGTTAGAATAAGATCGACAGAGAAATAGATGCAGAGGGAAGAAATAAGGATGGATAGATGGCACACACCCAAATGTCACATCAACTTCTGAGAAAAGAGGGGAAAGAAGGCTGCAGGATCAGAGAGATCACTAACAACATGTAATATTCCTAATTAGCCATGGCTAATTAGAATATTCGATTTTGCTCAATTTTGCCTTCTATAGTTATTTATAAATAAAAAGGTGAGGAAAGGGGGGACATAACTCACTTTTAGAATAAAGTCACTCCCTAGTAGCACAACGTTGTGACTTAAAGGGGAGCCTAGGGGGCCATAGGACCATGTAGAGAAGGGGGCCACACAGACACTTGGAGGGACTGCGCAGATGGAGAGGAGCACGTGGCAAGAGATGGCTACGTTGGAGGAGGTGGGCCTTAGGGTTTTGAGAAAGGCCAATGCTATAAAGGGGAGAGGAGCCTCCTCATTTTGGCATTTGATTATGTTGCATCTGAGCTAGTCACTTCGACTTAGAGCACGCTGGCTGTTTAGCCTGTCTGCAGCACTATTTAGTGCATCGAGTGTCTCGGTTCAGAAATATCACCCTTAGCCCCGGGGGACTTCGAGTGCCTGCTCGGGCAAGGTATTTTCATCAGTATTTTGTAGGAGGATCGATTTTGGAGTTGAGGAGGAATTGGGCATTGTGATGACTGCGCAGTCTTGAGAGAGGAAGATGCAGTTCCTTCTAGTAGGAGTTCCGGATTGGGGTTAGGTGGAGGATTTGAGCTTGGAGATAGAGCAAGGGATCAACCCTTGCATATTGGAGGATTTTGGTAGAGTCTTGGGCAGAGTTCTGGAGGATTCTCTTCAGTGGCAGTGCAGAGCATTGAGGGATAGTGTAGATCCCCAAGGGGGTGATTTTCGGGGGTCAGCTATTTCAAAAAATCTTTCTGGGCTTTTCTGGGTTTATTGAGCAGAGGCTGATTCCAGAGTTTCAGCATTTCCTAAGGAGGGTAGCAGTCCCAAATCCTCACTTGATTCCAGTAGTAGCAGCAACACAACAGTTCTCCAGAAGCTTGGACGCAGTTTAGAGAGAGGCCATGCCCTTACTATTCTGAGTGTATTTCTTCACTTGCCTTGTGCAAGTTGAGGTGTTATCTTCCTGATCACCTCTTGTACTCTGTCCATTCCTCAGTACAATAAAATGGCTTAGCATTTATCTCTGCATTTCTTGAGTATCTGCTTATATTCCATGTTTACATTATTGTATGTTGCACTACTATTATTTTATCTATGTGAGCTTCCCTGCTACTATACCACTTGTGTATTTTTTTCTGGTTGGAGTTGCTGGTGTTTGAGGGATATCCTTGAAAAGGGATATTACAGTGGTATCAGAGCATAGATCTGGCTCAGCCTGTGGAGCTAGCAGTCTATGACACCGAGGGAGAAGCCCTACATCTGTTACAGAGGTAGGAAATACAGAGATATTGAGCGTAGGTTTGAGAACACCTACGAGGAGGGAGACTGTGTTCGTGTGGTGGACATAGAACATGAGGAGCCAGTGGTGAACGCAGAACAGGAGGAGCCTGTGGTGGATGCAAAGCATGAGGATCCGATGGCAGATGAGGACGGGAAGAGATTTGCGGACATGCTCCTCAAATCAGTGCAAGATCTGTTGAGGCAGATCAAGGTGATGGGGTAGAGATTCACGGCAGTGGAGGCTAGACAGCGTGAGAACCCACAGGTTTTCCAGGTTGGTGAGGGATCAGGTACATCCCACCATTTGCCAGAGCAGGGTGCCACTCAGCGTGATACTACTTCGTAGATGGCCTCACATGCCCCTACACGCTCTACCATGCCCACTTTCTTAGGAGCAGACACGGGGGCCGGAGCCCAGCAGGAGGCAGAGCCCGGTCATATGGGTGATTATTTTGCAGAGTACCAGGCCTATGGGCAGGAATTCAGGGATGCTCTCTCATTCAGAGACTTTGTTCAGCTCCAGTGGGATAATAGACCCTGCGACCATCATAGAGGATACCGGCATTATCATGATGGTGACACCCACCGCGTAGCTAGTAGATTCCACTTGCCTACGTTTGATGGTTCATCAAACAATTCAGCGAAGTGTTTGATGGAGAAGCTAGACATCTATTTCCATCTTAAACAGATGTCGGAGACAGAGGCCATCAAGGGGGTGACATTACATTTGTATGGTGAGGCCTAGGATTGGTGGTTCCATGGGATGCTTACACTTGGACACTTCACAGTGACGACATATGCCGAGTTCACCAAGAGATTGATAGAGAGGTTTGACTGGAGGGATCCAGAGTAGCACTTTGTTGAGCTAACGAGGCTCAAACAGACAGGGAGCCCAGATACCTACATTGCAGATTTCTTGAGGGTCTCAGTGATGGTGCCAGATCTATCCAGGGCACGAAGGATCGACATGTATGTTGAGGGGTTAGCAGAGCCGCTTCGGGGTTTAGTTCGATCCACTAGACCAGCCACACTCCAGGATGCTACTAGCAGGACTCGGGACTGACAGGATGTCTTACCCAGGACCCGACACCTTACCCCCAGAGACAGACTTTCTAGCCTAAGGGGAAGGATGTGAGGATTCCGCTTCCAAAGGGGAATCCAGGACGAGCACAGATTGATGATGATGCCAGGAGGGAGCTAAAGAAGAAGCGGTTGTGCTTTACCTGTCAGGAGTCGTGGGCACCGAGACATAGATGTGCTGCTGGCAAAGCACATTTTATTGAGGCCTTCTCCAAGAGCAGCGGGGAAGAGGATGAGGAGGTTGATGTGGAGGCAGGAGATAGTCATGCCGTGCAGGGTCCTTCACCACCTCCAGCGCCAGCAGCAGGTGGTGCAGCTTTTGCACCTACCAAAGGGGCCCTTGCAGCATTGCGAGGAGTCCCCAAGTATTTGATGCTATGCGTACGGGGGACAGTACGTGGCCAGTGAGTATCAGTTTTGGTTGACAGTGGGGCAACCCACAACTTCATCGATGCACAGATGGTTGAGCGGAGAGGTATACAGACAGAGAGCTTCGATGGATTTTCAATTTTGGTCCCAGGAGATCAGACCATGGTGTGTGCTTGTTATGTCCCAGAGTTATCAGTGACGATGGGCACCTACACACTGACTGACCACTTTTTCGTGGTCGATATTCCGGACACCAACATGATACTGGGTGTTCAGTGGCTTATCACTCTAGGGAAGGTCACGACAGATTGGAAGACCCTAGAGATGGAGTGGGATGACGAGAAGACAAGGAGGCATGAGAAGATACGGGGACAACACACATATCCGCCTCAGACTGTTTCGGCTCATCGGATGGAGGCAGTCTTCCGAAAGGGAGACGTAGAGTGGGCAGTGGAGCTGTGTGCATCAGAGGCAAGGACTACAGGGTAGACGGTACATCCAGAGATACAGTCCATCCTTGACCAGTATGCCACAGTGTTTGGGGAGATTCTGCTGAGACAGCCACCGGACTGGGGGTTTGAGCACACCATTCAGCTTGAGCAGGGCATACAGGCAGTGATTACTACCCCCTATAGGCATCCCAAGGCCTATTGGGATGAGATTGAGTGGGCCATTCAGGAATTGCTGGCTCTTGGGCACATTCGACCGAGCATGAGTCCTTTTGCTTCTTCCATGGTGTTGGTGAAGAAGAAGGATGGCACCTTGAGGATGTGCATTGACTACAGGGCCCTGAACAAGAAGACACTAAAGAATAGGTACCCCATACCCAAGATCGATGAGTTGATGGATGAGTTGAGAGGAGCACGGTTCTTCTCAAAGATTGATTTGAGATTTGGGTACCATCAGATTCGCGTGAGGGAGCAGGACATTCCCAAGATTGCCTTTAGGTGTCACTATCGACACTTTGAGTTTTTGGTGATGCCCTTCGGGCTAACCAATTCCCCAGCTACATTCTAGTCCTGCATCTTCCGCAGTCACTTAAGGAAGTTTGTGTTGGTGTTCTTTGATGATATCCTCATCTACAGTAGGACTTGGGAGGAGCATCTCCAGCACATTGAGACAGTGTTGGCGCATCTTGGAGGAGCAGCAGTTCTATGCCCAACTCTCCAAGTGTGAGTTTGGGTTGACGAAGATGTACTTGGGACACATCATAGGGGTGGACGGAGTGAGAGTTCACGAGGAGAAGATCAGGGCCATCAAAGATTGGCCGGAGCCGAGGAACGTGATGGAACTTCGGGGGTTCATTGGCATTTGTACTTACTACAGGAAGTTCGTCAAGGGTTTCTCACAGCTTGCTGCACCCTTGACATATCTGACAAGGAAGGGGGAATTCAGTTGGTCGGATACAGCACAGAGAGCCTTTGAAAAGCTCAAGGAGGTTATGAGCAGTTGTCTAGTGCTTGCATTGCCAGATTTTTAGCAGCCATTCATTTTGGAGTGTGATGCATTGGGAGAGGGGGTTGACATAGTGTTGATGCAGGGAGGTCACCCTATAGCCTTTGAGAGCTGGAATCTCCTTCTGCACGAGAGGTTGTATTCTATATACGACAAGGACATGCTGGCCATTTTGCATGCATTGGCCAAGTTCCGATAGTATTTAGTGGGTAACAGGTTCAGGGTGAGGACTAATCACAACAGCCTCAGGTTCTTTTTGGAGCAAAAACAGCTACAGGAGAGGCAACAAAAGTGGATCAATAAGATCCAAGCGTATGACTTTGACCTTGAGTATGTCAAGGGTAAGAACAATGTGGTAGTAGATGCCCTTTCACGTAGACCAACCACGTTGTCTCTTGTGAGCTTGGACACAGACTGGAGGGCTCAAATCTTAGTAGAGTACTCCAAGGACAGATTTGCATGTGAGGTTTTGGATGGGCAGGTGGCGAATGATAGGTACAAGGTGGTCGATGAGATCATCTACTACAGGGACTGGATCTTCTTGACTGAGGGATCTTAGCTCAAGAAGAAGATACTTCAGGCGTCACATGATTCACCATTGGCCAGCCATCAGGGGTTTACCAAAACCTATAGGGACATTAGAGAGAGGTTCTCATGGAAGGGCCTCAAGGAGGACGTACTCCAGCATATCTGGGGGTGCGATGTTTTCCAGAGGAACAAGGGGGAGATGAGCCATCCCGCAGGACTATTGCAGCCTCTTCCCATTCCGGAGGGGAAATGGGAGTGTATTTCGATGGACTTCATCACAGGGTTGCCCATGGTACAGGGCAAGGATTGTATCTTTGTCGTCGTTGATTGACTGACAAAGTACACACATTTTTTCACCATATCCGCACACTACACAGCAGCGCAGGTGGCCAAGCTGTTCTTCAAAGAGGTCTTTAGGCTACATGGTCTTCCTAAGACCATCACCAGTGACAGGGACAGCCGTTTCATGGGCAGGTTTTGGCAGGAGCTTTTCCGGTTGGTGGGGACGGAGTTGACACCAAGTACTAGTTATCACCCACAGACAGACGGGCAGACAGAGATAGTTAACAAGTGGCTGGAGGGATACTTGCATAACTATGTCAGTGGGCAGCAGCAAGCATGGTTGAAGTGGCTGCATCTGGGGGAGTACTGCTACAACACTACACATCACATGTCCATTGGTATGTCGCCATTCTATGCTTTGTATGGATATCATCCTTTATCTTTTGCTGACGTGATGTTTGGTGATAGCAAGGCTTCGAGAGCCAAGATTTGGATCCAAGAGAGTTAGGATATGCTCTCAAGGACAATATGGCTACAATGCAGAACCAGCAGAAGCTATATGCTGATAGGGGTCGGGTGGAGAGACAATTTGAGGTAGGGGACTTGGTCTACCTACAATTACAGCCATACCGACAGTCGTCACTAAAGCAGAAGGGGGCTGAAAAGCTCAAGCCCCACTTTTATGGGCCATACAGGGTGATACGCAGGATTGGACAGGTTGTCTGTGAGTTGGAGCCACCCCAAGGCAGCAAGATTCATAACGTTTTTCATGTATCATACCTGAAGAAGGCATTGGGGCAGCAGGTGACAGTGACAGATGAGCTACCACCCATGGATGATGAGGGGCATTTGGTGTTGCAGTTTGAGGCTATTATTGACACCAGGGAGAGGCAGCTGCGGAGCAGGACGGTCCAGGAATTCTTGGTGAGGTGGAAGAATTTATTGGATGAGGATGCCACTTGGGAGAGTGAGAAAATTTTGCAGCATCCATCACTTTAGTTGCTTGAGGACAAGCAACATTTTTTGGGGGAGACTGTAATATTCCTAATTAGCCATGGCTAATTAGAATATTCGATTTTGCTCAATTTTGCCTTCTATAGTTATTTATAAATAAAAAGGTGAGGAAAGGGGGGACATAACTCACTTTTAGAATAAAGTCACTTTCTAGTAGCACAACGTTGTGACTTAAAGGGGAGCCTAGGGGGACATAGGACCACGTAGAGAAGGGGGCCACGCAGACACTTGGAGGGACTGCGCAGATGGAGAGGAGCACATGGCAAGAGATGGCTATGTTGGAGGAGGTGGGCCTTAGGGTTTTTAGAAAGGCCAATGCTATAAACTAGAGAGGAGCTTCCTCATTTTGGCATTCTATTATGTTGCATCTGAGCTAGTCACTTCGACTTAGAGCATGCTTGCTGTTTAGCCTGTCTGCAGTACTGTTTAGTGCATTGAGTGTCTCTGTTTGGAGATCTCACCCTTAGCCCCGGGGGACTTCGAGTGCCTACTTGGGCAAGGTAGTTTTATCAGTCTTTTGTAGGAGGATCGATTTTGGAGTTGAGGAGGAATTGGGCATTGTGATGACTACGTAGTCTTGAGAGAGGAAGACGCAATTCCTTCTGGTAGGAGTTCCGGATTGGGGTTAGGTGGAGGATTTGAGCTTGGAGATAGAGCAAGGGATCAACCCTTGCATATTGGAGGATTATGGCAGAGTCTCGGGTAGAGTTCTGGAGGATTCTCTTCAGTGGCAGCGCAGAGCATTGAGGGACAGTGTAGATCCCCAAGGGGGTGATTTTCGGGGGTCAACTATTTCAGAAAAGCTTTATGGGTTTTTCTGGGTTTATTGAGTAGAGGCTGATTCCAGAGTTTCAGAATTTTCCGAGGAGGGGAGCAGCCCCAAATCCTCACTTGATTCCAACAGTAGCAGTAGCACAGCAGTTCTCCGGTAGCTTGGACGCAGTTCAGAGAGAGGCCATGCCCTTACTATTCTGAGTGTATTTCTTCACTTGCCTTGTGCAAGTCGAGGTGCTATCTTCCTGATCACCTCTTGTACTCTGTCCATTACGCAGTATAATAAAATGGCTTAGCGTTTCTCTCTGCATTTCTTGAGTATCTGCTTATATTCCATGTTTACATTATTGTATGTTGCACTACTGTTATTTTATCTATGTGAGCTTCCCTGCTACTATACCACTTGTGTATTTTTTTCTGGTTGGAGTTGTTGGTGTTTGAGGGATATCCTTGAAAAGGGATATTACACAACAAGGGCCTAGAAAGAACGCCCAAAAATATAAAAGTAACGTATCGAGTAAGCACAACGCTGGTTATGGTCACATTAAACTTCAACTAACCACACAAATTAAATTTCAGTGACAAAGCCCACAAAGAGCCACATTCTAATAGCATCCTTACTATGTCATTATGATGAACTAAATTTCTGTATTATAATATTAGTAAGTTGCATAAATCCAAATAATCCACAACTATTATGTCAAACACAATATTTTCTATAGTGCCCAAAATCCCTTGTATCAACGTCACTTCAGCACTAGAGAAAGACGCAATTATCATCATGACCCTCTCCAGTAATGTAATAATGGCCTAAATGTCCATTAGAGTTAAGTTTATAGATGTATTATGGTTAATTAATGTAAAGTGGTATATTCATTAATAAAATCCTAATATGATGGTTAATAAATAAAAATCACTATGTTCATTATGTAAGGTCCACTAATGGTGGATTAATGCAACGATAGCTAGAGAGGTTGTAACTAGGGATGGAGTACTCCTCATGTAATCAAGGAATGTTTATATATCATGCTTTGGCACTTGTATTGGAGGTCATCCCATTTGAAGTGGTTGGGAGAGCTTTCCCTCACTTGATTAGTGTGGATAATAGAAATCCTTTGATGTCCAATTGTATGTTGCTGCTATTCTTATTATTATGCACTATCGATATTAACAAGTAGAATCAAAGCATCAATTTGGGTCATGTGAAGCCATTTTGTTTTGTTTTTTGCAGATTATCTTGTGGTGGCATTTATCCTTGCTTGGAAGCCATATTGCAGTCACAACAAATGCCATTAGAAGTGCAGTTGTGTCACCATTTCCAAAATGGGTTATAATTGCAATTCTAAGCCATACTGAGGAATTTAAAATAATTTTAAGCTGCAACCTCAAAACCATAGCGAAAAAATTGAGATCAATTGATTATTATATTGTGGCATGAATTTAGTCTTTCTTTTTGTTTAGGAGCTTGATTGCAATCACACTGGTGTCATCTAAAGCAAAGTTTTGATGTCATTTTCAAATTGGGGTCATAATAGATATTTTAAGTAATATTGAGGAAGATATACCCTTAAAAAGCCAACATTCTAGCTCTACAAGTTTTGGCTATCAAAATTGGAAACTTTTCTAGTGGCTTGATTTTCTCTCTACTTGTGAACCAAATTGAGGTCATGCCAATGCCACTTGATGCAAAACATTAATGTCATTTCTAATTTGGGTTCATCACAGTTATTCTAAGGAATATTAAAAGAGTTGCAACCATTTTATGTTGTTCCATTCAACCACAAAATCCTAGTGGAAAAAAGATATCCATTGAATATCAATATATTATTCCCCCTCGTTGACGAATATTCGGATTTATGGGAAACCTAGATGGAAGGAGCCCCTGAAGAAATCTTCTACAACATATGAAAAGTGTAATAAAAAGTGATTAATAGAACTTGAAGAAATGGTGAAGGAGAACCATGATCACTCAAGCATTGAAGTCATTCAAAGTGAAAAACTATTTGTCATTCACCCCATTACACAAAGTACATAAAGCATGTATTCTAAATTTTAGTGATTGTGAGACAACAAATTTAACTTTGAAGTTAAGTTCAATCAAGGAATTCCATGAGAAATCATTACTTCCAATTCCACCTGTTATCATTTGAAGATTTTGAAAAATAGAACTGGAGAACATCCTTGTTGATATGAGCCTGGAAACCACTTGACATGGTCAAAACCTTCTTCAACAAGATTATGGTTACAATGGAAGCAATGAATTACATTTATCGAGGAGTGCTCAAGCTAGAAGGAGGCCAAATGCACTTTGAAAAATAAAGTTGTGTGTTTTACTTAGTGACTAAGTAATAGGACACCTCCAAACAGGTTTCATGTCCTATATACTAGTGTCAGACACCAATACGCGAGGATAACTATTTGACACGTTTGGCACATGTCTGACACATCAAAGTAAGGGGGTATGTTACAAAGTACTATCAAAGCTTCTATTATAGATGAAATGAAGAGAAAAGGTTCTACACTAGACCTTTCAAGATTAAAAATTTGGAACTTTGCATTATTTTGAGAATGATTATTTGTTGGGTGCAAGCGAATACCATTTGCTTGATTTTGATAGTGATTATTTACTACTTTCATATGTGGTTATGTGAAATTATTTTGTTGCATATATGAATATACTAATGTTACTTAAAGATTTATTTGAGTTGATGCAACAAGATAAACATGCAAAATGTTGACTAGATTCCTTAGAGAAACCCAACAAGGATTGCAAAAGATCATGACTGAATGATGCAGTCAAAATTATGAAGGGGAATATCTAAAATTATATATTATGTTTTGAGAAGATGTCATAAGCTGATGCATAATAGTGTTTGGACAATAAAATCCTATATATGAATTATTTTAGAGATGCATATCCATCAAATAGATATTAAATGGTGATACGCTAGATGCATGAAGGTATGTTAAGTGCATACAAGACTCTTAATTGTTAAACACACATGGACAAAAATAGAATATGAAGGATAAAACATGAGAGTACAATTTTTATTAACAAGAGATATACATTTATAGTACATTATGTGACCATTGGGTTCCACATCCCAAGGTCTCTTGGACTACTTTGTCTATTCAGCTTCCACACTAACCCATTGAGGATTAGGTGTCCAACATTCCCCCCCTTAATCCGAAGGGTTATGTATGAGTCCAAGAAGAGACCTGTAATAAAAAATGTGCAAAAATGCATGGCAACACTAGGCTGAATGTGCTCTCTGAAATGTTGGTATAAAGGGCGGTGGTTTAAGGATGACCACCAACACTGGAACGCTTAGTGCAGTTCCCAGAACTCTTCCAAAACTGGCAAGAAGCTGAAGTCTTCTGCTAGAGGAAGTGCTCCTATTGTTTTGAAGAGGGAAACCTTCAACCATGAAAGGGAGGTCTCACCTCACATAAAAGGGAGAACTTCAACCTGAAAAGGGAAGTCTCAACCTGTGATGGTTTAAGGATGACCAACAACTCTGGAATGCTTAATGCAATTCCTGGAACTCTTCCAAATCTCGCAAGAAGATGAAGTCTTCTGCTAGAGGAAGTGTCCTCAATTTAGTTCTTGGAATTCTTCCAAAACTGGCAAGAAGTTGAAGTCTTCTACTAGAGGAAGTGTCCCAGATTACCAATTGAAGGCATGTTCATGGGCATCTGTCTCTGGCTACAACTTTGAAATTGGTGTGGCAGGTTGTGGCTCAGGCTCGCTTGATGTGACTTTCAAGCTTGTAGATGACCATCATTTCCCCCCTATCAGATACAAGGTGAGATGGTGGAGAAAACTCAACTACAAGACTGTTCAATACTCTGGAACAAGTTCTGACATGTGATTGGAATATCTTCTTGGTTGTTGATGCCCATTGCCAAGAATTGATCCATCCAAGATGAATCTTTGTTCTTGCAGGACGTTTTTTCTGAAGCATCTGTGTGAAGAATGGGTGGTTTTATGACAGTGCTTACATGGATGAAGATCAAAACAGTGATCTTTCAAATGGCCAACTCGGTCACAGTGTTGGGATTTCACAATTTGTTGTTGTTATTGTTGCTTTGGAAGAGGAGCAGAATCTGGAACAGTTGAATGTGAACTGTCATGAATGAATCCAACACTCTGAAACTGAATGGGCTTTGAGTAGTCTGGAATATGAAAGGACAAGTCCTTGTCATATCCAAGACTGGTTCTGTGCTTGTTGTGGACAAGCTATTCCCAAGGTCTGATAATGGGCTTGGGAATAGCAGACTGAGTTTCTGCATCTGCATGTACAACTACTGCTTTATTGGGTACTAAATCTGAACCAACTGTAACATTATTGTCTCGCTGTTTATGGGAGTCTGTTCAACTCTTCTGAATAGAAATAGGTTTAGAATGATGACTCCACTGCTGTAATTTTTCCTGTTGTAGCTTTGTCTCAAGCTGCAAAAACTCAATATTCTCTTGTACATTAAGCAAACAGGTTCTAATGTCAACAAGAGAAGCTTTGCTTATTCTTACTGTACCATGATCAGAGGAATGTATCAAAGTTTTTAAGAACTCCAATACTTCACCAATTCTAGCTATTTTATTCATTGTCAAAATTACACTGATCAGAACTATGAACTTGTAGAGAAAAATCAACACTTTCTCACAATATGTCAATACAATTGGATTTTACAACAGATTGCAATTGTCTTCAAAAATAGTAATGGCTCTCGATTTCAGTTGTGTTTGGTTATATAAGCTTCATATTCCAACACATTTGATAAGGGGGTATGTTACAAAGTACTATCAAAGCTTCTATTATAGATGAAATGAAGAGAAAAGGTTCTACACTAGACCTTTCAAGATTAAAATTTGGAACTTTGCATTATTTTGAGATTCAAGATGTTGTAGAAAAATATTGGAGAGTTAAAATGTCAAATATTTTTGAAGTAAACTCCAGCTAGGAACCAAGTGAAGATAAGTTTTGTTATCATTGTATATAATAATGGTCTCAAGTGCTTTCTAACTAACAACCTATGTCCTTTCCACGTCTACCTTGCCCTCTTGGCAAGATGCAGAGTACCTCTATAATACATAATTTATTGCTCCAACATTTCAATGCCATCATGTCCTAAAAAGTTCCCGCAAAGGTATTTTTCTTGGCAGAAGCAAACGTTCCAGATTAAGGGTCTATTCTGAACCTCTGGATGTTGCAGTTAGAAATAATCAGGCTTTGGGGCACTGGAAGCAGCATGAGAATCTGCCAAGTAGTTGTTGGTTGCAAGTTTGGATATGTTGAGAGCTTTGAGCTCTGATGTAAGAAGAGGATGTGGACATTGTTATGCATCATGTCCTTGGAAGTTTTGAATCTTTCCAAAGAAGGACAACCAAAATGAGTTCTATTGGTGAATTGGAATTAAGATATGAACAATTCCATATGTGCAAGATCTAGTATCTTCGAGTCTGGATCTTGGCTTCAACTTCCCATTCTCCCAATATTGATAACGCAAGTAGTTTTTATTGTCTAATTCATACTGACAGTTCCAATTTCTATACATGGAGTCAAAGTGAACACACACAGGAGAATTTGTTTGGAGACAAGGTCAATATTGCCCTTTCTAAACATGGACATCTAGAGCATTCTAGGCAACAAACTATAGGCAAATTGACACAAGGTATGATGGGGTTTGAACAAGTGTACAAATTTTGGAAAGACAAATTTAGCACAATCATCATAATGGAGCATTCACCTACTCTACCCACTTGTTTTAGTTTTAAAGATATATCAACTCTCTCTTTTCAAAAAGATTTAGAGTTAAAAGCATATGGACATCCTTCTAGCCAACTACAAAGATCAGTTGAATTAGTGGATCCTAAATTTGGACAAACAAATTTTTTTCCAGCTATCCAAGATTGTTCTTGTGCACTCTAGGAAGGACTGTGACAAACTTGTTCAAACCATGCATAATATATCAGTGACATTACTTAGCAGTCTTTGTTCATACAATTTAAGGGATCTTGATATTCACAAATACTTTTTGGCAATGGCTACTATGTCCTAATTTTTCATAGCAATAGGCCATGATTGTTCCTGTATTGGAGTGGGGGAGGAGAATCCTGCATTTTGTAGCTCAAAAATCCAACATTTGAAACAATATCAGAAAGTTTGTATCACAAATTAGCCTGCATACTCTAAATGCAATCCCATCAATCAATCTATCCAAAAACATCACAAAACTAAACATATCAGTAACAAGGAAGAAGCATTTCCAATGCACATGGTTTCTTGTTGAAGAAACCTGTGACAAAATCATTGGGATTCTTCACAAGATATATGGTTGGCCCAAAAACATTGGCAGTCATGAACCCGTCCTGTGACTTGAAAGCCACCCTTAGACAATGATCCCCCAACAAACAGGCCCCAACTACATGAAGGCCAAGCAAGAGAGTAGGGAGAAGTGTTTATATTGTATAACAATACAACCTACAACATATGCTCCTCTCTGGAGAAAATATTGTACCTGCAACAAGTACAAGGGATAACAAACAAGTGATTTTGGCACTAAACACATCATGGATTGTAACTTGTTATCCTAGTTAACAAGTAATTGGGATGTCAATCACATAAAAAATAGAGTTGCTAATAATAATTGTAGAAACCAAGATAAATAATATTGTAACTCAGGTATATGCGAGAAGAGATACAATTAACCTACAAATTTCTCAGATGCAATCGAAAGCATGAGAAAGTAGACAATATTACCTCTCGAAGTTTGGTTAAATGTCATAAAAGGAGTAGGAACATTATCACCCTGAGCACAACCTACCCATTTATAAAAAGTCAAATGATAAATGTTTGCAAGAAAAATCCATATAGAAATGTCACAATACCATACATAGTGACAAACCCTCCTCTAACAATCTAGTCTACATTCCCACTATTAGTACAACCACAACAATTTTAGAAAATCTGGAAGAGAATTTGAAAACTGAATGTGAAAATAGACTCGAGTAGTGAGAAATGCTTTGAGAAAATATCCAAATCATGACCCAAAACATTGGAAATTCTTACAAGAAAAAAATCATGTATTCTATTTGATAAAATTAGTCAAAGCTACCTCCCCCAAAAAATGTACAAAAGTAGATATCTTGAAACATGAACAACTTTTAGAGCTGTGAAATCATCTTATAAATGAAAAGGATACCTAGGCTGAAACCTCATGCTACCTTCGATAGGCCTCAACTACTGTGGAATTAGGAAGTTCAACATTTCCTTGCATCCTTGGAGTCGGTTTGACATTGGGATTTGGGTAATTGGTTCCATTTGGAACTTACTTATACGGATCGATAAATTGGTGTGGGCCAAGACCAGCTGGTACACTGGAACCATTACCAAACCTAGGTGGAACATGTGAGGAGTTCGTCCCCAACATAATATGCTACACATAACAACCAAACAATATAAATACTTCATTTGTAAAGATGACACATTAGAATTAACAAACAACAAAACATTTTTTCAAAATCTTGTGTTACTTGGGAGGTTTCTAACACCCAGAAAACCTTAGTAAATGAGACTTCGGTTTCACAATTTTTTAGAAATGTTTTAAAAATCCATTAAAATAATTTTTTAAATAACATTTGACTAGCAACAAAATAAAAACTATAACATGGGTGTTTAACCATAGAAACCAACAAGTTCAATCAAACTCCAATTAAAACTAGCTTTCATCATTGATTTCATCTTTCTGATCGAGTTTCCATCGATCCTCATAGTGCTAGATGTTATTAACAATCCCACTCATCTTGTGCTCAAAGTCACATTGCATTTGAGAGTGAACATTTCTAGACTGATTTTTGTGGTGAACATCAAGTTAACAACTGTGGTAGGAGTGCTCATCCCATTTAATATTACAAAGGAAAAGTGTAATGATGCTGATAACCTTGATTGGTCTTACCACTATTCGATCAAGGTAGAGGAGCTTGTGAGTGACAAGTGTGTGAGTGTAGCACTACTCCCTGGTGAGTTGAAATTATGGTACAAGAATGTGATGAAAATAACATCAGCAACCATTTCTCCCTGGCCTTAGGCTAAGAATAGAGAAATAAAGTGAGAAGGTGAGGATGAAGGTTGTGGCGGTAAATACTGAATGAGAGATGATCTTCCTAGAGGGACAGAAAGATGGTTCTATGATGATATCCCTTTGAAATTTGTGCATAATCAGGCTATCTATCTCCATGTGAGGTACTTACTACTCAAATAAAGGAAGATATTGTTAGGCTGCGTAAGCCTAGCAACATGGAGAACCTGTGAACTATATGTGATGTGCTACCATGCACTTCTAGAACTAAAAGAATGCATTGAAGAGCCTAGTTATGTAAAGACACCAAAGAACAATCAACAAATGAGCTTTTGTTGGTTGTGATGTGGAGCAGTTGCAATGATATTTCATTGGATTTTGGATGCAATTCACACACCAATGGGGAACAAAGTAGAGAGAAACAACAATGGAATTGATGATGGGTGCAAGGCCAAAAATTTTAGCAATCAGATGTTAATATTTTCTCTAGATGCAAGCCATGTCCAGCCATAATGGAACATGAATGGATGGAACCACTTGGTGTGTCATGAAATCCTCAGTGTGTCATGTTATTTAGATAGATTTTAAATTTTAATGCATGATATCCTAGAGGCAGGTTGGAGATCTATGTGAATACAACTAAAAATTATGGTGAGACAAGTTTAGAATAGAGGACACTAGATGGTGAAATACTTGAATATGGAAATAAAGAAAAGAAGGAAGAGCATATTTATGAGATAGAACTCATTGATCAAAGGATAAGCAAAGTTCCATCATATGAATATGTTTGTGGATTTTCTCCAAAAGGCTTATAGCATGAACAATATTTATTTGTAAGTAGGTGTCCTTTTTATCTATCCTTGGATTATTTCAGTGTGGTTGAAGGCATTATATATGCTTTGAGAATGTAAGTTTTAACCCTGTACAATTAAGTTTTAACCCTGTACCATTTAGCATTCTAGGTCTTGTTCTAGGGTTTCACAAACCCTTAGGAACAAGATTTCAATACAAGTCATATCCTTCTAGACTTCTAGGGTTTGCAAATTTCATTGACACCCTTTTCTAGTCCAACAAACTTGTCATGCAAAAATTATCTTGCTATATTCATGGAACCAATCATTGTTCCCAAAAAACAATTGACATTGATCCATTACAAGATTCCATCATATCATCTCAAACCTTTGAAGATCATTGATCACATTGAGGAATCACTAGCTTATGAAACTAATAAAAAAAGGCTTTAGGAGAATGTTGTCCTTTAGAGGCCTTAGGCTACACCAATTGGAGTCCAAGTATGACACTATTATTAATGCTATATGGGGCATTGAACTGGAAAATGAGGAAGAAATGGAGAAAGATATAAAGGCAGAGGAACCAACAGTGAAAAATGATGTTGGTGTACTAGCAACAAAGGAAGAAGACTAGGCCAGGGAACCAAGAAACAGTTTAACAACTCCAATTGATGTGGATTCAGGCTATTGTAGAAAAATCATGGAGAGATAAAATGTCAAATATTTTTGAAGCAAACCCCAACTAGGAACAAAGTGAAGATAAGTTTTGTTATCATTTTATATTACAATGTTCTCAAGCGCTTTATAACTAACAACCTATGTCCTTTCCACATCTACCTTTCCCTCTTTGCAAGATGCAGAGTACCTTAATAATACAACATGAAATATCAGCTTTTGCGTAGGAGGAAAATACTTCCAAATATCACCAACTAAACTAAAGTATATAAAAATATTGCACTATATCTTTGCAGTAAAAAGGAAGTCCAATTTCACGAAATGAAGTACACTATTCGTAGACAAAGAGGGCATGGTGAATGGACAACTTCAGATTTCATGCCATTGTTGAATTGCCTAGATAACACCCCTATTTTTGCATGCTGAAATTATTTACAGCCAAGCATGTCTTGAAAACTACCTAGTTAATAAATGAGTTTTAGTCCAAATTACAAATGCTTAGAGGGAAATACTTCCACAATTCACCAACTGAAGTACAATATACAAATTCAAAATAACAGCAATGTCTCCACTTATTTTTTGGAATCTTCCCCTCCTTGCAGTTTCTATTGCAATCTGTCTCTATGATTTAAATTGGAAAAACAAATGTGTTTCAAAGGATGTAAGATGTTTTGAGCATTTTCTATTGCCTTCAAGATGATTTCACAGCCAAAAGGGCACAATTGATAGTTCACCTAAATGATCATATGATTTTGGTAATCATCTCCAGTGGGGTACATGAAGAATCTAAATTGGGTATAATAGGAATGCTAGAATAATTCAGAGAAGTTGGGCATGGATTTTGTGAGAATAAACCATAGATACCAGGCTTTCGTAGTCTTGAAAAATACAAGTAGAAGAACAATGTAGGTTATCAGTATTAAGTTTTAACAAACACAAAAATAACAAGGAACACATAAATCAAAAGTGTACATGGAACCAACCACCCTAAGAAAGTATCCAATGATAGCTATTTTTGGAATGGATTTCCCCATGATAGATCATGAGTAGAATGACATGGATATTAGATTTTCATATATGTTCATAAGGGTTCATAGAACTTGTAGTTGAGAACCATCAAGAATAATAGCAACAGGTCATGTAGGTTACTTTATCTTATCTTTGAAATATGCAAAACTCGTACAAGTAATCTAGAAGCTATATTTGGTACCCTACTCCAGTAATACTGAAGAATCCCGAAGTTGTTTGTAGATCCCGAAGGTAACAAGTAGTGGATTGATAATTGGTATGAAACCATGGTACTCAAAGGGATAATGAATTCAAAGACTATTGCAGCCAATGAAGTGTGCATGTAGAACAATGTTTCTCATGGTAGTTGTACACACTGAGTTAAATTCCAGTGGATCTAACTAACATTTCAAAATTTCTTGAAACATAACAATAGTAGTGAAAGTTCAACATTTATTAATATGTTTCTTGTTTGCCTTTATTTATTCTAATGCACAATTATATTTGATTTCCTGATGATGGGCCAAGTTTGCACAATATGAAATAAGGCTATGAATGCTCTCCACCCAGCTCACCCAAAACCTTTGCAACAAATCTCGCAAATTGCAGAAATATGAAGTTGCAAAAAAAAACTCATCTTCAAGCATTTTCCACAAACAAGAAAGTGGTAGCTCAGCCACTAAGCATCAGAACAAGAAGGAAACTTACACAAGTTTCTTTTTGATACTTTGAAATGAAAACTTCAACAACCTTCAAGATTGAGGCACTCCCACTAACAAAACTTGATACAGGTTTTACTTCAGATGAATCTAAATCAAGTCAATGTGAAAAATGATTAGCTTCATCAAGGATTAGCATTCCAGACTAAGCAACCAAATGTTGATATCACATATTTTACATGGAGCATTATGTGTTTGTTTTGTTGACAAAGGTAGTATCTACCTCTTGGCGAATTACAAAGAATCTCTCAATAGGAACAATAATAGTATCTGGCTTCTGCACTGTATGCTCAAAGAGGACTTGACCATCCTACAACCATTCTCAAATTTTAAGTGAGAATCATTTAGGAAATAAGTATTTGCAATTAAATGTTGACAATCCATAACCCTCAAGATTTTGTTTTATATGGACAATGTACTTTCAAATAAAAAGAGATTCTATAACACAACAAGATTGTAAGTGATTCCAAAAGTGGTGAGACACTTGTTTTATCTTTAGGATGTAAAATATTAAAAAAGGTGTAGCATACAACATTTAGGTCTATAACATATTTACCTCCATGGAAGGCAAAGATAGAGGGCATGCCACAAACTGAACCAACAGAGAGTTTTGTATAACATAATATTAAAGAGTAAAAATAAGGCTAATAGTACATGCAAGATGAAAATTGATGGACCACAAACGCAAAGTTGCAATTATGAATCAAGATAACAAAACTTAGGACTTCGATAATAAAAAGAAGATTTATGAAACCTATATATTAGAAACCATCAAGAGGAACAATATAACACTTAGGGAAAACTTGGTCACTAGGGGAAAACTCTAAATTTTAGAAGCATTACCCAGAGGAATGGAAAGGAATCCTATGATGCTAGAATTAGAAAATATAAAAATCCCAATATGATGCAAATTTCCACATAGTCGGTTTCTACTGGCTCTGTAAATATACTTCTCAGAAGTGCAAAATGTCATAAATAACTCTAAATAAGGATGGATAATGAAAAGAAACACCTAGAGAGCACAATCAAGGAATGCATGCAAAACAAGAAAACTAGTACACTAGTGTTAGAAACAAATCAGATATTTGATCTGGAATTAAAACTCACAAGAAAATCATTAAGTTGAAAATGAAGTACAACTCCACCGAGTGGTTTCATGTGAATTTCCCCCACAATTCAACTATTATGCTAAACAACACTTCCTCGCGCTGCCTCGAACAAGGTCACTGAACACCTTACCTGTGTAGAGTCCAACAATCATAAGACTCAATTTCCTTCAACAAGTTTCACCTTTGATATTTCAGTTTCTACATATATAAAAATTAATACATTCAGTTTCCTGCATAGTGAAGAACTTCAAGCATTTGCAAGGTGTCTTCTAACGAGGTTTTTATTTTTCAAAGGACCAGGAAAAAAGTGCATGCATTGTGTTTAATATTGGTCCCATTGAAAATCATGACAAAAGTATATCATTGTCAAAGTACTAAAAAGTGGGTCAGAGGAATTCTTAAAAAAAATATAGGAATTTTTAATAAGAATAATTATATATGAGGATGTAAATATTCAGAACAAAGGAAAACAAATGGTGTCGCTTTTTTATCACTGGTATAGATTGGCCAAATGATTTCCCTAACATAATTGGTCATGTAAATACGATGGGTATGCCCCGATCCTGGCATTTGAAGGTGAACAAATTGATGTCTGTGTAGAAATGCAAATTAAGCTAGTTGAAGCTTATTCTCAAATCTCAGTGAGTGAGATCTCAAAATACGCTTAATCCTATATTTGAACATTCACAACACTAGGTTATCGTCATTTTAATGTCATTGAAAAGAAAACACAATTCACAAACTAGATCAGCTCAGAACAACATAAATGGAAAAAAAAATTGTACCTTGAATGTTTGGGTACAATTAATAAAAATGTGAAGGACCAAAAAGGTTTCTGTAAAATACAACAAGAAAGCAGATTTTCCATGATAGTTGACTACTCTATCTCCCAACCATGATAGGATTTATATCCCTATGGGGTTATATAGTTTCAGATAATAATGCTACAGTTACCCTAAGATCCTTTATAGATAATTAAGAGAGACGAGGCTTCAAATAACCATGCCGCTTCATCTAGTTTATTCATCTCAAACACAATATTGTCTTTTGATTCAACCAAATAATATTTTAATTTTGTTCTATATAAGAAGAATTGAACACCTTTATTTCTTATTTAAAATTTACAACATTATAAGGTCAGAGGCAGAAAATTGTCAGAAATTTACCCCGCAGATCAATGCATTTACCATTTCTAAGCCTCTGAGGACAACAGCTGAAAAATTCATTTCAGACACTTCACTAGCCCCAAAATTCTATGCTCCAAAACTACAGAGGGAAACCAAACCATGGAAACCCATATGTTTTCTGTCAGTTTTAGAAGCACCCACCATTTTAAAAGTTTATAGGTGGGCCTGTGAAAATCAATGCATACCACATATGTAGAATGCCACCCGAGACTCTTCATTCTCTGATACCTATTGTATGAGACATTATACTTTATTTTCCAAGTCCCCAATGATCATCACTTGAGCAGGTGATTCAATGTCATACAAGCTTAAACCAATAATTTTGCACCTTGGAGCCAAATTGACATTGGTTGGATGTTAAATTACATGAATACCAACGCCAAAAAACAACTCAACTGCAAAATTTGGAGTAGAACAAAGAATCTCTTTGAAGTAAACATGTAAATATTATGATTTAGACTTTTGACAATCCAAAAAAGTCATATGACATGAAATCTACAAGCATTTGGAAGAAGGGGATAACTCAACCTCTCAGTTATAGTCTTAGACTTCTTAACTCGGCATTAGTTTAACGAAATCTAACTTGTATGTCAAGTTACAAAAATGAGTGTGCATCTAGTAATTCACAGGGAAATATGTTTTTGAAGACTTAGGGTTGTTGGAAGACATATGCATGCGAAAGCATAATTTTTTTATCAAATTTCCATAATAATTTATTTCTCTTTCTATAGGACATACCTATTTTACTTTTTCTTCTTTCTCTTTTTTCTTAGACTTCCATGATCTTTATGCTTTCCATAAAGCCATTGAAATTTGTCTAAAAAATGATTTCTTCAACTGCTAAGATGTATTATTTCTTCTGCTAATTATGGAATTTTGATGACCATGGAACTTTGACAGAATTAATACAAAATATTTTCTAACAATATACCATTCAAGCAAGAGCTCTTGTGTGAATGAAACCTTAATGGACAACTTAAGGGTCCATAAACCATATCCATTTTCTTAATAGTGTATCATTTCAATGGGTGGTTCCTAAAATCCTGGATCTTGTGCTAAAATAGTTTACTTAAACCTCCTCAAATATGAAAATGATTTTTTATGGAACATGATTTATAATTCTCCTTTTTTTCAATGGAAGCTATGGTGCATATGTTAAGTGTTGTAAATCTAATTTAAGGACATAGATTTCATTAATTCTTATAATTGTTCATTTCATGGCTATGTTGAACTAGCTCCATAAGAGTCTTGTTCTCAGCGACCTCTAGTTGGAACCACTGTGTTTAGTTCATCATTCACAAAGTCTCATTCATCTACAAAGTGACAGAGATTCAAAAAGGTCTTGAGAGTTCTCTCCCAGATATTTGGTGAATAACTTGACTATCCATCATTCCAAGGTAGATAGGCATAGGCAAGCCATGAATTTGCAAATAGGCATTTCCCCTTTTATTTGCATTTGAAATGCATGCACTTATCAACTCTCTTGGAGTATTTAATTTGCTACAATTTTCAGGGATCATCAAATGGAGATTGGATATCCTACAAATGTTAAACATGTAGCTCACATTGGCTGGGATGGGCCATCTGTTAATAGTCCAAGTTGGGTATGACTTTCAAAACCAAAATATTACATGGTACAAAAATAGAACATTTTCAAACAATATAGCCAAACATTAAATTGTTGGATATCTTTTTAAATTTGTGCTTTTTCTCTTATTTTTGTTGGAGGTTGCAGGTGGATGAACTAAGGCCATCCCCTGACTTCTCCTTAGCTTCTCTTATTGATTTTGACCAACCAAAGGGTCCAGTTTGTGTTGAAATATGACAACAAGAATATTCCAATTTAATTTGTCCTTGAATTAAATTGTGAATTAAAATCAAATTTAGTCTTCACAGCTATTTGGAAATAATTAATTAATTTATTTTAAATTAATTAGTTGGAGAAATTCAAGTTAGAAGTCTTTCTGAAGTCATGCAAGAGTTATCCCTTAAATTAAGGAGATAAGATTGAGTTATATTTGAGTTGTTATTAGTTAACTCAGTTTACTGGGTTAAATCCAGTTGAATTAGTTCCAAACTGTTTGAGGAACTAATAGTGAGTTAACAATCAGTTGATGCATTAATGCACTCAACCAGTGCTACTCCAGTTAACTGAAGATTCCCTCATCAGAAACTCATGCATGTCTATTCTGAGAAATATCTGGTTGAGATTAATGTTCAAGGATAGTGTACTATTAGTTGCATGTGTTTTCTCATGGAGAAAACTCATGCATGCAGTCAAGGATAAATCCTTGAGGATTGTGCAATTTTAAAGGAGGGTTTTCCACTTGGTAACTGGGAATCATCCACAAGGAACAACGCAAGGAAATAGGAGCTTGGAGGGTAGAGAGGAAGGCTGGAGAGAAGCCAAGACTGCCTCTGAGCATCTGTGAGGATTGTACTGAGAGATGGATAGCTGTGAGAGCTAAGGCTTTGTCTAATTCCTATGTATTTCCACCATGTATGATAGTACAATAGTGTGGAGTTTTTAGCTGAGGCTTTCCACAAAAGTATTTTCATGTGTATTGTGCCATTGATTCTTCTTCTTCTGGTTATATTGTTTAGCCAGATCTTTAAGCTTCCGCAAATTGATAAAAGAAGTAGGTTATAGTATTCTGCTTTGATTTATATTGCATTATCGAGTTAACCTACCCCATCAGATTTTCTACATGGTATCAGAGCAGTGAACAATATACTGAGAAGAGAATTCAAAGTTTGAAGTTCAGGTTTGCAGGTGAAAATCAAATTCATACCATACTTCAAGGTTGGCCAATGGCGTTCTATGGCTTGAGACTCGAGTATGCCTTGGAAGGTAGCTCGAATTACATAGCATGGAAAGATAAAATGGACGATGTATTAGAAGACAATGGCTTGAAGGAATTCATTGATCAAGAAATCCCAAATCCAGCTTCAAGTAATGTACAAGAGTTGGCTGAGTGGAAGAAGTGTGTGGCGAAGGTGAGACGGATCATCCTTGAGGGAGTTCAAGACCATATTGTCTCGATTCTACATGGGAAGGATACTCCATTTTCAATGTGGAAGACATTGAACGACCTCTACCAGAACAGTAGCATGTTGAAATGTGGAAACAAGAATATTCCAATTTTAATTTTTCCTTGAATTAAAATTCGAATTTAGTCTCACCAGCTGCTTGGAAAATAATTAATTAATTCATCTTGAGTTAATTAGTTGGAGAAATTCAAGCTAGTAGTCTTTGTGAATTCATGCAACAATTATTCCTTTGATTGAGGAGATTATCCCTTAATTAATGAGATAAGGATGGGTTGTATTTGAGTTGTAATTAGTTAGCTCAGTTAACTAAGTTAAGTCTAGTTAAATTAGTTCCAAACTATTGGAGGAACTAATTGTGAGTTCAGTCAGCTAATGCATGCATGCACAAACCTAGTGTACTCCAGATAACTGAATATTCTCTCATAAATAACTCATGCATGTCAGTTCAGACAAAGACCCAGTTGAGATTAAAGGCAGGGACAGTGTACTATTAGTTGCAAGAATTTTTCTATAAGAAAATCTCTTGCATGCAGAAGGAATTCATTCCTTGAGATTTGCACAGTTTTACAGTGTGTTGGAATAGTATGTGAGATCATTATCACACAAGGTTACAACAGGAACACCCAGGGAAAACTGTGCAAGGAAATAGGAGGTTTGGAGGGCAGAGGAAAGGCATATGAGCTGTCTATTCTGTCTATGAGCAGTAGTGAGGGATTGTACTGAGAGCTCAATAGCTGTGAGAGCTAAAGCTTTGTGTAATCCTGAGGTATTTCCACTTGTATGATAATAAAATTAGCGGGGTTTTTTAGCTGAGGCTTTCCCCAGAGTATTCTTCTGTGTTTCATGTGTATTGATTCTTCTTCCTTGTTATATGTGTTATGTTTGATCTTGCTCAAATCGATTAAGCTTCCGCAAGTTTGATTGTAGAAGTAGATTAAGTATTTTGCTTTAGTATATTGCATTATCAGGTAATCTACAGTAAGAATTTCTACATGGTATCAGAGTAAAGGTGATCGAAGCAGTAAACAGTATACTAAAGAAGGAAAAATTCGAAGTTTGAAGTTCTTGGTTGGAGAAGTAAAATTGAATTCTTATTATACCTCTAAGTTCACCAATGACATTCAATGGCTTGAGACTCGAGTATGCACTGGATGGCAGCTTGAATTATATAGCATGGAAGGATTGCATGGAAGCGGTATTAGAAGACAATGGTTTGAAGGATTTCATTGATCAAGAAAGCCCCAAGCCAGCTGCAGCTAATGCACAAGAATTGGCTGAATGGAAGAAGTGTGTGGCGAAGGCAAGGCAGATTCTTCTGGAGGGAGTTTGAGACCATATTGTCTTGAGTCTCCATGGGAAGGAGACTCCGTTTTCAATGTGGAAGACATTGAAGGATCTCTATCAAAACAGCAGCAACCAGAGGAAACTGGCGCTTAAGGACAAGCTTCAGAAAATTAAGTGTGAAAACGGTGATACTATTTCTACATATCTAAACAATCTCACCACCTGCAGAGATGAGCTTGGTAGTGTAGGAATAACTACAACCGACGATGATATGGTGAGTCTTGCTCTCCTCGGTCTTCCTAAGAGCTGGCATAGCTACTAGGACTCTGTGAATGGAAGAGAGAAACTGCCAGATTGGGAACGACTGTGGTCAGATCTAATGTAGGAGGAGATCAGGAGAAGCACCAGAGATTGTTCTTCGTCTAAGCATGATGATGAAGAAAATCTAGCCTTAGCAAGTAAGGCAAGGAAGGGAAAGGGAAGGATTCCCATTCCAAACCGAGTTCTTCTTATGGTGGGAAGAAGATTGACAAATCTAAAGTGAGATGCTTTAATTGTCATGAGGTGGGCCATTATGCAACTAATTGTCCATTGAAGAAATCGAAGAAGGGATCCTTGAAAGGATCAGAAGGTAAGGCACTGGCCTCTCAGTTCGAATTGGATTTTACCCTCATCACATGTATGGTTTCATCGATGGTGAGTTGTGTTTGGTACCTTGACAGTGGAGTCTCATTCCACATGACCAGCAATAAGAGTTTGTTCAGTACCTCGGAGAAGAAAGACCTCAAGATGCGCATAGAGAAGGGTGACGACAGGAAGTACAGTGTTTCAGGAGTGGGCACGGTTACTTTTCAGAGGGAGCATGGAGCTCCTCTCACCTTGACAGATGTGAAGTATGTGCTTGGACTGATGAAGAACTTGGTATCAGTTGTGATGTGGAAGACAAAGGCTACGATGTTGTCTTCAGTAAAGGAAAGGCGTTCCTGAGACACATAGCCATGGGTCAGACCAAGAGGATTGGGATTTGAGTGAAGAATCTCTACAAACTAGAGGTAGATGATTGTGTTGCATTGAGTTCGAAAGTAGAATTGGTGCAAAGCCAAGACATTGGCAAGTTATGGCATAAACGGTTGGGCCACTTGCATCATGGGGCCTTGAAGATAATGCAGCAGATCTCTATCGGGCTTCCCAAAGGCAAACTTGAGCAAGTGGACACATGAAAATGTTGTACCTTGGGAAAGTACACCAAGTCTTCCTTTCATGATCGAGACAGTCGAGCTGAGGCGATCTTAGAGCGAGTTCATATTGATGTGTGTGGACCATTCTTGACAGCATCCACCACGAAGAAAAGGTATTATGTGATTTTAATTGATGATTTTTCTCGTAAATGTTGGATTTATTTCATGCAGAAGAAGGATCAAACCTTTTCAAAGTTTTGTGAGTTCAAAGCTTTGGTTGAGAAAGAATCAGGGAAGAAGATCAAGGCCTTGAGAAGCGACCGTTGGAAATACTGAGAGGGGGGGTGAATTAGTATTTCTTTTCAATTGTTATTTTACCAGTTAAAACATTTATATTCAGAACACAAGATGAACAGCAAGAATAAATGCTTTTATTAATATAATCTTTGCAATAAAATAGATACAATATATATATGATTCCTATCTGTTGCCAAGCACCAACTTGGATTTTTGTGAGGCTCCAACCTCCAGAGCACCAACTCTGTTTTGTAGCCACCAACCTTGGACTTAGGAGCACCAACTCCTAGGACACTAATCCTTCCAGTTCTGAAGCACCAACCTCAAGGGCTCCAACCCTCTGCTGCAAACTATCTGGATTTGTTTTGTCAAGGCACCAACCTTGGATATAGGAGCACCAACTCCAAGGACACCAATCCTTCAAACTTTTGAGGCACCAACCCCAAGGGCTCCAACCCTCTTGTCAAGGCATGTTTGATAGTAATGTTATGCTCTTAGAACTCTTCTTTAATGAGTTCTGTCTGTTTACAACTTCAATATAGTCTCCATGATACAACATCAATGGTAATCAATATTCATATGAAGAAGTCTATACAACTCTTCATATTGTCCACACAGAGTCTGCAATAGCCATCATGATCTCTGATAATGTCTCCACACAGCTTTAGTGAGTCTACTATTAGCTGCACTAAGCTCTGATTAATTCATCGCTGGTCTAAGCCTTTCACAGGTTAGCCCGATCAACAGAGTTGCTCGTCTGTCAGCTTCCTCCTGTCTTGCTGGACCTTCGGCTTCCTCTTGTCTTGCTGGACCTTTGGCTTCCTCCTGTCCTGCTAGACCTACCGTTGCCTCTGTTTCTTCCAGTTTTCCAACCTCTAAACTTTCCTTGTTCTCTGTTTTATATGCCTGATACGCCTGACCTTTGGCTTCCTCCTTGCTCGCTTGAGCTTCAGCTTCCTCAACGCTCGCTCAACCTTTAGGCTTCCCTCCTCCGGTCACTTTAGCTTCCTCTGCGCTCGCTCGTCCATCTACGCTCGCTTGATTCTTCGGCTTCCCAATCCATGGCTTCCTCTGTCTATTCAAGTGTTCCAATACTCACAGGACACGTAAATGCGGAAGAGAGGCCGTATTATAATAATATTTCATATTAAAGAAATAAATATATCAGAGAGGCCCCCCTTTTTTTCAATATTCATACAATGGACCCAAACCTATCGGAAGCGTTTGTTTGACTTTAAGCCCTGAGCAACACATTTATCGGAACCACAGGAATACACAGAAATACACCCTATGAACACATAAGGCCGAACTTCAAATGTCTTATGCCTGCATCTATAACTTCATCGAGTCCGCTCCACACTTTATCGCAATCGACAAATTTGCACATAACATATCCAATTCCCCGATACCTGGCTGCGATATTATTATAAATTGTTTTTAATAACTCCGTCGAGTCCATATATATATCGCAATTGGCGCTTTCAATGTGGCAAGGCTTTAAGCCTTTAAACTCGGGACCATACAACATATCTTCTGACGCGGCAGACGCGATATTACAATAGGGTGCATTACAATGGAGCAACAGGTCCACGGTATTATCGCAATCAGAGTTTTAACGTGGTAAGGCCTTAAACACTGCGATACATAACTCCCGAGACTGCGGACGCAATATACTGTTAGGGCATGATATAATAGGACCATCGGGTCCGCAACTATATATCGCAATCGGCTGTTTCAATGTGCATCCTGTTAAGACTTATGATTTGATAATTCCAATGAGGCAGACGCAATATGATATTAAATGGTTGTTAATACATCCATCGGGTCCATAGCTTATTGCATTCGATAGTTTTCCCTTGTTACCTCTCTTCAAGAAACAATGTAAACTTTGAAACGGGAACAATAAACTCAAAATGAGAACTCTGCCCAAAAAACCCCCAAAAAACATGAAAAACAGTGCTAAAAATGAAAAGTGTGTATACTAGAATGATGGTTTTTTTTAGGGTCAATTTTGAACATGTTTTAAAAATGGCAGTGAGAACGAATTTTTTGTGCAAAAATTGTGCAAAAAACAACCTGAAAATGAAAAGTGCTAATAATGGAACGATGGATTTTTTTTTTTTAGAGTCAATTTCCAACATTTTAAAAAAATGCCAGTAAAACCGAATTTTTATGTGCAAAAAACACCCTCAAAACAAAAAGTGTTGATGTTGGAATAACACTTTTTTTTTGGTAAATTTTCAACATTTTGAAATAATGGTGTAAAAGATTTTGTTATGACTCCGAAAAACATTAAAATTTCAAAAAAATTAATGAAAACATAAAATTAAAAATAAAAACAATGAAAAAACACACAAAAAAAAGTTTAAAAAATACCAAAACGTAAATAAAAATATATATTAAAAACAAAACATAAAATTAAAAAAAAGGAATCAATCATATAAAAAAAAAATTAACCTATAAAATATAAGAATTAAAAATAAATAAAAAAATAATAAGAAAAACATATTTTCAAAATATATATATATATAATGTGGTAAACCATAAAAAAATTGGGAAAAAAAATTAAAAATACGATAAAATTAAGTAAAAATAGTAAATTTTAAAAAAGCATTAAGAAAAACTAAACAAATAAAATAAAATTAAAAACAAACTAGATTAAAAAAATAGAAAAATAACAAAAAAAATTAAAAAAATTAAGATTAAAAGCATTTTCAAAAAACCCTAAAAAACAAAAAAACGCTGAAATTAAAAATAAAATAAAAACTTGAAAACAATTAAATTTAAAAAAAAAATACATATTTACAAATTAAAAAATAAAATAAAAAGACATTTAAAATATATATATATTAAAAAAAAACATTTCAAATTTTAAATTAAAAATTTTAAAATTTGCAAAAAAAACATTAAAATTAAAAAAAAAACTAAATATATTTTTGATATTTTTTAAAATAACATTTAAAATATCTAAAATATATATATTTTACAAATAAATATAAAATTAAAAAAAAAAAAACATTTAAAATATATATATGCAATAAACATATTTAACAAAATTGATTTTTTATTTAAAAAAAAACATTTTTATCAGCCACCGCCCTCACGAGCGAACAGGCGATGGCTATCTGATTATCGGATTCGAATAGCTACCACACAGCCGCCTGTGGGGGTGGCCGTGTGGTGGTTATCTGATTCTCAAAATTAGATAGCCACCACCTACGGACGGCCGAGCGGTGGCTATCCGATTCTAAGAATCAGATAACCACCACCCGGCCACCCCCACAGGCGGTTGAGTGGTGGCTATCCGATTTCGAGAATCGGATAGCCACCACCCAACCGCCCGTGGGGGTGGCCGGGAAGTGGCTATTCGATTCTCGGAATCAAATAGCCACCGCCCGGCCACTCGTGGGGGCGGTGGCCGATAATTTTTTTAAAATAAAAAATAAATTTTGTTAAATATGTTTATTGTATTTAAAAAAAAACAAAATTTATTTTTTATTTAAAAAAAATAATTTTATCGGCCACCGCCCCCACGAGCGGCCGGGTGGTGGCTATTTGATTCCGAGAATCGAATAGCCACTTCCCGGCCACCCCCACGGGCGGTTGGGCGGTGGCTATCCGATTCTCGGAATCGGATAGCCACCACTCAGCTGCCTGTGGGGGTGGCCGGGTCGTGGTTATGTTTTTTTTTTTTAAATACAATAAACATATTTAACAAAATTTATGTTTTATTTAAAAAAAAACAATTTTATCGGCCACCGCCCCCACGAGCGGTCGGGTAGTGGCTATTTGATTCTGAGAATCGAATAGCCACTTCCCAGCCACCCCCATGAGCGGTTAGGCGGTGGCTATCCAATTCTCAAAATCGGATAGCCACCACTCAACCCCTTATGGGGGTGACCGGGTGGTGGTTATCTGATTCTCAAAATCATATAGACACCACCCACGAGCAGCCGAGTGGTGGCTATCTGATTCTAAGAATCAGATAACCACCACCCGGCCACCCCCACAAGCGGCTGAGTGGTGGCTATCCGATTCCGCCCAGCCGCCCGTAGGGGTGGTCAGGAAGTGGCTATTCAATTCTCGGAATCAAATATCCACCGCCCGGCTGCTCGTGGAGGCGGTGGCTGATAAAATTGTTTTTTTTAAATAAAAAATAAATTTTGTTAAATATGTTTATTGTATTTTAAAAAACAAAATTTATTTTTTATTTAAAAAAACAATTTTATCGGCCACCGCCCCCATGAGCGGCTGGGCGGTGGCTATTTGATTCCGAGAATCGAATAGCCACTTCTCGGCCACCCCCACAGGCGGTTGGGCAGTGGCTATCTGATTCTCGGAATCGGATAGCCACCACTTAGCCACCTGTGGGAGTGGCTGGGTAGTGCTTATTTGATTCTCAAAATTAGATAGCCACCACCCACGAGCGGCCGAGCAGTGGCTATCCAATTCTGAGAATCAGATAACCACCACCCGACCACCCCCACAGGTGGCTGAGTGGTGGCTATCCGATTCTGAGAATCGGATAGCCACCGCCCAACCACCTATGGGGGTGGCCAGGAAGTGGCTATTTGATTCTCGGAATCAAATAGCTACCACTTGGCCACTCGTGAGGGCATTGACCAATAAAATTGTTTTTTTTTTAAATAATTTTTTTTTGTTAAATATGTTTATTATATTTATAAAAAAACAAAATTTATTTTTTATTTAAAAAAACAATTTTATCGGCCATCGCCCCCACGACCAACTAGGCGATGGCTATTTGATTCCAAGAATCGAATAGCCACTTCCCGACCATCCCCACGGGTAGTTGGGCGGTGGCTATCCGATTCTCGAAATCAGATAGCCACCACTTAGCCGCCTGTGGGGGTGGCCGTGTGGTGGTTATCTGATTCTCAGAATCAGATAGCAACCACCCATGGGCGGCCGAGTGGTGGCTATCCGATTCTGAGAATCAGATAACCACCACCTAGCCACCCCCACAGGCAGCTGAGTGGTGGCTATCCGATTCTGAGAATCGGATAGCCACCGCCCAACCGCCCGTGGGGGTGGCCGGGAAGTGGCTATTCGATTCTCGGAATAAAATAGCCACCGCTCAGCTGCTCGTGGGGCCAGTGGCTGATAAATTTTTTTTTTTTTAATAAAAAATAAATTTTGTTAAACACGTTTATTGTATTTAAAAAAAACAAAAATTATTTTTTATTTAAAAAAAAACAATTTTATCGACCACCACCCCTACGAGCGGTCGGGCGGTGGCTATTTGATTCTGAGAATTGAATAGCCACTTCCCGGCCACCCCTATCATGCCCCCACACCTGCGGTAGTCTTTCAACCGCTTATGGCGAGGTGCGGCACCACCGAACACTTTCTTTTTACCAATACTTATGTTCATGGACTACGCCTAACCATTTGTCTACTTAGTTTGCTTTTCTCAACCAAGTATTATTATTGTTCCTTTATACTAATGAACACCCATACACATTCATTATCCACAACAATTATACATGAAGAACACAATTGCATAGTATAAAGGGAGGGGCAACTCTCTGAACAATAAGTCTGCCCAATTTCAATATATTATACAACTTTACAATATTTACAAGTATACTTGGGAAACACCAAGTTTCATACTTAGCCAATTTTACAACAAGCAACACCTCCGTGTAGCCAATCGATTTCCTTGCCAGAGTTGGGTGGGCTCGCCCTCACACGGACCGCCAACCACACTCCTCAACCAAACTTCGTATCGTGTCTTCATTCACCAGGCGGGCAGGCGCCTTCATGCACCGTCCACTTGCTTCTACGATCATTGGGTGAGTGCCTCACCGCACTCTCCGCCCAATTCTCCAATCGGCGGGCGGGCGCTCTCACGCACCATGCCTACCCGAGCCTTCAACCGAAATGCCAACCAAGACTGGCAACCTCACCCGAGACTTCACCGCATTCACCCTTGCATGTCACGCCCCCAATTCTTTTTTCGTTAATTGGCCAGGGTGCGGCACCGCCTAAGTAGTTAACATGTTCCATTGTTAAGTTACTTTACAAACTACGCCTTAACATTCATCTTCATTCATAAATAACATAACATTAATGTGCGGAATCCATTAACATTATAATATCAACATCAACATCCATAAAAAATCAGTAGGAACACATTCATATGGAAGTAAGATTCTTTTATTATATATGAGAAGAGTTTTTACAAATGACTAGGAGCTAAGCTCCACTGGCGTTATACCCAAGTCGGGCAGCCAGCTCGTGCACGCCTGCACGGTGGTCTCACCCGCACTACCATTTCAACACACACGAGTTTACTTGCCAAGTTGGGCGGGCGCGCTCGTGCACGACCCTCCACCCAAACTACAACCAAACTCGTTCAAATGTTTGCCTTCGAATGGCGGGTGGGTGCCTTCATGCGCCCTCCACCTGCGCCTCCACCGATCACCAAAGTCGTGCCCAAAGCTTTGTGTAGCCTTGCCCCGCGAGTGGGCGCATAGACCTGCACCTCGCTGCGGCTTTGTTACACCTCCTTCGCACTTCTTGCTCGATGAGCGATGTCGAATGTGATCCTCAATGCTCCAACACATCGCTATGTTTATATGGTATGGAACAGGGGTCGTGCCACCCGGCCGACCCTCCATTCAAACTCCAACCAATGCGTCCATAACTCGAAACTCCGCAGATGTATAGGTTAGCCCGCCCATGGCATGGGACCGCCCAACCTTTGTTCGTATGTTTTCCATCCTCGCTTGGTCGGCCCACGGTGCAAGTCACCTCAACTCGCCCATATAAACACAAGGTGACCAACTCACCCACATAACAATGCGTCACCCTTAGTCGCCTTATGATTTTCGCACATTTCGTTACTTCGCTTGGCGGGTGGGTGCACCCGGGAAACTCGCCAGCCGTAGGGCGTTACATCCTCCCCCACCTGAAATCATTGTCGCCCTCGACAATCCTGATCTCCTCAACAGTTTCCTATCATACTTCTCAATCTTCTTTTTCCATCTCCAAAGTGAGCCCTCTATCTCCTAGCTTTCCTCCTCTAGTGCATTCTTCCATCTGACAAGAAATTCTCGTTTCATGTGGCAACCAATCCCTGTAGTCCTGAAGCTCAGAATCTTCTCCAACTCTAAATCTGGCTTGTCCACAATCCCGGCTAGTCCTCTCGGTGGTTCAACTCTCTCTGGATGATCAGCATCAAGTCTGCATCTCTTCAATTGACTCATGTGAAAAACTGGATGCTTCATGTGCATATGGTGTGGAAGCTCCAGCTCATAAGCAACTTCCCCCACTCTCTTCTTCACTCGGAATGGTCCCTCATACTTCCGTGTCAGTTTACTCGCAGTCCCCTTAGGTGGCTGAAACTGCTCCCCAGTAATCTTGAGAAACACCATATCTCCCACACTGAAGTGTACATCCCATCTTCCCTTATCTGCCCATTTCTTCATTCTCCTTGCAGCTTCGTGCAAGTGCAACCGTGCCAGCTCCAAGGTCTCATCCCAAGCCTTCATGAACTTCTTCGCATGAGGACTTCTCAAAAAACCTCCTGTCACTACGGTATGCGGTGTGACTGGCATCTGTCCATTCACCAACTCAAATGGACTGTACCCCGTCGCAGAACTCTTTTGAATGTTGTAGCTAAACTGAGCAACATCCAAGAGTTTAGGCCAATTCTTCTGATCAGCCGTCACATAATGTCTCAAGTAATCCTCCAGTAATGTGTTGATCCTCTCAGTCTGTCCATCGGTCTACGGATGGTAACTCGAACTCATCAACAAATCTGCCTCGACTAACTTAAACAATGTGGTCCAAAATCTGCTTGTAAATCGTGGATCTCGGTCCAACACGATGCTTAATGGCATCCCCCAATACTTCACTATGTTCTTAAAGAACAACTCCACAGTCCACTCGACTCCACAAGGCATCTTTGTTGGAACAAAGACAACATACTTGGAAAAATGATCAACCACGACCATTATCCCATTATACCCCTGAACCTGTGGCAACTGAGTGATGAAGTCCATCGAAACACTCATCCATGGTCTCTCAGGAATCGGTAAAGGCTGCAACAGACCTCCTTGCCTTTGATTATCTAATTTTTCCTGCTAACAAATGATGCACGTATGTACATACTCCTCTACATCCTCCCGCATCTTCTCCCAAAAGAATCCTTTCTCCAACAGTGCCAAAGAATGACGCTGCCCTGGGCGGCCAGCCCATGGTGGGTCGTGTCATTCCTTCAAAAGGTGCCTCCTGAGTCCAGATGACTTTGGAACATAGATTCAGTTTCCAAAGAACAAGAATCCATCCCGTAGAAAGAACTTTCGTGTCTTCCCCTCCTTTATCTGCTTCACTATATTCTGCGCCAAAGTATCGGTCTCAACAATTTCCTTGAGCTTATTCTGCATCTCTTTTGACATATGAATTCGACTCCTACTCCTTTCTGCCTAGTCTTCTCTTTCCAATGCTGCAAGTTGTCCCTTTTTGCTAAGGGCATCTAATACCGCATTGTGTCTCCCTGGTCTATACTCGATAGTCATGTCGAATTCTACCAAGAAGTCCTGCCAACGAGCCTGCTTCGTAGAAAGCTTTGGTTGTGATGCAAAATAACTTGCTACAACGTTGTCAGTCTTGACAACGGACGGCTTCCCAATCAGGTAATGCCTCCACACATGAAGATAGTGAATGATTGCAGTCATCTCCTTCTCATGGACCAAATACCTCCATTCTCTATCCTACAACTTCCGACTCTCATACGCCACTGGATGCCCATCCTGCATAAGAACCCCTCCTATGGCAAAATCTGAAGCATCTGTGTGTATCTCAAATGGTCTCTCGAAGTCAGGCAACTTCAGTATTGGTGTTGTAACCATCCTCTTCTTTAAGTCATCAAATGCCTTTTGACATTTATCCGTCCAACTCCATCTCTTGTCTTTCTTCAATAGGTCTATCAGTGATGATGTTACCTTGGAGTACCCCTATACAAACTTCCGTTGGTAGTTGGTCATGCCCAAAAACACCCACATCTCATGGACATTCTTCGGTTCAACCCAGTCCTCGATTGCCTTCACTCTGCTCAGCTCCATCTGTATGTACCCTTGACCAACTATATGCCCAAGGAACGGAATCTCGGTCTGAGCGAACATACACTTAGACTTTTTCAAGTACAACTGATTTGCCTTCAGTGCCTTGAACACCATCGCCAAGTGCCTCTTATGATCCTCCATGTTGTCACTATACACCACTATATCATCCAAGTACACTACTACGAACGAATCCAAGTATGGTCGTAGGACATCATTCATCAAAGTGCAAAATGTAGCAAGAGCATTGCACAACCTGAATGGCATAACAAAGAACTCAAAACTACCATACCTTGTTACTATCACAGTCTTCTTCTCGTCTCCTTCAACCATCCGCACCTGATAATATCCATGCCTCAAGTCCAACTTGGAAAACACTTGGGCTTTCGCAAGCTTTTCAAAGCAATCAGCAGCCAATGGCAAATGATATTTGTTCCTTACCATCTGCTTGTTTAATGCACAGTAATCATAGCACATTCATAGCTCATTCGAATCCTTCTTTCGCTGGAACAATACCGGAGCTCCATAGGGGGACCTTGAAGGTCTAATGAACTTGCATCAGCTAACTCCTTTAGCTGTTGTTTCAATTCCTCCAACTCAGGTCCTGATAACCGATAAGGTGCTTTAGCCAGGGGTTTCTTTCCTGGCTCAAGCTCTATGCTATAGTCCACTACACGCCTTGGTGGAAGTTTCTTTGGTAGCTCATCAGGCATCAAATCTGCATATTTGACCAGTACCTCAGAAATCTCAGTTGGAACAGGCATCCCCACTCCATCACCTTCGACTCCCTTGAACATCACCACATATTTCTCCATATCTGACTCCTTCATAGCCTTCTCCAAACTTAGTGCAGAAACATGTTGCACCTTGACTTCCCTTCTTTGCCTATGAGTGGGCAAAGTCCAAGTTTGTGATTGTCCAACCAGCACCACCTCATCACAGAAGGGGACAACAATTGCCTTGTTTCCCTTCAAGAAATCTTGCCCCTATATCATATTGAAGTCGTTCATCTCCATCACTGTGAAGTCCAACTGACCCTTCCAGTCTTTTATCTGCACATGCACTTCGTGTGCCAAACCCGCCACTTTAGCTCTAGAGTTCACCACCTTGACTTCCACATTTGATGGGAAGATCACCAGTCCAACCTCTTTTGCTAACCGTGTCGTCATGAAGTTATGAGTGGCCTCTGTGTCCACCAGAGCTTAAATGGTCTTGCTATGAACCATTAAGTCCACGAAACCCAGACTGTTAATCCACGATTTCTCCATAACTTTTCCCTGCGTACATGTCTGTTCATTGCATCCGTCAAGCTTCTTCAACCCTGAATCAGCTCCGATACCACCTGTCATGCCCCCAATTCTTTTTTCGTTAATTGGCCAGGGTGTGGCACCGCCTAAATAGTTAAAATGTTCCATTGTTAAGTTACTTTACAAACTACACCTTAACATTCATCTTCATTCATAAATAACATAACATTAATGTGCGGAATCCATTAACATTATAATATCAACATAAACATCCATAAAACAGTAGTAGGAACACATTCATATGCAAGTAATATTCTTTTATTATATATGAGAATAGTTTTTACAAATGACTGGGAGCTAAGCTCCACCGATGTTATACCCAAGTCGGGCGCCCACCTCGTGCACGCCTACACGGTGGTCTCACCCGCACTACCGTTTCAACACACACGAGTTTACTTGCCAAGTTGGGTGGGCGCACCCGTGCACGACCCTCCACCCAAAATACAACCGAACTCATTCAAACGTTTGCCTTCGAACGGTGGGCGGGCACCTTCGTGTGCCCTCCACCCGCGCCTCCACCGATCACCAAACTCATGCCCAAAGCTTCGTGTAGCCTTGCCCGACGAGCAGGCGCATAGACCTGCACCTCGCTATGGCTTTGTTACACCTCCTTCGCACTTCTTGCTCGATGAGCGATGTCGAATGTGATCCTGAACACTCCAACACATCGCTATGTTTATATGGTATGGAACGGGGGTCGTGCCACCCGGCCGACCCTCCGTTCAAGCTCCAACCAACGCATCCATAACTCGAAACTTTTCCTATGTATAGGTCGGCCTGTCCATGGCACAGGACCGCCCAAACTTTGTTCGTATGTTCGCCATCCTCGCTTGGTCGGCCCACAGTGCAAGTCACCTCAACTCGCCTGTATAAACACAAAGTGACCAACTCGTCCGCATAACAATGCCTTGCCCTCGGTTGCCTTATGATTTTCGCACATTTCGTTACTTCGCTTGGCAGGTGGGCGCGCCCAGGCGACTCGCCAGCCACAGGGCGTTACATTGCACGACGGGCAGGCGCCTTCACCCAAGGCTCCACCCGTGTATCCTCCGAATGGTGGGCGGGCGCCTTTGTGCGACCCACGCCCACGCCTTCACCCGATAACCAAGACTGCGTGCCTTCACCGTGTAGCGCTGCCCAAGAGCGGGTGCATAAGAACTGCGCCTCCTTGTTGCACCGCCTTAACACTTCGCACCTCCTTCTTGATGATCGAATGACTTGCGTTCGAATTGATTGTCTTTCGCTCCAACACATCGCTATACTTATACGGGCAGTTGGGCGAGTCGAGCTACCCAGCCAACTCGTCCACCGCGTGAACCACGCCCTCACACTATGCCAATTCACAAGGTTGGCCATCCAACCTTTCGCCTGAATTGTTGTTCATGTGAGGTTGGCCCGTGGGCGTTGTAACTCATCCCCATGCTATATATCAACCATCGCTCATCCACCTATGCGCATTTTTCACATGTAACTTCACACATTTTGGTCATAGTTTCTCGCACTTCGCATGGAGGGAGTCATCCGGACTACAGGTCCTTACATCCTCCTCCACCTGAAGTCATTTTCGTCCTCGACAATATGCCATCCCAATAACCAACCTGCCACCAAGATCATCATATCCAACTGTCTCATCCTTGGTCCATGATATCAATCAGTCCATACATTGCAACATCCCTGCAACATATGTAAAAGCAACAGTCTCCACTATGTGTCGTCCCATCCTATGAAATGTCATCAGATACTCCAACATAATGCCAACATCCATTTGGTACACTGCTAGCCCTCATGACTTGAACTAGTTGGGTGATTAGTCCAACTGTCATGCTCAAATCATAAGAATGTCCATCCTTATGCCTACACCAGTCTTTCTCAGATTCTGCCACATCCTCGACTCACCAATAATCTCACCCATGCTCAGGTCCATGGAAACTCCATCCCATCTGCAACATGTCATGATGCTAATGCCGAACCATTCCTGCACCATCTGTCATACCTGCTCAACCTGTTTTAAGGACTCAGTGCCATGAGCAGCTAACAATGAGCCCCATCTTCTATGTCATCTAAGAAGATGTAGAGGGAGTAGACTTGAAGGCTCACCCTCACTAATAAGCTCAATCCATTTGTCAGGATTCTCTATCTCCATTCTCTATAGATATGCAACCCGGTCCTCCTCTTGGACATTCGGTCTCACATAAGCCTCCTCGTCATCATCATCATCCTCAACCTCCTCTAGCCTTCTTGAAAAATCCAAGATACTATTGGATAATGTCCTGATAACCAATGACTGCTCGGTAAGCTTTGCCTCAGCAGTAGACAACTGCTTACACATATCTTCCATGCGCTTCTCATCCTCCTTCTGCATCACTGCCAGTTTACAATCAGGTTTGGTCACACCAATGGTTGGAAACACCAATGTGTACATCTTCCCTTCCATCGTAAATGTACAACTTCTTCAAATGTGGAACTATCATAGCATCATATTGTTTCAAGAATTCCATCCCCAGTACAACTTCATAGTCATCAATCTGCACTATCATGAAGTTGACTTTCCCGGTCCACTCACCTAGTGTTGTGTCCACTCTTTCAGCTACACCAAGAACACAATCAGGAGGAGAATTCACTGTCTTCATTTGTGCCTTCACCGGTACAAATTTCAGCCCAATCCTTCTCGCAGTATCTTCACTCATGAAGTTGTGAGTAGCCCCACTATCCACCATAGTGAGTATATCAGCACTCCCAATCTTCATCCGAACATACTCCAAACTGTTCCTCTCAGGATCTCTCCAAGAGACCACCTCTGTAGCAGCAGTAGCTCCAAGAATCTACATCATCCCCACAGAAGCTTCTTCATTCTTTGTATTAGACTGTGCAATAGCGGCCACTTTCGGTCTTGAAGGACAATTCTTCACTGTATGTGGTTCAACACATATCCAACACTTCAAGGTTTTCTTCATCTTCGTCTTATCATCCGATTTCGAAGCATCATCCTTCTTCTTCTCTTTCGGCTTATCAGACTTCTTCTTCCTCTCATTAGAAGTCTCATCATAATGCTCCACCAATCAATCCATAGCAGCAAAAGCTTCCTCAAGTGTCTTAATCTTCTGCCTCTTCACTTCATTGCGAGCCCAAGGCTTCAATCCAATAATGAAGTTGAACACCTTGTCCCTCTCCACCATGTCAGGAAGTTCCAGAACTGCACTTGCAAACTCCCGCTGATATGCCTGTAGGTTCCCTGTCTGCTTAATAAACTTAATCTTCATCCTTGCTTCCCATGTTTCATCCTGAGGACTGAAGTGGGTCTGCAAAGCCTTCTTCATGTCATCCCACGAAGTTATGTCATCAGCACTACCATTGGCAATCTGATCCATTCTCCTTCACCACCACATCTTAGCATCCTTCGTTAAGAATTGAGCAGCTACCTTCACCTTTGTCTCATCATTGGATAGACCCAAGCTTTCCAAGTATTGCTCCATATCCCAAAGAAAGTTGCCAAGAATATTTGCATTCCTTGCACAATCATAAGACTTAGGTTCCTTGACTTTTACATGAGGCACTCCTCTACCTGAGTTATGCCTCACGGCCCTCTTCAACACCGCGATCTCATCTTTGGCTTCATCAAGCGATTTCTGCAAGTTCAAGATTTCTGCCAAACCTCGATCTCTCGCTTCTTCAATATCCTTGACTTTATCTTCAAGTTGTGTGCACTTAAGATCAGTGTACTCACTCTGAGTTCGAAGTTCCTCAAATTCTTCCCTCATCTTCGAATTAGCCTCTTTATCCTTCGTGACCAAGTTCATCTTCATAGTCCAGAAAGATTCTAAGTCCTCCATTCTTTCCAACACTTTCTCAAGGAAAGCATCTGTCGCAATACAGCTAGATTCCCCAACCTGAGATCCACCTGACATCTCTGCCATCAGCTTCCTTCTTTGTGATCTAGTATAGACCATCCACCAGCTTCACCAAGTTCCCTGCACATTGAACTAGCTCTTGTCTCACTTGTATGTGAAACCAACTTCCTTCACCTGCAAGTACCTGTTTCCACTGTCACCAACTGTCAAGCTTCTTCAACCCTGAATCAACTTCAATCTTCAACACCAACACCTGTTCACAAGCTCTGATACCCCCTGTCACGCCCTCACACCTGCGGTAGTCTTTCAACCGCTTATGGCGAGGTGCGGCACCACCGAACACATTTTTTTTACCAATACTTATGTTCATGGACTACGCCTAACCATTTGTCTACTTAGTTTGTTTTTCTCAACCAAGTATTATTATTGTTCCTTTATACTAATGAACACCCATACACATTCATTATCCAAAGAAATTATACATGAAGAACACAATTGCACAGTATAAAGGGAGGGGCAACTCCCTGAACAATGAGTCTGCCCAATTTCAATATATTATACAACTTTACAATATTTACAAGTATACTTGGGAAACACCAAGTTTCATACTTAGCCAATTTTACAACAGGCAACACCTCCATGTAGCCAACCGAGTTCCTTGCCCGAGTTGGGTAGTCGTGCCCTCACACGGACCGCCAACCGCACTCCTCAACCGAACTTCATGTCGTGTCTTTGTTCACCCGACGGGCGGGCGCTCTCACGCACTGTGCCTACCCGAGCCTTCAACCAAAATGCCAACCAATACCGGTGACCTCACCCGAGACTTCATCGCGTTCACCCTTGCACGATGGGCGGGCGCCTTCACCCAAGGCTCCACCTATGTTGTTAGGGTCCCACCCTAACCCCCTTATTTATGTCATGGGGTCACGTCATAGTCAAGAGTCAATGAAACCCATATTAATATTTGTAAGTGGTTAACCCGCAATTAATGACGGGACCATAGTTAGTTGCAAATGGGCCGTAGTATTAGATATATGGTATTAATAAAACCCACGGTATTGGCCCGTGGTATTGCATGTATGAGTCATATATAAAGGATAGAGACTCCCTGCGAGGAGTATCGTGTCTTATTTTGTAATCGAGCTCTGCTCTATTGGAGGTTTCCCCCTCGAAGAGGCAAGTGAACATTACTCTCTGAATAATAAAATCATTGCTATTCTGTGTTCTGGGTATCTTTTCTTCGCATATTCTGTATTGGGTATCATTTTGCAAGTTAAGAGCATAACAAGTGGTATCAAAGCACTTTCCAGGGCCTGTGGGATCTCCAATTCTTAGCAAATTTTTTTTTGGCTAGAGACGTGTTCCGGCGTCTTTAAACCATGGGATCTGTCATTGAGCGCATAAACCTGCGGATTTGGGGAGGCATGCACGCAGGAAATACAAGAGGTGGTCACGTCTGTTGGACTCCCTTGTAACCCCTGTGGGTACCCCTTCGAGCAGTAGCGCATTAAACAGAACCGTGCACAGATTGTCTTCCACGTACCCTCTGGGTATATCAGAAGTCCCTAGGCTCCCTTGAAACCTCGCCATAGATAAACCGTCGGCCGTCTTGTGGCTACAGTACACCGAGAATAGCACTCGGAGAGATTACTCGCCCGTACGATAGGGTAGTCGGGTTGTACGGCTAAGGGTACGGTCGATCCTCCTTAGTTAGAGCCCTGAAAAATTGGGCCGAGTACTACTGCCAGACCCTTATGTATATTGCGATCTGTAGCACCTGACACTCCTCAAGACCATAGTTCCCTTTTCTATCGGGGGATCGCACATCATCTATTCCAGATCCGCTGGTGCAACGGGGTGCAGCAGCAGCCGACATCAGTCCCGCAGTCTCGAGTTCGCAGATCAGTCATTCCAATCTATTAGAGCCAGCCGATCCGCAGCAGCAGTCTGTTCCGCCGCCCAGAGCTATCTGATCCGCCATTCAGATCTCTTAGATCCACCAGATCGGAGTTGTTGTGAAGGGTTCCTATACCGAGGTATAATTTTCGCAGGACTTTTGGCCGCATTGACATTTTGAGGATTTGGCGACTGCAGTATTGATCAGGAAGGAGTAAAACTCCGTTAGGAGTTTTCAAAAAAAAAAAAAAGTCTGAGATCTTCCAGGGCGCTTATTGGTGATCTAGCCCATCAGAATCAGGACGACGAGCTGAGCACGGTGGTACCATTCAATTATTAGTGAAAATTTTTAGGCGGTCCCAATTTTTCATCAGGTTGGTGTATGGTAGAAACTAGAGCTCAAGCAATGGCCAATGAAAGAATGGAAAAACTTGAAGAATCCGTCCAATCCCTCAATAAGCAGCTTACCAGACTATGTCTCCAGGTCCAGCAATTACTCCCGCAGAGCAAGGAGCAAGCCCACGAGGAGGAGTATAATGACAATGAATACAATGAGGGTGAATCTAGCCACTCTCCTCACGTCTGGCACACCCACCCACCACCCAGTCATCGACCTCCCAAGTTGGATATGCATAAATTTGACGGTTCTCACCCGTCCGCATGGATAGCACAAATGGAGCAGTATTTCAAACTGAATCATATCTTAGATGATGCGACTAAGCTTATGTTGGGGAGCATGTACTTGGACAATGAACGGTGGCAATGGTGGGAATGGAATCAATGTTGCAATGGACCTTTTAAGACTTGGACCCAATTTACCAAAGCTCTTTGAGACTGCTTTGAATAGGAGGACTCTTTTTTGGGTCGTCTTACTAAGCTCCGACAGACAGGTACAGTGGATGAATATATAACAGCTTTTGAAGCCTTAGCCTTCTGCACTTGGGGTCTCTCAAATGTGTTCTACACGGAATGTTTTATCAGTGGTCTTAAAGAAGCCATCAAAGCTCAAGTCTTACTGCACCACCCTCCCACTTGGACAGAGGCTTGCAAGGTAGCCCGTAACGTGGAACGTGCATTAGCAGCCCAATACAATCGCCCAAATTTCCCCGCTAAAGGTCGTCCCCCACAGGCTCACAACACGACTGAAACACTTAAGGTCCAAAAGGTGTCACCTGCGGAAATGGTCGAAAGAAGGAAGCAAGGACTATGTTACTACTGTGATGAAAAATACTCCCTAGGTCATAAATGCAAGGAGCCCAAATTTTTTCAAATAGATGCCACTGACTACAGCTCAACAGAGGAAGATCCACCACTTGAGGAACATGAGGCGCTAGAAGAAGACAACCCAAAGGAGAATGTCTCTGACAAACCAGTTATTTCGTTGCATGCGTTGGCAGGGATTTCTTCCCCTCAAACTCTCAAAATCAGGGGTTTTCTTAAACATCGCCCAGTAGTAGTCTTGATTGATAGTGGAAGTACCCATAATTTCATCCATCAAAAAATCGCAGAAGCAGTGCATTGTTTTGTATGAGCAGTTTCTAACTTCCAAGTCCAAATTGCGGATGGGGGCACAATGAAATGTGAAGGCCGCTGTGAAAATGTCAAACTTCAAATGGGGGATTATCAGTTGAAAACCCACATGTTTTCCATACACATGGGGGGTTGCGACATTGTCCTCGGCGCTGAATGGCTCCGCACTCTTGGGCCAATCACAATGGATTTTCAGGAGTTATATATGAGTTTTAAGCAGAACAACTACACACATACCCTCCGTGGACTCCAGGCGAGAGCCCCCTCTATCATCAGCTCGCATCGGATGGAAAAGTTGTTAAAAAAGGGCAATCATGGAGTGGTAGCTCAATTTAATGCCATCCAGGTCGTCGAAACCAAGTCTCTGCCAATTCATCCTGAGATGCAACAGATTTTAAATAACCATCTTCCAGTCTTTGACAAGCCTCATGAGCTTCCACCCTCGCGAGGGGAACATGATCATAGCATCACCTTGGTTCCAGGGGCCCAACCCCCAAATGTGCGGCCATACAGATATCTGTTCACCCAAAAGAATGAAGTAGAAAAAATCATCAAGGAACTTTTGGAAGCAGGGGTCATTCGTCCCAGCACTAGTCCTTATTCATCCCCAGTGGTCATGGTGCTCAAGAAAGATGGGGAGTGGCGGATGTGTCCCGACTTCATGGCCCTCAATAAGTTGACAGTCAAAGATAAATTTCCCATTCCGGTGGTTGATGATTTGTTGGACGAACTCAATGGGGCTCAATTCTTCACTAAGCTAGATCTTCGCTCAGGCTACCACCAAATTCGCATGAAGGAAGTCGACATTCCCAAGACTGCTTTCCGAACTCATGAAGGCCATTATGAGTTCCTGGTCATGCCATTTGGTCTTTGTAATGCCCCCTCTACTTTTCAGAGCCTTATGAATCACATTCTGAAACCATATCTCAGGAAATTTGTCCTTGTCTTCTTCGATGACATCCTCATCTATAGTGGCACTTGGGCTGCACATCTTCAGCGTGTAGATCTACTCTTACACCTGCTCCGCAAGCATAAATTATTTGTCAAGATGTCCAAGTGTTCGTTTGGCATGGAAGAAGTTGAGTATTTGGGCCACATTGTGGGGCATGAAGGTGTCAAGGTGGACCCCAAAAAGATCCAGGCAATGCAAGAATGGCCTCAACCTAAGACCTTGAAGAGCTTGAGAGGATTTTTGGGTCTCATAGGCTATTATCGTAAATTTTTCCGCAACTATGGCCGCATAGCGAAGCCCCTCACTCAACTCCTAAAGAAAAATTCCTTCTTTTGGAATGAGGAAGCACAACAGGCATTTACCGCTCTCAAAAACGCCATGTGTTCCACTCCAGTCTTAGCACTACCTGACTTCACCAAATCCTTTTTCATTGAATGTGATGCTTCGAGGACCGGTATTGGGGCGGTCTTAATGCAGGAAGGGCGACCTTTGGCCTTCACAAGCCAACAACTAAGTGGGAGGAATCTGGGCCAATCTACCTACGAAAAAGAAATGATGGCCATCTTACATGCCGTCGAGACCTGGCGACCTTACTTATTGGGGCGACGTTTCCAAATCCGCACAGATCATCACAGTCTTAAATATTTTTTGGAGCAACGCCTATCCTCCCCACAACAAAATAAATGGCTCGCCAAAATGCCGGGATATGATTATGAGATCATTTACAAGAAAGGGAAAGACAATAGTGTAGCAGATGCATTATCTCGCCAATTTGAGGAAGAAAGTACTCTGCTAGCAATTTCCCTCCCCATTCCAGAATGGATTGAAGAGGCTCGCAAGGAATGGTTTTCACACCCCGGGCTATCCCAACTCATTTCTCAATTGCAGGTAGATCCAAATTCCACCAAGGGCTACTCGTGGCAGGATGATATTCTTTGCTACAAGGACAGAGTCGTAATATCCCCAACATCCACCCTCAAAGGTCGCATTTTGGCAGAATTGCACTCATCGCCCATTGCAGGACATTCGGGCTTTCAGAAGACGTATGCTCGCACCAGAAGATCATTTTTTTGGACAGGCATGAAAAAGGACATCCTTACTTTTGTAGCAGAATGCGATGTCTGTCAACGCCACAAAGGGGAAACTGTCAACACACCAGGCACATTACAACCATTGCCCATTCTGACATCAATTTGGACGGAAGTTTCTATGGATTTCATTACAGGTCTTCCAAAGTCTGGGAACAAGTCAGTGATCATGGTGGTTGTGGACCGACTATCGAAGTATGTTCATTTCTGCGCCCTACCCGACCCATTTACACCAACTTTGGTCGCTCAATATTTCATGGATCAGATTTTCAAATTGCATGGCATGCCCACTTCTATTGTGTCCGATCGCGACCCGATCTTCACCAGTAATTTTTGGCAGGAACTCTTCAGGATACAAGGCACTCAACTAAAACTCAGTACTTCCTATCATCCGCAAATGGATGGTCAAACTGAAGCCGTCAACAAATGTCTAGAAACCTACCTTAGGTGTTTCACTTCAGAAAAGCAACACCTTTGGGTACAGTGGTTACCTCTGGCTGAATGGTGGTATAACACCAACTATCATGCCACCACCAAAATGACTCCCTATGAAGCAGTATATGGTCAACTTCCGCCTTCCCCTACCTCTTATCTCAAGGGGTGCTCCAAAGTACAAGCAGTGAATCAACTCCTACAACACCACGCAACTATGCTTGCCCATCTTAGAGAGAATCTTCATCAAGCTCAGAACCGCATGAAGCAACAGGTAGACCAGCATTGCTCAGAGCGCCAATTTCAAGAATGGGATCAGGTCTTTTTGAGGCTGCAACCATATAAGCAAACATCACTCAAAGACAAGGGTTGTTAGAAGCTATCTCCAAAATTCTACGGACCATACCAAGTACTTCAGCGCATTGGAGAAGTGGCTTACAAGTTGGCTTTGCCACCTACTGCAAAAATCCATCCAGTTTTCCATGTATCGTGCCTCAAGAAAGTGATCGGGAACAATTGCCGAGTTCAAACCAGTCTACCTGAATTGGACGAAGAAGGGTCAATCTGGCTTCAACCCAAACAGGTTCTAGACACAAGAGACAAACACCTGCGCGACCGCATGATTAAGGAAGTCATCGTCAAATGGAAAGACACCTCTCCGGAAGATGCAACTTGGGAACCAACCACTATTCTTCAGCAGTTTCCGCAGCTTCAGCCTTGAGGACAAGGTTAGTCTTAAGGGGGAGGGCATGTTAGGGTCCCACCCTAACCCCATTATTTATGTCATGGGATCACGTCATAGTCAAGAGTCAATAAAGCCCATATTAATATTTGTAAGTGGTTAACCCGCAATTAATGACGGGACCACAGTTAGTTGCAAATGGGCCGTAGTATTAGATAGATGGTATTAATAAAACCCACGGTATTGGCCCGTGGTATTGCATGTATGAGTCATATATAAAGGATAGAGACTCCCTGCGAGGAGTATCGTGTCTTATTTTGTAATCGAGCTCTGCTCTATTGGAGGTTGCCGCCTCGAAGAGGCAAGTGAACATTACTCTCTGAATAATAAAATCGTTGTTATTCTGTGTTCTGGTATCTTTTCTTCGCATATTCTGTATTGGGTATCATTTTGCAGGTTAAGAGCATAACATATGTATCCTCCGAACGATGGGCGAGCGCCTTCGTGCGACCCACGCCCATGCCTTGACCCGATAACCAAGACTGTGTGCCTTCACCGTGTAGCACTCCCCAAGAGCAGGCGCATAAGAACTATGCCTCCTTGCTACGGTGCCTTAACACTTCGCACCTCCTTCTTGATGATAGAATGACTTGCATTCGAATTGATTGTCTTTCGCTCCAACACATCACTATACCTATACGGGCGGTTGGGCGAGTCAAGCTGCCCAGCCGACTCGTCCATCGCGTGAACCACGCCCTCACACTATGCCAATTCACAAGGTCGGCCATCCAACCTTTTGCCTTAATTTTTGTTCATGTGAGGTCAGCCCGTGGGCGTTGTAACTCATCCCCACGCTATATATCAACCATCGCTCATCCACCTATGCGCATTTTTCACATGTAATTTCACGCATTTTGGTCATAGTTGCTCGCACTTCGCATGGAGGGAGTCATCCAGACCGTAGGTCCTTACAACCCCCCACGGGCGGTTGGGCGGTGGCTATCTAATTCTCAGAATCAGATAGCCACCACTCAGCCGCCTATGGGGGTGGCCGGGTGGTGGTTATCTGATTCTCAGAATCAGATAGCCACCGCTCGGCCGCCCGTGGGTGGTGGCTATTTGATTTTGAGAATCAGATAACCACCACTCAGCCACCCTCACAGGCGGCTGAGTGGTGGCTATCTGCTTTCGAGAATGGGATAGCCACCGCCCAACTGCCCATGGGGGTGGCTGAGAAGTGGCTATTCGATTCTCGAAATCAAATAGCCACCACCTGACCGCTCGTGGGGGTGGTGGCCGATAAAATTGTTTTTTCAAATAAAAAATATTTTTTTAAAATATGTTTATTGTATTTAAAAAAAACAATTTTTTTTTTATTTAAACAAAAACAATTTTATCAGCCACTGCCCCCACGAGCGGTCGGGCGGTGGCTGTTTGATTCCAAGAATCAAATAGCCACTTCCCGGCCACGCCCACAGGTTGCTGGGCGGTGGCTATCCGATTCTTGGAATCGGATAGCCACCACTCAGCCGCCTGTGGGGGTGGCCCGGTGGTGGTTATCCGATTCTCAGAATTGGATATCCACCTCAAGGGCGGTCAGGGGGTGGTTATCCGATTCCAAGAATCTGAAAGCCACCGCCTGACCGCCGGTGGCGGTGGTTATCCGATTCTCGGAATCGAATAGCCATCGCCCGACCGCCCATGGGGGTGGCCATCCGATTCTAGGAATCGAATTGCCATTGCCCGGATGCCCGTGGGGGTGGCTATCCAATTCTCGGAATCGAATAGCCACAACCTAGCCACACGTGGAGGTGGTCGGGCGGTGGCTATCTGATTCTCAGAATTAGATGGCTACCGCTCGGCCGCCCATGGGGGTGGTTGCGCGGTGGTTATCCAATTTCAAGAATCGGATAGCCACCCCCACAGGCAGTCGGGCGGTGGTTATTCGGTTCTGAGAATCGAATAGCCACCTCCTGGTCACCCGTGGGGGTGTGGCCTTGGGTGGCGAAGCTGCGTGCAGATATATTTTTTAAAGTTTTAATCGTAAATATATGTTTTTTAAAGTTTTAAATGTTTTTTATTTTTTAAAAATTGAAAATATGTGTGTTTTTTTTTTAAATCATATATATATACATATATTTTAAATTTAAAATGTTTTAGGGGTTTTCTTTTAATATATATATATATATATATATATATATTAAATTTTAATTGTTTTTTGGTTTTTTTTTTTTTAGTTTGAGTATATATTTTTTTTAATGTTTTTAATCTTGATTTTAATAGTTTTTTAGATTTTTACTGGCTTTTTTTTTCTTTTTTTTTAATCTAGTTTGTTTTTTATTTTTTATTCGTTTTTTGTAGTTTTTTATTAATGCTTTTTAGAAATTTTCTATTTTTAGTTACTTAATTTTTATATTTTTTTAATTTTTTTTGCCAACTTTTTTTATGGTTTACACACACGCAAACAGATATATATATATATATATATATATATATACATACATTTTATGTTTTTTTTTGTCCTTTTTTATATATTTTTATATTTGTTTTTTTATATAAAAAATTTGACATAAAAAATCTAAAATGTCAAAATTTGTTAAATTTAGAAAATAATTATTTACATTTCATACATTAGAAAATTTAAAGTCAAAAAATAGGTCTTTTTAAAAAAAGGGCCTGATGCAAAAGCACCACTTTTTTAAATAAACATGCATATTACTAACATTCTAAAACGTAATGTACATAAAAAAAATTAAAGTGCCAAAAACTATGCTCTAAAAAAAATGTGTGTTCACATCCCCCCTTTTCAAAATCGGGTCACTCTTTTGCTATCTCTACGAAACGAGTAACAGTATCAGTTCCCGTTTCAAAGTTTACATTGTTTAGACTTGCGATTGTTGCGGATGCGATATTACAATAGAGCATATTATTATGGATCTCTAATACGTATCGCAGTCAAGGGATTCAATGTGAAACATAATAAAGCGATAAAGCCGCTGATATTGATTTTTCACAGTATTCCTTAGCGATCCTCCATCGTTGATCTACTCACGATCCGATAGTCAACACTTAACCCGATCAACCAAGAACCGTCTGTTGATCCTTCACCGTCGATCAACCCGCGCTGGATCCAACGGCCTGCATGAATTTCGGGTGAGAAATTTACAAGGAAAATAACCACTCGAAAAAGTGGTTTTCTCTCTCCACCCGAGTGATATGTGTCACCCATTGAATGGAATCAGACGCTCTCCTCTAAATACCACTTACTGCCTAGTGTCCACCCGAAAACCACTACCACTGTTACAAATCCGCCTTTTGGAATATAACCACGTGCATTCACTTTGACTTTAACCCGATATATGTGGTTATATACTTTAACCTGATATATACTCCTCCGTTCTTTTCTGGTCTGATATGACTCCGCAATGGCTTCCGATGCACTGCTCCAATAGCTCTTCTCTGATATTCCTCCGATATCGCATGATATGGCTCCTCTGTTAACTGCTCTTCTGCTGGCTTCTCCTCCTGATGCGTGTTCCTCTTTGTTCCTTCTAATGAACAATATGGCTCCTCTGTTAACTGCTCTTCTGCTGGCTTCTCCTCTGATGCGTGTTCCTCTTCTGATGGCTTCCCTGATGGCTTTGCTCCTTGGCTTCTTGCTCTTGTTTCTTCATGGATCTTCTCTGCTTCTCCTTGGCTTCTTGGTCCTGTTTCTTCATGGATCTGCTCTACTTGTCTTCACATCATTGTTTATTGTCCAGAATATTGCCATATTGACATCAATGACAACTTAGATTAACAGCGACAATGGTGGAGAGTATGTCTCTCAAGAGTTTAAGGACTTCTGTGCAGCAGAAGGAATTAAACAGGAATTGGCAGTACCTCATAACCCACAACAGAATGGGGTGGCCAAGAGGAAGAACAGACGATTGTGGGGACAGCTTGGGCGACGCTGCATGACAAAGGCCTACCACTTCATTTGTGGACTGAGGCATGCAACATAGTGGTCTATTTGCATAATAGAAGCCCGCATTGCATACTTGGGATGAAGACACCAGAAGAAGCTTTTTCTGGGAAGAGACCAGATGTGAGTCACTTTAGGATCTTTGGCTCATCGGTATTTTTCCATGTGATCAAGGATGCCCAGAAGAAAATTGAGCCCATAGCTGAGTTGGGGATACTTGTGGGGTACACTGATACACCTCACAACTATCGGGTGTACTTGCCTACCAGTCGGAGGACAATGGTACGAAAAGATCTAAAGTTTGATGAGCAGAAGGCCATGCAAGTTTTCCTTAAGAGGGAGCTCCAACTACAGGCTAGGGAAGAACTTTTGGTTCCTAAGGAGGGGGAGCTTCAGACTGATGCGGGGTAGCCGCATGCAGAGGTTCCAGGAGTGGAGGCATCCACTCAAGCAGAGTCTTCTAGAGATGGGTAGAAGCGCTCAAGAGAAGCTGACAGATTGTTGTCGGATGTGAGAGAGAATGTTGGAGAACCATCTTCTCAGTGCAGACAGAGGAGGTCACTTGATAGGTAGACTGGATACATGGCCCTTGTTGGGGAATGTATTGAGACTGAGCCATATTCCTTTGAGGAAGCAGTGCAGCAAACGATTTGGGTTGATGTTATGGTGGAGGAGTATGACTCCATAGTTCCGAATAGTGTTTGGGATATGGTTCCAAGACCGGAGAACAATTCAGTTGTGAGTTCCCGTTGGCTTTACAAGGTAAAGCAAGCTATTGATGGTAGTGTGGAGAAACATAAGGCAAGATTTGTTGCCTGTGGTTTCTCACAGGTCGAGGGGATCGACTATGATGATACTTTTGCTCCTATCTCAAGGTACTCGTCTATCAGATCGATGTTGGCACTATCAACACAAATGGGTTGGAATATCCATCAGATGGATGTGAAGACTGCATTCCTCAATGGCAATATTGAGGAGGAGCTGTACATAGAGCAGCCGGAAGGTTTTGAGACCTTCAATCGTGAGTCACATGTGTGCCGACTCAAGAGAGCTTTGTATGGGCTGAAGCAAGCACCTCGTGCTTGGTACACCAGGATCGACAACTACTTCATCGGGTTGGGCTTCACAAAGAGTGAAGCAGATGCGAACCTATACCACATCATGGTGGAAGGTAAGCAGTTGATCATTATTCTTTATGTTGATGATCTCATATTGACAGGTGATGATCAATTGATCATGTCTTGCAAGGAGGACCTTGCAAGAGAATTTGAGATGAAAGACATGGGTCTCATGCACTACTTCCTTGGCATGGAAGTGTGGCAGAAGGATGGGGAGTTGTTTGTGTCTCAAGGCAAGTATGCCAATGAGATACTCAGGAGATTCCACATGGAGAAGTGCAAGCCCATGTAGACTCCTCTAGCAGGTAACTGGAGGAAGGAGGATGCTACTTCAGGAGAAGTAGTAGAAGCTATTGTGTACAGGCAGCTTGTGGGTTCTGTTAGAGTCGGTCTTGTCGCCCTCCATCAGTGATCAAAGCTCTTTGCATTTGCATAAGTAGGTGTCTCATCAGTGTCAATTTTTGCATCCCATTAGGCATGCCATAACCCTGATGGAGGAGCTGGTGTCTTTGTCCCCCTCTTGGCATTGCTGGATCAGGTCATTTCAGTTCTTAGTCACTTTCAAGCTTGTCTTGTCTTGTCTTGAGGTCAAATTCCTAGGTCTAGGGTTTTGGTCAAAATGGTTTACAAGGTCATGTCTCTGAAGGTCAATAAGTGCTCAGCAAGCCAAAGGGATGATTTTAAAGATGTTTCTTCGCAAATTTCAATCTTGTACAGTTAATGTTCACCTTGGATTTAAAAACTCTGTTTTTAAAGCCAAGGTCATTTTTCAAATTTTTGTAAAAAGTGATGAAATTTCAAAAAGCTTCCAAGGACAGTATGAAACCCTGGGTCCCTTGCCAAGATCCCTCAGATGATATCCCTGCAAAAAAGCATCAAAGAAAAGCATCAAATCAGTCAATTTCAGGGCAAAGGAAACCAAGAAAAGTCAATTTTATAAAGTGTCAAAGTAAAACATTATAAAGTGGGTTTGGGCATGAAATTATTTCAAATCAAAGCTATAAAGGCCCAATCTCCCTCCATCGACCCTCATTGTGCATCCAAGCTACTTGCAAGAGCGATTGAGTGAAAGTTTGAGCGAATTTGGGAGCTGGACAGGCGCGCGACCTGTCAGACCAGGCATGCGACCCGTTAGAGGCGCGCGATCCGTCAGCGCCATTCCAGTAGTGTAAACTTATAACGGGCGCGACCCGTCAGAGGTGCGCGACCCATTGGGTGAGGCGCGCGACCCGTCAGCGTCCTCCTTTCAAAATTGCCTGCAAATTCATCCAAGGAGCCAACAAATCGCTAAATTGCCTGAGGTAGGCCCTCCAAATTTATACATTGCTGCTTGTTATGATTAAAGACATCATGAATTCATTTTTTAAAGATCTCCATGTGCAAGAGAAAAGCTCCTTGTTGTTGTAGTTTGAACTTGTAAAAATGCCTAGGGTTTTATGCTGTTTTAAGAGTATTCCCTTGTAATCATTTTTTCCCCATTCCCATTTCTTTTTCCTTGATATTCCATGTAAATTTCCCTTGCTAAATTGTAAAGAAAATCCAAACCCTTCCCTTCTTCCCTAAAAAATGAAAAATTAAGCCCTAACCCTACCTCTCATTACCCATGCAAACAATGTATATAATGATGCATATGCAATGATGTTTGCAATGTTTTTTCCCTTGGATCCCTATTTTATATATTTATTCCCATTTTCCCTTTAAAAGTGTCCTTCCCCTAACATTCCCTTCATGCTCCTTGTCCCCCTTGAAACAGCATACAAATCAGCATTTTACAAAGCAGAAACAGCAGTACATTTTGGCCACTCTGCTCCTTAAACAATGTCAGAAACCGAAACCTATGAGCAGAGTGATGACCAGGCATCAGCTTCAGAGATTGAGATACAGAGGAGGCCTCATAAGGGTGGTAAGGGTGGTCATCATAGGCGAGAGGAGCCCACCTCTTTGACAGATTTACAAGCTTGTCCTATGGCAGTCTCATGTTTCCAGTACATGTCTTGCTATGAGTTTTGTGAGAGGATCTCTCGGATTCAGCACCATAGAGAGTTGGCTCGCCTGTTTGTTTTACACTTGCATGATGGACATGTCAACCTTGCCGGGGTGGACTTCACATTGACACCTGAGGTGATTGCACAGTCCACAGGGATACCTAATGTTGGAGAGGTATGGAACAAGCGTAAGGTGCTGGACAATGTTCATTTTGAGCCTTTTGTTAGACCAGCACTCATGAGACACTTGACAGGGGTGTTTCCCTTCAGATTTCTCAGGAGCGAGTATGCTCCCATGATGAGGCTCATCATGCACTATTTTACCTGTGAGGGCAGATTTTCACAGGTATATTCATACCATATTCGCCTCTTGATGCACTTCACCCGGGTACGGATGATGAACATCCCTGTTTTCTTCTATCAGAACATTGAGAAGATGGTGTCCATGATGCAAAGGAAGAGCCCGGCACAGCAGTACAGGAGCCTTTACCATTATGGTTTGATTCAGCTAGTGGTATTACATCAGTTGGCTCAGCAGGGCATCTCATGGGAGGAGTTCATCTCTCGTGAGCTTTTCACAGTACTACCACCGCCACATCCTGAGGTTATTCACGAGGAGGGAGGACCATCACAGCAGCATGACATCCCTATCACTAGACATGTCATCTCCTCACCTTTGGTTACTTATCAGAGAGGCCAGAGGGCCTTATTTGCAGCAGCCAGGCGAGTATTATCTCCACACCAGGTGGAAGGGGTCTCGCCTTCTTCATCGGCTCAGCGAGTGTTATCTCCACATCAGGTGGAAGGGGCATCGCTTTCTTCAGCAGCACAGGTACCAGGGAGGGGCAAACAGCCCAAGATTGATGAGGGACCATCAGGTGTTCCGGATATAGAGCTTATTGATCTTGATGTCAGTTCTCCTAGCCGAGAGGCAAAGGAGATCATTCAGCACCTCAGAGCTGAAAATGATGCCTTGCAGAGGAGATTAGAGGGGGCACAATGGACCATCACATACCTCGAGCAGCGCAACAAACAGTTGGAGGATGAGAAAACTCTTGATGAGTTGTGGAGGATTCGTAGTGACCGCAATTTGAACCGGAGAAGACCCGGTGATCCATTGCCCGCTAACCGAGAGTCCACGCTCATCCGGGTAAATGCACACTTGGAGAGGCTGTTGGCTAAGGCCAAACAAGAGAAGAAATTGCTGAGGAACATGAAGAACCATTACTGGGCAAGAATGCACGTGTGCAAGGCAAATATGAAGATGTTCCAAAGGCGGTTGGCCAAGGCACAAAAAAGGAGAAAGAGGCCTGATCCCCTCCATATCTTGGCCGAAGCTTCACTGAAGGACCAAAGCACTAAATAGCCCAGCCACAGCACAAATCCCAAGAAATTTTGAAAATTTTAGGTCAATTTTGATTTTTCAAGCAATTTACAGGTTTTTGTCCATTAACGGGTCTCACCCCCCACGCGACCCTTCATCCCGGCAACTCCATTTTGCAAAAACTCAGCATTTCCAGATTTTTCATGAGAAGTTACATATGCTCATCAATGGAATTGAGATTTTATGAAGTTTTGGGCCTCCAGAAAGTCAAAAAACAAACAAAAATTGATTTTCTGCCACATTTTTGAGTTGCAGAAAGCAGTCTTGGGAGATTGCAATTTTGGAGGGGCAAATGGCCACCAAATTCAGAAATTCCAGTTGGGTTGGAAAGTAGACTCATAGACCTTTCCAACAAGCCTACTCTTGCTCAATTTGGACACCTGGAAGTGCCCCAAATGTGGTCCCAAAGGCGCGCGACCCGTTAGGCAGAGGCGCGCGACCCGTCAGGCAGAGGTGCGCGACCCGTCAGGCAAACTTTTCCAAATTTCAGTGTACAGCTCAGAAAAATGCAGTTTGACCCTGTTTGACTTTTTGGGGTGGATTATTAGGCTCTTTGATGTAATTATTGTACTTTTATGACACTTTTACTCTTATGTACCTCTTCTAGAAGATTCATTCATGAAAAAGGTGAAAATTAAATGAATGAATTGGTTTCCTAGCTTATAGAGGCAAGTTGTTTTGACTGCCTAGTTTGTAGTGCTTAGTTTAGAAGTGGTTGAAATAGCTCCTAGGATAGTGAGCTCGACCCATGGAGGCAGGGAAAGAGGTTAGATCATCTATATTATGTACTTTCTTGCTCATTTTCATGGTTGGACTCTTGAGGGAGAAGCTATCATTGTATTATTCACTGTATCTCTGCAATTTTTGGCTAAGGAAGACCAGGGTTTTGCAGTCCTTTTTGGGATTCTTGTGGTTACATGTATTGATGGTGTGTTTCTCTATGTACCTGTAAGTGTGTTATGTGAATCATTTCCTTTCTTTTCCTTCTGCACATTAAGCAAACGAAGTGTTAAAGTAAGAATTCATGACTGTCATGCTCTGCTTTTAAGTTTGTTTAATTTCAATGTTTTCTACTGTTTAAGGAGAATTCAAAGTTATTGTTTTCTCTCCTTAGCTCCTCACCTGTCATTCTCATCCATCCACCTCTATCAAAGGCGTCAATATTGTCTCCTACCTCACCCCAAAGAACCCCCTGCAGGAACTGTGTCCAATCCCCGCACCCAAAATTGCCATCCCCTCAATTTGCCACCAAAAACCCTAAAAACCCCAAATCAACCTTTTTGATCAGTTTACTAGCCTAAAATCAGTGTTACCCTATTGGTCATCTCATCCATTGAAGATCTCACCGAGATAGACCAGAGAGAGCCCTCTCCCGCCCCGTAGGGCTAACTACGAGGCGAAGTGGTTTGATGTTGCCTTGAGGTTTACCTTTCTCAGCCTGAGGTGAAATTTCAAGCGCTAACATATTGGCGACCATACTGGGGAGAACAAACTAATCGTTTGCTCATTGATGTGTTATTTCATAAGTCTTAGATGGAGCCTGAAGATACGCCAGGTAGCCTTCGAAAACGCTCTTGTTTTACATCAGCGTTAGTAGATAAATGCTGCTTCAGTCAATCTCCGTGAGCTTGTGAATGTAGCGCTTCATTGACACTTTATCCCAGTATAATTGTTAACTCTGAGCCGTTGATGATAGGTTGAGAGTTTTCACAGGCTGAATGGTTTTTCTTTCCTAGTCTTTTTGAGAAAAACAAGCTGGCTACAGATTCTAGACCCATTTTCAAATCTCATTCATGCCCAGCTATTTTTGATTATCTCGAAGATATTGATTTTGACGAAAGCTTTGAGTTGTCTCTGTTTAAAGCCAAGTCTGAAAGTGCGCTCGAATCTCTAGTCCTTGACCCTAATTTTGCAGCTGCTATTGAATTTGAGAGACATAACAAATTGGTCGAAAATTTCATCTTGAGACATCTCCAGATACGTATTCAAGCTACTACCCTCGCTGATTTTGTTGAGAATATCTTTGATCATATTGGATCCACTATCACGGCTCATGAAGAATCTTATCCTCCTTATGTTTCAGTTTCGCCTATAATCACCTATCCCGAATCCACAGTCGGTTCTCCTTCTACACCCCATACCCCTCCTACTTCTCCTACCCCTCCGATTCCTCCAACTCCACAAACTACAGCTCCTCTTATTATAGTCCCTGCTATCACAGCTCCTCCTCCTCATACTCATCCTACTCCCCCTCCTAAAGCAATGGCTGCCCGGTTTGCCCCACTTGCTCTTCCCCAAAATCTTCATGATATGCCAGCCGATTATCAAAGTAAAATCCCTATGTTTGATGGCACTCCACAAAGTATTTCTGCTCAGCAACATATTGACAAAATGACCACTTTCTTTGATCTATATGAGATCGATGAAGAAGATGTTACCATGCGATTGTTCGTGCAAACATTTGGGGGAGAAGTTAGAAAGTGGTTCAGAGGGTTGACAGCTAACAGCATTGCCACCTTGGAAGCACTTCAGAATCAGTTTTTAGATCGATGGGAAATCAGAAAAGATCCGCTTCAGATTAATGCCGAATACAACAACCTCAAGCGTAATCCGGGTGAGTCCGTTCAAGATTACATAATCAGATTCAATACAGTTTATAATGCTATTCTAGATGATTTGAGGCCATCTAGAAAATCAACACTTCTTAAGTTAGATATCATTTTTGGGATTCAACTGCGTTAAGTAAGTCATTCAAACGTATGACCATTTCCATGAGAGGTAGTCGTAACTGACTAATTTCTCATGATTTTTGAATAGTTCACTTAGCACTCATTGCATCGGGTGATGCTCACAGGGGTGAAGAAGTGGGATTGAAACTAGTGAAATGTGGAGAACGAATCACATAGCATCAATCATCACTTCCGGGGCTTGCACCCGGTAACCAGGACTTCCCAGGAGGTCACCCATCCCAGAACTCAAGAGTCAAGGGATCTCTACTTGAATGGTTCATGAGGCACAATACTTGCTAAGGTTTTGCAAATGGGGTAGCAAGCTAAGTGGGCTTGATTGTGGAAAAACTCCACAGTTAAGCGCGCTTGAGCCAGAGGAGTTCTGGGATGGGTGACCTCCTGGGAAGTCCTGGTTACCGGGTGCAAGCCCCGGAAGTGATGATTGATGCTATGTGATTCGTTCTCCACATTTCACTAGTTTCAATCCCACTTCTTCACCCCTGTGAGCATCACCCGATGCAATGAGTGCTAAGTGAACTATTCAAAAATCATGAGAAATTAGTCAGTTACGACTACCTCTCATGGAAATGGTCATACGTTTGAATGACTTACTTAACGCAGTTGAATCCCAAAAATGATATCTAATATAATGCACTGCGTAAATCCCCCATACTTAAATTCAAAAAGAGTCAAGGGATCTCTACTTGAATGGTTCATGAGGCACAATACTTGCTAAGGTTTTGCAAATGGGGTAGCAAGCTAAGTGGGCTTGATTGTGGAAAAACTCCACAGTTAAGCGCGCTGGAGCCAGAGGAGTTCTGGGATGGGTGACCTCCTGGGAAGTCCTGGTTACCGGGTGCAAGCCCCGGAAGTGATGATTGATGCTATGTGATTCGTTCTCCACATTTCACTAGTTTCAATCCCACTTCTTCACCCCTGTGAGCATCACCCGATGCAATGAGTGCTAAGTGAACTATTCAAAAATCATGAGAAATTAGTCAGTTACGACTACCTCTCATGGAAATGGTCATACGTTTGAATGACTTACTTAACGCAGTTGAATCCCAAAAATGATATCTAATATAATGCACTGCGTAAATCCCCCATACTTAAATTCAAAAAGAGTCAAGGGATCTCTACTTGAATGGTTCATGAGGCACAATACTTGCTAAGGTTTTGCAAATGGGGTAGCAAGCTAAGTGGGCTTGATTGTGGAAAAACTCCACAGTTAAGCGCGCTTGAGCCAGAGGAGTTCTGGGATGGGTGACCTCCTGGGAAGTCCTGGTTACCGGGTGCAAGCCCCGGAAGTGATGATTGATGCTATGTGATTCGTTCTCCACATTTCACTAGTTTCAATCCCACTTCTTCACCCCTGTGAGCATCACCCGATGCAATGAGTGCTAAGTGAACTATTCAAAAATCATGAGAAATTAGTCAGTTACGACTACCTCTCATGGAAATGGTCATACGTTTGAATGACTTACTTAACGCAGTTGAATCCCAAAAATGATATCTAATATAATGCACTGCGTAAATCCCCCATACTTAACTTCTTAAGTTCCCGGATGGTTTTGATCCGGAGATGGCTTATTCATTACGAGACAGAGATCCTCCTACCTTGGAGGATATGCAGAAAATTGCTGTTAGCGTTGAGGCAAACTTAAATGATAAAAGGGCGAGAATGAAGGCAGAAAAGCGAGTCACAATCAAAGAAGAAGCATCCACATCAGATCACATTCTTCGTGAAGTTGAAAAGCTTAAAAGGGCATTTGAAAATGTTCGTATTGACAAGCCAGAACCGCAGATCCGTAATCCTAATTTCCGAGGTGCACAACAGCCACAATATAGAATCAAGCAGCGTGAAACAAAGGCACAAGAGGCAGCAGTTCAGCAGCAAATGAAACCTCCTTTTCAGCAGAATTTTGTTAGCCAAGAATCAGAGGATGAAGGTGATAATGTTGGAGAGGAAAATCATTTCTTCACTCCTGATGATATGCCCACTTATATTACAGAAGAGGAAGAGTTGGTGAGTAATTCCATTATTCCCCAAGATGAGCATTATATTCTTTCAAACGATGCAATACTTGAAGCAGAATCCGAAGAGTATCAAAGAGGGTATTTACATGCTTTATCAGCTCAGCAAGGTCAGCAAAGGAAATTGAGAAACCGAGCTATTCCCATAAATCCCATTCAGAAAAGGAAAGATACATCAGCAAAGAATGATTCGGCTCCCCCACACACAGCAGGAAAAGACATAGTTGGTCCTTCGGCAAGTCAATCACCATCAGCAGCCAAGATAGATCAGCCATCAAACGCACCAAGAGATAGAGGTGAAAAAAGAGATAATCCGGCCAAAGAAGGTGAGAAGGTTTCAGCTTTCAGTTTGGAGAATGAGATTGCAAAGTTGAAGGTATCTATTCTCTTGACGGAAATCATGAAGAACAACACTTACCGAGGCCAAATTTCCAAGTTGCTGAATTTCGATCCAATGCTAGACACGGTGAATGTAGAAGATGATTGGCCTGAGCTGATTTTTGGGCCCGCTTTAGATGGTGAGTCTCCCGAGAGTGATGTTCCTCCGTTCTATATCAGTTTGTGACTACATGAGTATGTGCTACACAATGCCATGTTTGATTCGGGAGCTTCACATAATTTGATGCCCAAAGCGATTATGGAGAAGCTGGGACTTGACATCACCAGGAAGTAACATGATTTGTATTCGTTTGATTCCAACCGGGTGAAATGTATTGGTTTGATCAAGGACTTGGTGGTGAGTCTAGATCAAATCCCAGCAAAGAATGTTTTGATGGACGTGGTGGTGGCGGATATTCCTCCGCGATTTGGCATGTTGCTTTCGAGGTCATGGGGAGCCAAGCTTAAAGGTACACTTCAGCTCGATTTTTCCTATGCTACAATTCCAGTCTTTGGTCAGATGAGGAAGTTATATCGGGAGCAAAAAATGAAATACATGATCACTAGTAAGGAAAAGCCCGTCAATCATCCTGTAAATTATGTACAAACAGATTTAGAATCTTTTGTTTTGTTTGTGGATAATTTCAATGAGATAGATAGTCAGTTAGTTCCAGTAGAAGATATACCAGACATTTCTGAAAATTTCAGAGAAGTTTTGAGAAAGGAAAGTGAAGAAAAGTCTGTTGTCATAAAGCCAACAGCTGAAATAAATGGGCAGCAAACAGAGAATGCATCGACATCACATTTTCAGCACTTAGAAGACGATGAAGATGGTCTTTGGACCATGGATTTTGATGGTGCGGTGGGCAGCGATGGTGCTGGTATAGGTGTGTGGATTCGAAGCCCATTTTCAGTTCAAAACCAAGTTCCAAGCAAGGTACGGTTATGTTCATATAAATTGGCATTTGATTGTTCAAATAATGAGGCGGAATATGAGGCTCTTATTGCTGGTCTGAAAATCCTTCGAAAGTTGAAGGCAAAGAAGATAGCGATATATGGTGACTCCGAGTTGGTTATCAAGCAAGTGAAAGGTGAATTTCAGGCCAAACATCCTCGTATGTGAGCATATCGGAATGCTGTCCTAGATATCTTAAAACTGTTTTCAGAACATACTTTGACATGTGTGCCCCGGATTCAAAATGGTGTTGCGGATGCATTGGCAAAGGTAGCGAGTAATATGAAAATACCCATGAATTCCAGCAATAAGTTTGAAATATATGTGAAGCATCTTCCTACAGTTCCAGATAATCAAAGGTGTTGGCAAGTTTTCCAAGATGACGAAGAAATCAAAGATTTTCTGCAAATTGAGGGTAAATTCGAAGACATCTCAATAGACACGGAAGCTGAAGGAGTAAATCAGATGGATGTGTTGCAGCTCAAGGACAATTACATTCCTAAAGGATTAATTCCTTTAGAAGCATTGTTCGATCAAGATGATGTGGCCCGAAAACCAACTTTGAGGCCAACGGAAGAAGGTGTCGAAGATGTGAATCTCGGGACAGCCGAAAATCCAAAGATGGTGAAACTCTCGAAAGCATTGTCGCCCAAGGTAAAAAAAGAGTATATCAAATTATTGTCTTCGTTTTCTAATGTTTTTGCATGGGACTATTCAGATTTGAAAACTTATGACACAAGTATCATTCAGCATACCATTCCCATAAGGCCAAATCAAAAGCCTTTCCGACAAAAGTTGAGAAGAATTAATCCTAAGTTGCTGCCATTGATTGAGAAGGAAGTCAACAGGTTATATAAGTCTGGAATCATAGTGCCAATCCGATTTTCTGATTGGATTTCCAACTTGGTGCCCGTGAGAAAGAAGACCGGTGAGATTCGCTTGTGTATAGACTTCAGAAATCTGAACAAGGTGTCATTAAAGGACAATTATCCGCTACCCAAAATGGATCATATATTGCAGCGGGTAGTGGGGGCATCAAGGATGTCATTGCTTGATGGTTATTCGGGGTATAATCAGATTTTGGTACATGAAGATGACCGTGACAAGACAACATTTACTACTCCATGGGGGACATTTCATTATGCCAAGATGCCGTTTGGATTGAAAAATGTTGGCGCCACGTTTCAGCGGGCAATGGACATGGCCTTTGCTAATGAAAATGATGTCTTTTTGGTCGTTTATCTTGATGATCTGACCGTGTTTTCTAAATCTGATGAAGAGCATTTGTTTCATTTGACTAAGGTGTTTCAAAAGTGCAGAAAGTATGGTATCTCGTTGAATCCTAAGAAGAGCCTTTTTGCTATGAGCGAAGGCAAGCTGCTGGGCCATATTATTTCTAAAGATGGCATTCGTATAGATCCTGCACGGGTGGAAGCAATTCAGCAGTTAGAGCAGCCCCGAAGCAAAAAAGAAATTCAGTCCTTCAATGGCAAATTGAATTTTCTGTGTCGCTTTATTCCTAATCTTGTCGAACATCTTAGAGAGATAACCAACATGCTCAAGAAGGACAGTGAGCTTAAATGGACCGAAGAGGCGATAAAGTCTTTCAACTTGGTAAAATTAATCTTATCTTCAGCCCCAACTTTGATCAGCCCGGATTATACACAAGATTTTATTTTATTTTCATTTGCTTCTGAGCATACGTTGGTAGCCGTGTTGATGCAAAAGAGAGATGGAGTTGAGAAGCCCATAGCTTTTTTCAGCCGCATCATAAGGGACGGAGCACTGAATTATAATATCATTGAAAAGCAAGCATTGGCATTGGTAAAAGCTTTGAAAGATTTCCGAGTGTACATACTGAATTCTCATATTTTGGCCTATGTTCCCAACGCAGCTGTCAAGGATGTTGTTGCACAACTACAAGCAATTGCAACGTTGTGTAGTTTTCCACGATTGTCATGTTCAATTGTTAATGCTTTGAACAACTCCCTTATTGATTCAAAGGTGTTCTGGAGAGTGAGGATTGAGTCAGCATTTGCTTTAGCAAAAACAGCTACAGAGGAAACTGACTGGGCTGGCCTCATGCATTTAATTAAGTTCTACAAAAGTCGGCGCTTTGATCCAGATATTGAACTTCCAAGGCCAAACGACTATCATGATTTTTCTGAGTACTTTGTTCTTGAGGTAATGATGTAAGGCAGTTCCAAGTGCAATTGCTATTGTGAGGGGCAGAGATGGAAAAAGTCCACCAGAAGCAATTGATTTTATTTTGCAGTTGTTAAAGTATAACGACAATAGTGGAAATTCATACTCAGATGTATATTGGCTGGCAGCACTTGTGGACTCGATAGGCAAGATTGAATTTGGAAAACAGAGTATTCAAGCGTTTCTGTCACTCTTGAAGTGAATAAAATCTCTCTTGCAATTTGACAGATTGATGCCAAGCCATAATGGAGTCTTAACCATCAGTTGCATTCGTACTTTGACACAAATTGCATTGAAATTGTCGCACTTTGTACCCATGGGACGCTTGGAAGAACTTATAAAACCATTCCAAGACGTTCAAAGCACGCCATGGCAAATTCGTTTGGAAACAATTAAGGCACTGATTGATCTTGAGGCACATAAAAGTGGCCTTAATGGTGGACGAGCTCACATAGCAGATGAAATGGGACTGGGAAAGACTTTGCAGGCTATTGCTGTTGCCTCATGTCTCAAAGATGCTTGGCCAGTTCTTATTCTTATTCCATTTGCATTGCGTTTACGGTGCGCATTGATGATTGAGCAATGGCTTTAGATCCGTTCATCTGAAATATTGGTGGTCATGTCACAGTGGGCAGGGTCAAACATTGGGAACTTCAATATTGTGCAGACATCTAGTAAACAGACTATTCAGTTGGATGGTGTTTTTAACATAATATCATATGAACTTGTATCGAAGCTACAAGAGATACTAGTGAACAGTGATTTTAAGATTGTCATTGCTGATGAGTCCCATTATATGAAGAATCCCCAGGCTAAAGGACAAATGCTTGTATTCCTCTTTTCCAGCAAGCCCAATACAGTATCTTGCTTAGTGGGACTCCTGCATTGTCCCGGCCTATTGAGCTTTTGACGCAGCTGGAAGCTTTGCATCCTACTGTTTATAAGGATTTTCACCAATATGGGCCGTTGATTCTTGCTGGTGCAGGTATATTGAAAGAGAAAACATGTACTGCATATCCAGCTGTAAAGCTTAATGTATTGCTTTCTGGTGGTGAATGGTTAGAGCCAGAACCTATAACTACATGTTTCAGAGATGGGAATTTAGTGACAGCAGCAGCTTGGCCTGCACACCCACAATTTATCTCTCAGATCATGGCATCATTGGGAATTAAAGTGTCGTTTTGAGGAGTTGTACACATTGCCTGTAAACTCAATTTCTACTTCGTGTGTATAAAACTACGTGCTGTAGAGGACCACAAGATATAATAGGTTGCAGTTGCGGTGTATAGTTAATGTATAAACCATTTTACTTACGTTGGGAGGGGAGATTTCTCCAAATATTTTGTGATAACATATATCAGATATCCACTTTGTGTGTATGGCATGAACTGCAGAAATTCTCATGCTAAAGTTGGAAATCATTAGAAGCTTCTGAAGACTATAAGCTTTTCTAATGTACCCAATTGCCTCATTTTAAGGAGTTATCTTCTTCTCCCCGGATATCGACTGGATGCAAATCTTTGCATTTTAAAAAATGGGAACGTGCCTTCAGCAGAAACACGTGTCATGACATTTTGAGGAAGAATAAAAGTCAAAAGCCAAATTTAAATACAGAGAATTATCCCAGCACAGAAATCGAATTAGTTAGTCTATTTTGGGTCTTCACACTGAAGCGGTTAGGCAATCAAAGGCGATTATGCGGATGAATAGTGGCAATTATGAATGGCTGGATATGTATGCGCTGATCTTTAGGAACTGATGAGTGGCTTACTATTTTTCATAGTCCCAGTTGAAACAGTTTCATCTTTTCCTGGATCGGTTTCCTTCTGGGTTGTTTTGTGGTATTAAAAACATCATTTGTAAAGGGAGAGAGGGGAGAGTTCTGAGTGCTAGAGAATAGAGAGCTTACCATGTACAGTTTTTGGCAGAGAGTTTAATGAAAATACAGCTCTGACTTCTGAGATTCCTGTGGCATGATAATTTAGCATAAGTTTTTCTTGTGTTTCATATGTGATCTGTTATGTTTCATTTCACTTCATGATCATTTCTAATTGAACAAATGAAGTGTTAAGGTAGAATTCATCATTTGTATGCTCTGCCTTTAAGTTTGTTCAATATTCAATGTTTTCTTCTGTTTGACAAGGATTCATCTTCTATGCCCTTGTCAGCTCCTCAGCAGTCTTGCCATCTCATTTAATCTAAATTTGGTGTTAAATTTCTTGCCTACCTTGCCTCAGGAGATAATCTGTGTTTTGATTACATTTCTCTGTTCAAGCTGTTTCTTTACCCCATGCAGCCCAGAAAAACCCCATCATTTATTAAAAATCAACCTTTTTGATCAGTTTACTAGCCTAAAATCAGTGTTACCCTATCGGTCATCTCATCCATTGAAGATCTCACCGAGATAGACCGGAGAGAGCCCTCTCCCGCCCCGTAGGGCTAGCTACGAGGCGAAGTGGTTTGATGTTGCCTTGAGGTTTACCTTTCTCTGCCTGAGGTGAAATTTCAAGCGCTAACAGGTTCATTGATGTACTTAGTGAACACACGACTAGATTTGTGCTATGCGGTGAACCAGCTGAATCAAGCTATGGTTCGGCCTACCAAGATGTTTTGGAAGGTGGCAAAACATGTTTTGAGATACCTCAGAGTCACATCTCAATATGGATTATGGTACAGACGGACAGAGGGAGTGAAGCTATAGGGCTTCACTGATGCAGATTGGGCAGGGAGTCCATCAGATCGAAAGAGCACATCAGGAGGTGTAATATCCCTCTCATAAATAACCCAATGTAAAATCACAAGTTACGAATCAGTTATTAACTAATTCTTGGTAGTTGTGAAACTGAACGAGGATGAAGGAAAACAAGATACGAGGGAGGAGTGCATTAAATGAATCTTTAACATGTGATTTGGGGATCTGGTTTATATGAATCCTTGTTCTTTCATGCAAAAGGGATATTGAAAAGTGAATCGGCAGCTAATGCGGGGTTGTGAGAATTGAGCTCATAACAAACGAAGGGTACACCGACTACCTGCACATGGATAAAGGCATAGACCACTGGTGAAAAGGATGACTACACCACCAGATTGAGATAATGAAGGAAGAAAACATGGAGCAACTGCAGGGTTTGGAATTGCAGGGGCTCGGAAGTGAACCTTCGCATTTGCAGTCTCGGCATTTAATTGCGTTACTGGCTCGGAATCCCCAATATGATTGTTCGGCCCGTGCCTCTTTAGAATCATGCATTTCCTCGTGGTAAAGGGCGTATTCCATAGCTCGAATGTCAAAAGCGCAGAGGACGACACCTGCGAAATGAGTTACCCACTTGGCTGGTGTAACATCTCTAAAAAAAAACTCAAGTTTGTGGCTGGTGTTATGAGACAAAGCGTGCATATGATATTTGAAGGCTTTTCAAGACATAGTCCTGACAGGGGATGGAGGCAAGGAGGCTGCCATGGAAAAGATAAGTAATTGGCTTACTTTCTTGAAGGAAAAATATATGCATGTTTATTTGGGTATCTTTTTGAAAGATTTCATACCAAACATATATAATATATACATAATAGTATGCAATGAAGAATGTGAAAAGAATCTACGGACATAAAAGCTAAGTAAATATGTAGTTTTCTCTTAGAAAGACTGCATGTGAATCTTGTGTGCTAAATGCTTTGGGATACTAGCTAATTTCTGAAGTTTCTTGTGAAATAATTATGAATTGCATACATGACAGAAATAGCTAATGAGCTAGATTCCCATCATTTTAGGGAGAGTGTGCTTCCAGGCACATAGATAAACATTACTAACTTTCTTGAAGAAAACATATGTTTTATATACACATAAATAATAGTCATTAAGATAGTTTCTTTTAGAAAAACTGTGCATTCTTCATGTATGAAAATTATGGCTTTATGAGAGACCTCTTGAATCAAAGATAGAGATTCTTTCCTTAAAAGACACATATGAATAGTGTTCATATAAGAACAAGAATCCTTACTTGTTTCATGAAAATATTATGTGCATTGAAGTAAAAGTAATTGTGTTAGGAAAAACACATGTTGCATGCACATAAGGGTAGCTATGGTGACATTGGAAATATGATTTGGTGCGTGCGTAGAGAGTATTATGTTGACTCTCTTGAAAATAATAATTGATGTTAACTTCCTTGGAAATATTAATCTCTTGAAAAGATAATCTTGCTAGATAAGTTGGATATTGTTTCTTGATTTTTAAGCATAAAGATGGGTAGCTATAATATTTTCTTGAAAGGGAAGCATGAGAAACTTACATATAGGAAGATAGAGAAATGGGGTTATAATGACCTCCTTTAAGAAAGAAGTATGTAACTGTTTACATGAAATGATGGTAGAATTCTAGAGAAGGGAATAGAAAGGCTATTATGATAAGCTATTGGATGCACAAAGTATAGTCAATGTGTTATAGAGATATATTCTTTGTATGGATTGAAGAACTATTGAGTCATTTTCTTTAGGAAAATGATATGTGATTACTTTTATGCTAACATAACTATTATCTTAGATTCTTGTTGAATGAGATGTGTATGCACACGAGATTTGTGTTAGCTTTCATTAGAAAGGATATATATATTCGCATGCGGGAAAAGACTACAGGTTGTGTGAGATTGCTTTATATATTTGCATGCATCAAAAGTAATAGCTAAAGGACTAGATCTTTTGATAAAGTTTATGTAAATTTTCATGTAAGAAGATTATAACTGATGTTTTAGTTAGTCCCTTCAAAGGAATGCCTTAGTGTTTTGTTCTCTAAGAATATGTGCTTATGCGAAGGGAAATGCTAGTTAATATGATTATTTATAAATGTAATCATGATGTCAATGTTGATAATGATAACATGGGCAGGTAAAGTTGGACTACTTGCGCAAGGCATAGATTATATTTAACGTTGTGGCAAGAAAAGGATTAATGGTCCATGCAGATGAGTACGAGTTGCAGGATCGTACATTGCTAGAACAATCATGCCACAAGGAATGTTGCATGTGGCAGTATGTAAGTAAAGGGTTTCATGGAAAATGTATTGGCTTTTAGCTAGTTATATGACAACTTAATGATAATTCATTGTAATGATTTTATAACAATGGTTAAGGGATGGAATCCCTTATAAGCCATTGAGTGAGGGGTGAAAACCCTCATGAGCATTTAATAATAAGATTAAACGTTTGTTGGTTTTCACCCTACAGGGTTTCCAGGGTATATTGGTGTTCAATGGTGTGATTTCCTTTTGTGTCAGATTGATGATGATGATGATTCTTTATTTGATGTGATAATCATAATGTCCAAGTATGTGTTTAAGTAATATGGCTAAGGAAATCAGGAAATGGTTGCAAAGTCCATAAGACAATTTATGTTATTACACTACAACAGTGGTTGTTAATGGTTATGCAACTTACTGTCCTTTATTGCAATTCACTTTATGTTCTAATGAACATTATATCTAATGGTTAATAAGGAATGTGGACTTGTGATTTGGATAGTTACTTGTGATAATTTGTATAAAAAATACTCCCTGCTTTTACATGTGAGGTTACCGGAGTACATTACAGGAGGAATTTTCAACCTTGGGTCAACAACAGTTTCTTAGTACATCAGGAAACAGAGGTCAATTGCACTCAGCTCGGCAAAGGCTGAATACATGGTTGCAAGTTAGGCAGCATGTGAGGCCATCTGGATGCAAAAAATTCTAGGTGGTTTGTTTGATCAGAGGATGGATCCAACTATGATCTATTGTGATAATTAGAGTTGTATCAAACTCTCTGAGAATCTAGTATTTAATGACAGGTCCAAGAATATCGACATTCAGTATCATCATCTCAAGGACTGTGTGGCAAGGAGGATCATGTTGTTGCAATATATTTCAACCGAGGAGCAAGAAGCTGACATTTTGACTAAGGCATTGCAAAGTGTAAATTCGAGTTCCATAGAGACAGGATCGGGGTGGCAGATAATCCCTTTCTTGTTGAGAGGGAGTGTTGAAATGTGGTAGCAAGAATGTTCCAATTTTAATTTGTCCTTGAATTAAAATTCGAATTTAATCTCACCAGTTGCTTGAAAAATAATTAATTAATTCATATTGAGTTAATTAGTTGGAGAAATTCAAGCTAGAAGTCTTTGTGAATTCATGCAACAGTTATTCCTTTGATTGAGGAGATTATCCATTAATTAAGGAGATAAGGATGAGTTGTATTTGAGTTGTAATTAGTTAGCTTAGTTAACTGAGTTAAGTCTAGTTAAATTAGTTCCAAACTGTTGGAGGAACTAATTGTGAGTTCATTCAGTTAATGCATGCATGTATGAAACTAATGTACTCCAGATAACTGAATATTATCTCATAAATAACTCATGCATGTCAGTTCAAACAAAGACCCAATTGAGATTAAAGGCAGGGATAGTGTACTATCAATTGCAAGAATTTTCCTATAAGAAAATCTCTTGCATGCAGAAGGAATTCATTCCTTGAGATTTTCTCAGTTTTACAGTGTGTTGGAGCAATGTGTGAGATCAGTGTCACACAAGGTTACAGCAGGAACACCCAGGGAAAACCGCGCAAGGAAATAGGAGGCTTGGAGGGCAGAGGAAAGGTATATGAGTTGTCTATTCTGTCTATGAGCAGCAGTGAGGGATTGTACTCAGAGCTGAATAGTTGTGAGAGCTAAAGCTTTGTGTAATCCTGAGATATTTCCACTTGTATGATAATACAGATAGCAGGGTTTTTTAGCTAAGGCTTTCCTGAGAGTATTTTTCTGTGTTTTATGTGTATTGATTCTTCTTCTATGTTATATGTGTTCTGTTTGATCTTGCTCAAATTGATTAAGCTTCCGCAAGTTTGATTATAGAAGTAGATTAATTATTTTTCTTTAGTATATTGCATTATCAGGTAATCTACAATAAGAATTTCTACATAGCAACCAGAGGAAATTGGCGCTCAGGGATAAGCTTCGAAGAATCAAGATGGAGAAGGGCGATACTATTTCCACATATCTGAACAAGATCACCACCTGCAAAGATGAGCTTGGCAGTGTGGGAATAACTACTGTCGATGATGATATGGTGAGCCTCACTCTCCTTGGCCTTCCAAAGAGTTGGAATAGCTACCAGGACTCTGTGAATGGAAGGGAGAAACTGCCAGATTGGGAACGACTGTGGTCAGATCTTATGCAGGAGGAGATCAGGAGGAGCACACGAGATGGTTCTTCATCCAAGAATGATGATGAAGAAAATATGGCCTTAGCAAGTAAGGCAAGGAAAGGGAAGGGGAAGGCTTCCCATTTCAAATCGAATTCTTCTCATGAAGGGAAGAAGGGTGACATGTCTAAAGTAAGATGCTTTAATTGTCACAAGATGGGACATTATGCGACTAATTTCCCATCGAATAAGTCCAAGAAGGGATCCTCGGAAGGATCGAAAGGTGAGGCATTAGCCTCTCAGTTCGAAATGTACTTTACCCTCATCGCATGCATGGTGTCATCGATGATGGGTTGTGTCTGGTATCTTGATAGTGGAGCCTCATTCCACATGACCGGTGATAAAATTTTATTCAGTGCCTTGGAGGAGAAAGACCTCAAGATGCGCATAGAGATGGGTGATGACGAAAGGTATAGTGTTTCTGGAGTAGACATGGTTGCTTTTAAGAAGGTGGATGGAGGTCCTTTCACCTTGACAGATGTGATGTATGTGCCTGGACTGAAGAAGAACTTGATATTGGTCGCGATGTTGGAGGACAAAGGCTACGATGTTGTCTTCAGTAAAGGAAAGGTGTTCCTAAGACACATAGACACAGTTCAGACCAAGAGGATAGGGATTCGGCTGAAGAATCTCTATAAAATAGAGGTAGATGATTGTGCAACATTGAGTACGAAAGAAGAATTGGTGCAAATCCAAGACATTGGCGAGTTGTGGAACAGGCGGTTGGGCCATTTGCATCATGGGGCTTTGAAGATAATGCAGTGGATATCTACAGGACTTCCCAAAGGTAAACTTGAGCAAGTTGACACATGCAAAGGTTGTACTTTGGGAAATTACACCAAGTCTTCCTTTCATGATCAGACAGTCGAGCAGAGGCTATCTTAGAGCGAGCTCATACTGATTTGTGTGGACCATTCTCGACGGCATCCACAGTGAAGCAAAGGTATTATGTGATTTTCATTGATGACTATTCTCGTAAATGTTGGATTTATTTCATGCAGAAGAAGGACCAAACTTTCACAAAGTTTTGTGAGTTCAAAGCTTTGGTTGAGAAAGAGTCAAGGAAGAAGATCAAGGCCTTGAGAAGCGACAATGGTGGAGAATATGTCTCTCAAGAGTTTAAGGACTTATGTGCAACGGAAGGAATTAAACGAGAGTTGATGGCACCTCATAACCCACAGCAGAATGGGGTGGCCAAGAGGAAGAACATAACTATTGTAGGGGTAGCACGGGAAATGCTACATGACCAAGGCCTACCACTTCACTTGTGGGCTGAGGCATGCAACACAACGGTCTATTTGCATAATAGAATCCCGCATCGCATACTTGGGATGAAGACACCAGAGGAAGCTTTCTCCGGTAAGAGACCAGATGTGGGTCACTTTAGGATCTTTGGCTCATCGGTATATTTCCATGTGACAAATGATGCACATAAGAAGCTTGAGCCGAAATCAGAGTTTGGGATACTTGTGGGGTACACTGATACACCTCACAACTATCGGGTGTACTTGCCTACCAGTCGGAGGAGAGTGGTTCGCAAATATCTCAATTTTGATGAGCAGAAGGCCATGCGAGTTTCCCTTGAGAGGGAGCTCCAACTACAGGTTGTGGAGGAACTGTTGGTTCCTAAGGAGGAGGAGCCTCAGACTGATGTGGAGTAGCCACATGCAGAGGTTCTAGGAGTGGAGACATCCACTCAAGCAGAGTCTTCCAGAGATGGACGAAAGTGCACAAGAGAAGCTGACAGATTGTTGGAGGATGCGAGAGAGAATGTGGGAGCACCATCTTCTCAGTGTAGACAGAGGAGGTCACCTGAGAGGTACACTAGATACATGGCCCTTGCTGGGGAATGTGTTGAGACCGAGCCATCTTCCTTTGAGAAAGTAGTGCAACAGCCCATTTAGGTTGATGCTATGGTGGAGGAGTATGACTCCATAGTTCGTAATAGTGTTTGGGACATGGTTCCGAGACCAGAGAACAAGTCAGTTGTGAGTTTCCGTTGGCTTTACAAGGTAAAGCAAGCTGTTGATGGTAGTGTGGAGAAGCATAAGGCAATATTTGTTGCCTGTGGCTTTTCACAGATCATGTTGCTGCAGTATATTTTGACAGAGGAGCAAGATGCTAACATTTTCACAAAGGCATTGTCAAAGTGTAAATTCGAGTTCCATAGAAACAGGATCGGGGTGGCAGATAATCCCTTTCTTGTTGAGAGGGAGTGTTGAAATATGGCAACAAGAATATTCCAATTTAATTTGTCCTTGAATTAAATTGTGAATTAAAATCGAATTTAGTCTTAACAGCTACTTGGAAATAATTAATTAATTAATTTTAAATTAATTAGTTGGAGAAATTCAAGTTAGAAGTCTTTCTGAAGTCATGCAAGAGTTATCCCTTAAATTAAGGAGATAAGGTTGAGTTATATTTGAGTTGTAATTAGTTAACTCGGTTTACTGAGTTAAGCCAAGTTGAATTAGTTCCAAACTATTTGAGGAACTAATAGTGAGTTAACAGTGAGTTGATGCATTAATGCACTCAACTAGTGCTACTCCAGTTCACTGAAGATTCCCTCATCAGAAACTCATGCATGTTTATTCTAAGAAAGACCCAATTGAGATTAATGTTCAAGGATAGTGTACTATCAGTTGCATGTGTTTTCTCATGGAGAAAACTCATGCATGCAGTCAAGGATAAATCCTTGAGGATTGTGCAGTTTTAAAGGAGGGTTTTCCACTTGGTAACTGGGAATCATCCACAAGGAACAACGCAAGGAAATAGGAGGTTGGAGGGTAGAGAGGAAGGTTGGAGAGAAGCCAAGATTTCCTGTGAGCATCTGTGAGAATTGTACTGAGAGCTAGCTAGCTATGAGAGCTAAGGCTTTGTATAATTCCTATGTATTTCCACCATGTATGATAATACAATTGTTTTTAACTGAGGCTTTCCCCAAAAGTATTTTCATGTGTATTGTACCATTGATTCTTCTTCTTCAGGTTATATTGTTTAGATCAATCTTTAAGCTTCTGCAAATTGATAGTAGAAGTAGATTATAGTATTCTGATTTGATTTATATTGCATTATCGGGTTAATCTACCACAAATTTTCTACAGTTTGGATCCATGATGTTGCATATGCAGCTAGGTGGACTTCACACCATATGTGTCTTCAATTAGTGAGAAATATTTAAATTTAGTTTTAGTCAACTGAGACTGATTGGGCCAAACATAATATTTTATATCATTTAAGATTGTCGTTGACATCCTATATTTTTTTATGAGCTTGTTAAAATAGTTGTTATGAAATAAATTTTTAGAAACAACATATAGGAAGAGAAGACTACACATTTTTTACCAGTGTTAAGACACCCATACACACCAATCACACAATCAAAAACAAAAGAAAGTCTATTGAGTGTTACAAAAAAACTATTTACAGAAACTTGATGATCGCTTATGAAATCTTGATTATTAGTTTGACATTACATCCTACATATCTGGAACACCCATAGGTGCTCCATCAAATTTCCATCACCCTCATAAAGGTAGGAATCCTACCAATTCCATTTAATTCCTCTAGAAAATTATCCATGCAAGACAATCCCTATATTGCCCTCCATTCCTAGAGATACACCTAAGCGAACACAACCATTCAGAAAATGAAATCATCTTGTTTTGCAACATTGATGTAATCCTCATCATCTTTGTTAGCATTATTAATTACAATATTAATATTTTCTTCCTTTATTCACTAGGGCATGAAAACGTAACTAGTGCTCAACTTAAACAGGTTAAATTGGCTAGTTGGACTAGTTCTTGGGCGTTTTGAGCAAAAATGGCCCTTCAAACTGGAAATGGCGGGTTTTTGTTTGAATTGGTCCTGAACTAGTCAAAATTGGTTAGAACTGGCATGTTTGATTTTTGTACAGATGCACCTTCTTCCACCTAAAACCTAAAAATAGGCTTGCAACTAATTTTAGTGCCACAGGATATGGGCATTGTTGTTTGACCTTCAAGCCCATCGTGTCAAGTTGTAGAGAAGCCCCATGCAGAGAATGTAGAGGGTCTAGATTTTGATGATTATGGAATTTGATTTGACTGTAGACTATTGTATGATTATTTTTGGATTCTGCAGGTCATTTAGAGCCTCAATGCTATTTTGGTTCACATGTGTATAGGTTTATTCAACTGAGACTAGTTGACCGGTTTGGTCACTGGTGCACTCCAGCCAGCATTGGGGCACAATTGTAAAAGGTTAGTTGTTTTTTACTGTTTTTTTTTGTATAAGAAATTCTTTATATATTTATTACATATCAAATAGTCACTACCTAATCAACTAGACCTTGGATAAACTTGTGACCAATTCATACATTTTCCTTTTATCTTCTTAAAACAATTTTATTTTTCATGGAAAGCCACTTCCATAATCATGAATTCAATGGGTTTCCATATAACAAGATCAAATATCTGAAAAGAGAAAATACCTCTTGGGAAAATGTAATGCCCATCCTTCATATTTCTCTGATTATTTTTTGGTTTTCAAAGAAACAATTTCATTGACCTACAGGACATCTTTCATTACTCTCATAGACATCGACTATGAGATTCAGTCAATGACTGTTGTGCCCAATTGCAGGTATGGACACTCAAACATCATCCTTAACAACATCTGGCATGCATCTACAAAAATGATTATGGATTGTGTATACCATGTTGTTTATGGTTTTTGATCGCATTTACAGCCATTGGTCAATCCTTCAGTGGAACTTCATATTTATAATGATGCTTACAAGTGCCCTCTACGATTTTTGAAATGTGTGCATTTGGCATGTCGCAGGAAAATGTTTGAATTGGGATATCTCATTTTATTTTATAATATGTGTGTTGTAGTAATTTCCTCAATGGCGGTTCTGACTGTAGATGCGTGAATCTATTCCAGTCTAGAAAACACTTTGTTGTCATCTATAAGACAATTCTGCATCTTTTGCACATTGCTACTATGGTGTGTTGGGGCTCCGATCTAGAGTATTTTATTTTTCATCTGGTATACAAAATATTGATATGATAGGGCCTACAACTGCAATACCATAAGAAAATATGTTACGGGGAATATGAGTTCTAAACCCACAAATTTCTAGTTTCTGCTTTATATGGTGGCCATTTGGGTGAATACATGGATGATTTTGTGTGGTGTCTGTGCATCTGTTGTTTGCCTCTATGATCTATGCCTTTTCGTGCCTCTACCTCTATGCTTATCTATGAGCAACATTATTTGATTGATAGTGTGCATTCATTCTGTTGGGTTGTTCACTTTGAGTGCCTAGTCAAATGCCTACATTTTGCAAACGTCCCTAGTCATTTTTCTTATCATTAGCACCACTCTTTCTGCTGGAATGGTGTTGTGTGATGTTGTTGATTATGGCATTTCCTTTTTTGATTTGTTGTCCTTGTTGCCAACAATGAATTTGTTAGATTGAGACTAGTGCCTGCTAGTTTCATTAGGGTGTACCCAAGATTATGTTGTTATTTAAAATCTGAAAATTTGCAAGTAGAGTTTTGAGTTGGCGAAGAAAGGACATATATCTCCAAAAAAAAAATTGTAGATCAGCAAATATTTCAAATCTTCTGACTGTTAATTTTTCAAAACATGGTAAGCATATTTGCACCCAGAAAATCTAAATCCTAATTTGGAAACAAAAAATACTGATAAACACCTCTCTAAACAAGGGCAATATGAATGCTAGATCTGCAAACAAATTACTCTGAAAATATGAACAACGTGTACAAAATTTGTACCGCTCAACTAAAAATTTAAATCTTTGTTTAAATCTCTCTATACTAGCATTGTTGCAAATCGTTTGGATCTGGAAGATAATGTCATTGTACTACAAAAAATTGAAAATCATATTATGCTAACTAGTATGACAAATGTCCTGAACAACTTTTAAGTTATGTTGTTTGTTTTGGATGATTTTAATCCCTAAACTTTAGATTGGAATCCTTAAGGATCCTGATAGATTCTAGCCTCCTACGCCTAAGATGTAGTGCCCCGCTCTAATTGACTGACAGTGATATGACATTAACATTTATTTAGCCCTAAGGCCCACACATTATTCTTTGAGGACCTCAGGTTGAGGATTTGGACACATAACTCTATTTTTAGTGGTTGTGATGTTTATGTATGTTCTCCATTAATATTATGATGAAGATAGCATTAATGGTTATGTATGTTATCTATTGCTATTATGATGATTGTAGAATTAATGGTTACGCATGTTCTCTATTGATATTATAATTATTGTAGCATAAATGGTTATGTTTGGTCTCTATTGAATTTATGATGATGATGATAGTAAAGGATATGCATGCTCTCTATTGATATCATGATGATGATAGCTTTAATGGATAGGTATGTTTTCTATTGATGTTACGATGTTGATAGCTTTGATGGATATGTATGTTTCCATTGATGTTATGATTATGATAGCTATGATGGATGTGTCCCCTATGTTACCTACTTGCATTAGTTCTGATTCACAGTGAACAATGATGTGAATGACTAGGTGATGTTGATGATGCTATTATGATAATGACTAACAATGAGAAATATTGTTACTGATGATTATTGAGTATGGCAGGAAACCACCAAATGCACTTGCATATGATGAGTTGACGACACCTGGTTTGATGAAAATTTACATTTTGTCTTTGAAATTCTAAGTCAATTTTGAAAACCTGTTATATATGTTTATCTATATTATGATGATATGTTAGTGGTTGCAGGCACAGATTAGTTTCTTTGCCGAATGAATCACATATGGGTGATGGGGTTGTACAATTAGATGGAACTGCATGGGAGGGGTGCCACAATGTCCCTGATCTCACCCACTAGCACTCCCATCGTGACTTGGGCTAGAAAGGTTGAAACACCTTCGCCTTGAAGATTATGATGTCATGAGGGCAAGTCCCAAAGTTGGGTCGCTCATGAGGATTTTAATGGGGGGCGTGCATCAATGCGGATTCCTTGATCCCTGACACCATTAGTCTCACTATAGCAGGAAACATAAGAGATGATAGTGGTACATGTCATTACACCTATACTTTCCCCTCGTAGCAGCTGAATGCTTGAAGGGCAAGTGGTGTGGCACCCTTGGAACTTCAAGGGAATTTCTTGAAGGGCACAACCAACTTGGCACCCTTGGCATCACAAATAAACTGTTATGCGTGGCAACCTTGGAACTTCAAGGGAACTTCTTGAAGGGCACGACCAAACTTGGCACCCTTGAAATCATTAAAAATAAATAATTTTTTAAATATAATCAAGATATGAAAACCAGGTAAATTCACATCAAGGGTAAATGATGTTAAAAGCTGAGGTACTTAAATCAAGAATAAAACTTGGGTTAAGAGGATCATAGGAAGAAATAAAAGGTTTTACCTTAAAGATAATGTAGTTTAATTAAGTAAAAAGGGGAAAGAGGAACATAAATGTAAGGATAAATATTAATCCTAAAATAGTTAAACCTAATTAAGAGACTAAGATGGTGAATTAAAATAAGATTAATAAATTAAATTTTAAAGAAATTTAGAGAACCTCCATGTGGCAACAACCAACATAAGAATATCCATCTAAGAGATAACTTGAGTTAAATTAGAGAGTATATAGGGGATCAAATCTTGAATTATCAATTGACTTTAGTAATGAACACAAATTAATGAGTAAAAAGGGGGATCAAGAGACAACTAAGAGAAGAAATAGGAATTTTGTTGAGGTGAGGAAAAATATTAGTTTTAAATTAAAATTTAAGTAAACAATTTTGGAGACCCTTGATGAGAGAGTGACACATGGGTGGGTGAATAATCAAACTATTGAATTATAAAAAATAATTAATTATGCATGAAATGCCAAGTGTCACCTAGGAGGACTCCTATAAAAGAAGGGGCAGGCCATGGGAGGAGGGACTTTTTCTTTATCCTATTGTTGGTGGATGAGACTATGTCAGAGTAGTGACTATGAGCTATAGTGAGTTTGGTGAGGTAGAGGAATTTAGAGAGGGGACTCTTGAGCCAAGGAGTGTTCTCCTCTACTAGCTAATACATTCCTCCATTGTACAACCCCATTGCAACTTGGGGGTCTGTGGGGAAGGAGAGTACCCAAGGAGTAGGCTAGGAAGTCAATCGGTGGGTCACTGCATTCAGATTAAGCACGTTGACATTCACACTTGGAGGCAACCAACAACGAAGGAGGTAAAATAGCAGCAAGTCAAGTTTTAATCTCGTCTCCCGGTGAACGGTACCTATGTTGTTATAGTATTCTTTTGTATAAATTCATTATGGTTTTAGTTAATAACATGTAAATTAGATGATATGTTCAATAAAGTGAAATTCAGGAAAGTTTTATATAATGCTTAATGATTTTTGAGTTCCCAATGCTATTTTCTTACGGTTGTATTTTAGTATTTAAAAAAAAAACAAAATGTAGGGTTGGTCCTTACACTTGGTATCAGAGCGTATGTTGAACCCTTGAGACCTATGGGCCCATGCATGCATGACTAGTTTTGTTAAATATCTACTACATTCTACTCAGTTCGAGTTAGTTGCCACATGAGGATGGGTTCCCAAGAAGACTTTGCTTACATCTCAGGTTTATTACACAGAAACGTCAGAGGTCGAATTGATTATGCCGGAGCAGAGGAGTTTCTCCAGTGATTGAGGCCAAGTTCTCTCATTGCTAGACATGATCATCACTATTTGATATGACCAAGCCCAATCACATTTCTGGTTGTGAATATTTTATTTGGTAGGAAGAAGTCCCTAATTTCCTTGGGCGTGATCCTCACTGAGATTTGTGGCGTGTTCTTTTCTTTTCCAAATTTTGGTAGGTCGGAGGAATCCATACCAAAATATTCCCAAAAGGGGTCGAGTACCTTCAGTGTTGAGGTCGTGAAGCTTCCCTTCTTCAGGGATCGAACCCGTTTGATAACCAGATTTGTGCATTATAACTAGAAGATTGGAAATTACCTTGGAAGGTCAAAATTCTGAGATCATACAAAGTACAAGTTTCTTGGACAGAATTCGTCCCTATACTAATCACCTGAAGCTGCATATAGTCTTTGATCAGAGAGATTTAAGGTTGGCCGTATTCCTGAATTGATATGCAAAACTAAAGATTTCCCTTGGACCGAGTTTATATTCTTGGCAATTAAGGAGGGCATAAATTCATAAAAGTCGAATTTATCAGCCATGGAGGTTAAATCTCATTAGACTCCAATGCTGTAAATTTTCTTTTCAGAAAGGAAGCCAAACTTCTTGGTTGCCAAACTGTGCCAAGAAGTGATGACTAGAATTGAAGTAGGCTTTTCAGTAGCTTGAAACTAGATTATTGATCACCAGAATGTCGAATTATTTCAAGATTAGACTTCTCCTGAAGATACTATACCCACGTGTCATCTTTGATGAGATATAATCTCTACTGAAACATAAACCAAGCTAGGTTTGGTCCATATCTACACTGTTGGCAAAAGTGGCCGAGAAAAATCAAGGCCAACCATTGAAATTCCCTACTGGTCATGAGAAAGAGTTGTTCCAGCAAAAAGTTAAATTGTTTCCTTTGCAAATAAGAGTGAGTTCCAGGTTCCATGCAAGGCTTTTCTTGTAAAGTTTACATATCAAATGTTTGTGCAAGATTGCCAAAGGAAAACTTGGAAAAATTGCATAGTTGGCTTGGGAAAAATCCTGTACACACAAACTAGTAAGAAAGTGTCAAAGAAAAACCATAAATTCTATTTTTTTTCCATCTGGTACATTACAGTGCCCAAGAAACGAGTTGCAGCAATCATTGAAGGTCGGATTACCATCCAACTCTTAGATTTTAGGATATCTCTACAACCTTCTTACAGATCTGCTATGTGGGTAGTTTGAAATTGATTGTCTTACGAATTCCTTGCAGAGAAGCCCCTGTAGGTTAATTGTGGGTATCTTCCTTGTTAAATCCTAACAGAGAAGACCAGGTAGAATTTTCTTGCAGGATATCTTTGCATACACTTTGAAATTGCGAAATAGAGAAGCATGTTGAGTGGGCGAATTGTCGAAAAAATAAATTTCTCCAACTGTGAATTCTTTTTAATATTTAATCTCTGTGTAGAGACTCGGTACATGAGTTTTTCCATTATATTTTGGAGAATATATAGACCGTTTTACAGGCTAGATAAGTTTAGAGTAAAATGAGCAACAGAGAAATGACTTTTTTTCCAGGAAAACAACACAGAAATAACCTATTTGGGTTTGCCTGGAGTTGGATTGAATTACTCTGGGAATGTGACAAAAATTTGGTTTTTCATTTTTCATTTTATATATTTATTATTTTGGTTATTCGTCTACTTCTCCATTAAACATACAGACATAGAACTTACATTTCCGTAGTTAAATAAAGCAACAATTTGTTGCGTGGAAGAAATATCGTCGAGGAGTTTTCTCATTGAAACCCTTTTAAACGACGAGTTAGTCAAGGCAACGAATACTCTTTTCCCTAAATTTTCCCATAAATTTAACTTAGGGTTGGCTTTGTGCATTGTAGGTTTAAGTTACATTATCAACGTACTCCAAAATCAAACAGTCAAACGCCTTTTTCTTTGTTATTTGGTGTTTGGCTTTCTATAATATTTTTTTTGGTTTGTCAAAATGTTTGAGTTTAGATTTTAAAGATTTCAGAGATTACATGAGAGACAACATGTGCACCTATAGTCCAAGATGAAAATTTAATTTCATCTTATTTTGAATTTGTTATTTCTGAATTGAAATGTTGTTTAATATTTGGGGAAAAATAGATTTGTTAATTCTCAACATGTGGCTTTTCAGGCATGGATATAGAATATGTGGGTTGTTTTGGATGCTGCTTTCTACCGATGTGAATAGAGCCTTTGGAGGAGACTGATTTAAATTATTAGCATCTGATAAAATAATCAAATATATCATTAAAATTTTGTGAATGTGACTTTTCAAGATTGGATATAATTTTTTTGGGTTGTTTGGAATCTGGATGTTGTATACCAACATAAATAGAGAGCTATTGGAGGAGACTGATTTAAGATTAGAAAAGTTGTGGTGTTTTGATTCTGGTGCTGATGGACAACCAGAGCTACTAATTTTACCAGCCCTTCTCACATCCCATTGAAGGGATTGTTGGAGAGGTCCATCTCATCTTGTTTGCCCAACAGACATTGGAGTTAGGTGTGCAGCAAGCCTTACTGCGATAAACCTCTTTGTAGCTAAGCGTGTAAACCAAATTATTCGCTTAGTTTAAGGAAACCACTGTGGAGGAGTCCCATGTAATAGTCATGGAGCCACATGTAATTTTTGCTGGTAAATAAAAATAAAATAAAAGATTGTTGCTGGTAAATAAAAAATTCTTTTATGTGAAAAAAGATTATGTTCACTGACCAAATTGTGAAGAGCCACTGAGTTTACAAGCATATTTTTTTCTCTTCTGCACTAACTATATTATGAGGATCTGCATGTGTATCTGAGAGCCTGCCTGTATATGAAGAGAAGTTGCATTAGTGAGGAGCTGCATGCACTCATTAAACTTTTTCGTGTAGTTGTTGCTGCATTGCAATGCTGAGCAACCAAATCTGTGTTGAAATTTGAATATGCAGAATTCATTGACATCTACAGACTTGTGCGTTGTGTGGAGTGTTGTAAAGCCACCGCCTTTGACTTTCTTTATGGTTGAGACTGCATTTGATCAACGACATCCAATGCAACGTTTACATAAACTGCAACATTTACATAAACTTCCATACGTCCGAGGAGCCATAAACCCATTTATGGAGTGTAATGTGCACATCTTTTTATAGCGTTAACAAGAATCCATGGATATCCATGAATTTTGTTTTTTTTCCACTAAGTGAAAGTTCACGTGACATTTGAATGAGAATAGAGTGAATTTATGAAGTTTAATTTTTATGAATTTTACATTCTCCATGAGATATTATATTAGTGAATATTTATGAGTTGGAGAGATAATTAGTGGGAAATGCAGGTAGGAGAGATAATTAGTGAGGAGAAATCAGAGAATGAATATTTTTAATTGAGTTTGTATTTATTTTTTTTTTGTAAATTGAGGGTATAGGTTATCAAATTCTTTAAAAATAAATATTTTGTAAAAAAAAAAAAAGGATTGGTAACAAAGTTGAAAAGGGAGGATGAGAAGTATTAATCATTTTCATTGATGATTAATTCATATTTAAGAAGAGTTTGGTTGTAATTGCGCATTTGTTGCACCATCTTTATAACCTTTATTTAATAAAAAGGATATTTTGTGGTGGAGATTGAGTCTCAATTTTGGGGATATTTGGTTCTTGTCTTGGGCTGAAGCCGAACACATTGTGTTCATTTTTCACTTTCTCTCTCTAATTCTCTAATTTTCTCTTACTCTCCTCATGGCGACAAGCATTATTGTATTGCTTAAACTTGTTGGCACAAACTACTTTTATTGGATAAAATGTATGCAACCTATATTCATCACCAAATATTTATGAGAACTTGTAACTGATGGATATACTATGCCTTCTCCTGATGAATTCAAAGCATTAAGTGATGATGAAAATAAATCTCTTAAGGAACTTATTAAGAAATATAATGAAGCACTTTCACTTATAGGAAGCACTCTTGAAGAATACATATTTCCAAGAATTAGTGGTGCAATATCATCTAAAGAAGCATGAGATATCTTAAAAAACACATATGAAGGTGTTGTTGTAGCTAAACTGCAAACATTAAGGAGGAATTTTGAAAATTCCCATATGCAAAGTAATGAATCCATTCATGATTACATCACAAAAATGCAAGATCTTGTTAATCAGATGAGGTCATTAGGTGAAGATGTTCCAGAAAGAAGGCTAATTGAGAAGATTTTAAGAAGTGTTCTACCTAAGTTTCATATGGTCACTACCAATATTATGGTCTCCAAATATTTAAATACCATGAAAATTGATGAATTAAGTGGATTCTTGTTAACTGTTGAAGAGAATAAACCATCTGATCAAGTAGAACATGCATTTTTTCAAAGCATAGAGGAAGAGGAAGGAGTAGGGGTCCATATCATAATTAGAATCAAAACAGAAATCGGTAAAATTCACAAGGAAATGCATCTCCTTCGAGAGGTAGAGGAAGGAATCCCAATCAATTCAGAGGAAGAGGCAGAGATGGATCTCATGGAAGAGGACAAGGAAGAGATGGAGGCAGAAATGGAGGAAGAGGTGGAGGACCACAATGTTATTATTGCAAAAATTTGGCCATCTTGAAAGAGATTGCTATGCAAAAATGCGAAGATATGGAGCGAAAAGGTGCTAATATAGTTGTTGAAGAAACTAGGAATGAGAAGTTATTCATCTCAAGTTTGATGGTGTTAGCGCTTGAAATTTCACCTCAGGCTGAGAAAGGCAAACTCCAAGGCAACATCAAACCACTTAGCCTCGTAGCTAGCCCTACGGGGCAGGAGAGGGCTCTCTCCGGTATATCTCGGTAAAGATCTTCAACGGGCGAGATAAACAATAAGGAAACACTGATTTTAGGCCAGTAAATTGATAAAAAAAGGTTTGAATTAGAAATTTTAAGGTTTTGGTGGAAAGTTGGGGAAAGACAATTTTAGGTGCGGGGATTGGACACAGTTTTTGCAGGGGGTTCTTTGGGGCGAGGTAGGAGACAGTATTGATGCCTTTGATAGAGGTGGATGGATGAGAATGACCGGTGAGAAGTTAAGGAGAGCAAGCAATAACCTTGAATTCCCCTTAAACAGTTGAAAACATTGATATTAAGCAAACTTAAAAGCAGAGCATGACAGTCATGAATTCTACTTTAACACTTCATTTGCCTAATTTACAGAAGGAAAAGTAAGGAAATGATTCACATAACACACTTACAAGTACAAAGAGAAACACACCATCAATACATGTGACCACAAGAATCCCAAAAAGGACTGCAAAACCCTGGTCTTCCTTTGCCAAAAATTGCAGAGATACAATGAGTAATACAATAGAGCTTATCCCTCAAGAGTCCAACCTCTCCAACCTCTGAAAATGACTAAGAAAATACATAATATAGGCAAGCTAACACCTTTCCTTGCCTCTAGGGGTCGAGCTCATCCTTCTAGGAGCTGTTTCAACCAATTCTAAACTGAGCACTAAAAACTAGGCAGTCAAAACAACTTGCCTCTATAAGCTAGGAAACCAATTCATTCATTAAATTTTTGCTATTTCATGAATGAATCTTCTAGAATAGGTAAATAAGTTTCATGTCAACATGAAAATACATAAATTACATCAAAGAGGGTGAAAATCCCATCACAAGTCAAAACTGGTCAAAGCTGGGCGAATTCCTGAGCTGTAGATGAAAAATTGGCAAACTTTCCCAACGGGTCGCGCCCTCTTTCTGAACGGGTCGCGCTACTTTGGAGCTGATTTTTAGGTACTTCCAGGTGTCCAAATGAGGAAAAAGTGGGCTTGTTGGAAATTTCTAGATGTCTACTTTCCAACCCAAGTGGAATTTCTGAATTTGGTGGTCATTTGCCCCTCCAAAATTGCAATCTCCCAAGACTGCTTCCTATGTGTCAAAAATGTGGCAGAAAGTCATTTTTTGCTTGTTTTTTGACTTTCTGGAGACCCAAAACTTGGTGAAATTTCTTGGCAATGGCTGAGCAAGTGTATCTTTGCATGACAAATCCAAAAATGCTGAGTTTTCCCAAAAAGGAGTTGCCCAATGAAAGGGTCGCGCGCGGCGCGCGACCCGTTGGTGGAGAAAGCCTGTGTTTGGCACAAAAAATTCACAATTGACAAAATTTTCTCCAAATTTCTTGAAATTTGGGCTGGGAGTCCCCAATAAAGTATCATGCTCATTCAAAGAGGCTTTGGCCAAAATTTGGAGTGGATCGGGCCTTTTCCGTCGTTTTAGTGCCTTGGTCAACCTCCTTGGATCTGGCGATTGTAATATTGACATTTTTCTAAAACCATGACACCTGTGCAAAACGTGAAGGAGGTTTTTCTTCTTTGGCATGTTATGGACAAAAACCTCTCTCAGTTTTTCAAAATTCATCTTTGATTTCTCTGAAACATCTTTTGAGTGAAACTTATCCCGATGTGTGAAACAAGGAATTTTGTCGAATGAAGCGAAATGAAGGGGATAAGGGGCTTCTAAATTCTTGGGGAAATTTTTGGAAGTAGGGAGGGATGTTAGGAAGTAGGGGAAAGTGGAATCTCAGAGATTGAGTGAGGGGAAGGGGTCCAAAAGGGCAAAACACAGACCAAACCTAGAAAATTGCCAGGTTGTAGCTAGAAACTAGGGTTTGTGCAAAAATGAGGAATTTGGGGGATTTCAGTGATGGAAAGTGTTTTATAAGGTATATGAAGGATAGGGGAAGGTGTATGAACATCTGGATACAAGTTTTGCCGATGATTTGACCGTCCAAGAGAAATTGCCTTCAAAACCCTAGGAGAGGGAAATGACCTTGCCTAGGTGCAACTGAAGCATGGACAAGGTGTAAAATGACTCATTAGACACTGACATGATAATGAAAACCCTATGAATGATGATAAACTCAGCTGAATGGTGACATGGACCGACATTTGGACAACTTTAGAAGGAGTTAAAGCAAACCCTAGACCTAATGCCTAGTGACCAAATTTTGCTTGAAGACTCACTGAAATGACAAAATTTGACCTTGACACTTCAAAATCACTTTGTAAGAGCATGTTTGATCACTGGAGGAAGGCTGGAAAGACTGACACTAACAGATGGCACATAGTGAAGAAAGTGAAGCATGGTATATTGATTTGGGATGCTCATCTCATATGACATCTCAAGAGGAGTTGTGTATTGATGCAAGAAGGAAGAGTAATAGCTTTTGCATCAAGGAAACTTAGAACCCACGAAGAAAACTACGCAAACCATGATCTAGAAATGGCAACAATTGTTTATCCACTAAATATTTGGAGACACTACCTTCTAGGAAGGAATTTTGATCTTAGGACTGACCATTGTGGGCTACAACACATATTCACTCAAGACCACTTAAATGCAAGACAAAGACGATGGTTTGAGCTAATTAGTTTATATTATTTTGATATCACTTACATAAAAGGAATGGTAAATAGGGTGGCTGATGCTTTAAGTAGGAGGCCTTAGATATTTTCAGTGATTCCCTTAAAGACAAATTTGAGGGAGAAACTAATTGATTTACAATTTAAAGACACCTCATACTACGAGGTTAGAAAAAGTTTGAGGGAGGATGAGATGAAGGTCCCAAAATATGAAGAATACTCCCTTAATGATGATGGGCTACTATGATTTCGGGGAAGGATATATGTATCGCCGAATGAAGATATACGCCAGTTAATCTTGAATGAAGCACATCGCGTAGTATACATGGCACGCCGTGGTGTTAATAAGATGAGTGCGGACCTGAAACCACTCTTCTTTTGGAAAGGGATGAAGAAGGACATCATCGAACTTGGTAGCAAGATGCTTAGAGTGCCAACGAGTAAAAGCTGAACACGGACATCCAGTAGGATTATTGCAACCCCATGAGATACCAAAATCTAAATCGGAAGTTATATCAATGGAATTCATTGTGGGACTACCAATGACTTCAAGAAGACATGATTCCATATTTGTAGCAGTGGACACGTTGACCAAGAGCGCCCATTTCATACCAGTTAAGACTACATATAAGGCACCAGAAATAGCAGAAGTTTTTATTGATGAGATTAGGAGATTTCATGGAGTGCTTAGGAAGATCACATCTGATAGGGGAGCAGTGTTTACAGGAAGGTTTTGGACCAATTTCCAAGAAGCTTTGGGAACCCAGTTGAACTTCAGCACTGCTTATCACCCTGAGATAGATGAGCATACAAAGAGGATTAATCAAATCCTCGAAGACATTATTCGAATGTATGTGATGGACCAACAAAAGAGATGAGAGGAGTTTTTACCCCTCGTGGAATTTGCTTACAATAATAGTTATTATAGTTCCATCAACATGGCACCATTTGAGTTCTTATACGGAAGACCTTGCAGAACACCTCTCAGTTGGGACTGACTAGAGGACCAAGTATTAATAGGACCCGAAATGGTGTAAGAGATGGAAGAAAAAATGACTATGATTAGGAGGAGGCTAAAAGAAGCACAAGATCGACAAAAGAGATATGCTGATGCTCATCGGGTAGAGCAAAGTTATGAAGTGGGAGATAGGGTGTTCCTGAGAGTAAGGCCCCCCCAAAAAAAAGCTCTATAAGATTTGGAAAGGGAGAAAAATTGTCTCCATGTTTTGTGGGACCTTTTGAAATCTTAGAAAGGAAAGGGTCGGTGGCACATAGGCTTGCCTTACATCCATATTTAGCGCGTACACATGATGTGTTTCATATTTCTGTTTTGCGTCATTATATTTAAGATCCTTCGCATGTTATTGACTTTGGTCATTTGCAGGTTTTGGACAAGGGAATAGTAATGGTCGAAGCAGTTCGCATACTGGACCAACAAACTTTGAAGCTTAGACGGTGGTTAGTGTACTAGGTTAAGGTCCAGTGGGACAATTATAGTCCCAGTTCAGCTACTTGGGAGGACGCCGAGGAGATGCGTCACTGTTTTCCTTACCTATTCCAAGGACTTCAAGACAAAGTCTATTATTAAGAGGGGGTGTATGTAGCGCCCTTCTCTACTTGATTGGCAGTTATATGACATTAACATTTATTTATCCCTAAGGCCCACAAATTATTCTTTGAGGACCTCAAGTTGAGGATTCAGGCACATGACTATATTATTACTGGTTGTGATGTTTATTTGTGTTCTCCATTGATATTATGATGAAGATAGAATTAATGGTTATGTATGTTATCTATTGCTATTATGATGATTGTAGCATTAATGGTTACACATATTCTCTATTAATATTATGATGATTGTAGCATAAATGGTTATGTTTGGTCCCTATTGAATTTATGATGATGATGGCAGTAAATGATATGTATGTTCTCTATTGATATCATGATGATGATAGCTTTGATGAATATGTATGTTTTCTATTGATGTTACGGTGTTGATAGCTTTGATGGATATGTATGTTTCCATTGATGTTATGATGATGATAGCCATGATGGATGTGTCCCCTATGTTACCTACTTGCATTAGTTTTGGTTCACAATGAAAAATGATGTGAATGACTAGGTGATGTTGATGATGCTATTATGACAATGACTAACAACGACAAACCTTGTTATTGATCATTATTGAGTATGGAAGGAAAACACCATATGCACTCGCATATGACGAGTTGACGACACCTGGTTTGATGAAAATTTATATTCTGTCTTTGAAATTCTAAGTCAATTTTGAAAACCTATTATATGTTTATCTATATTCTGATGATATGTTAGTGGTTGCAGGCACATATTAGTTGTTTGGCCGAATGAATCACATATGGGTGATGGGGTTGTACAATTGGATGGAACTGCATGGGAGGGGTGGGATAGTGTCCCTGATCTCACCCACTAGCACTCCCGCTGTGACTTGGGCTGGAAAGGTTGAAACACCTTTGCCTTGAAGATCACGATGTCATGAGGGAAAGTTCCAAAGTTGGGTCTCTCATGAGGATTTTACCAGGGGGTGCGCATCAAGGTGGATTCCTTGATCCCTGACACCATTAGTCTCACTATAGCAGGCAACATAAGAGATGATAGTGGTATCTGTCGTTGCACCTATACTTTCCCCTCATAGCCACTGAATTCTTGAAGGGAAAGTGGCGTGGCACCCTTGGCATCACAAATAAACTGTTAGGCGTGACACCCTTGGAACTTCAAGGGAAGTTCTTGAAGAGAACGACCAAACTTGACACCCTTGAAATCATTAAAAATAAATAAATTAATAAATATAATCAAGATATGAAAACCAGGTAAAAATTAAATCAAGAATAAAACTTGGGTTAAGAGGATCATAGGAAGAAATAAAATGTTTTACCTTAAAAACTCTACCTTTCCCATGTTGGAAAATATTAGGTAGATAATGTAGTTTAATTAGGTAAAAAGGGGAAAGAGGGACATAAATGTAAGGACAAATATTAATTCTAAAATAGTTAAACCTAATTAAGAGAAGAGGATGGTGAATTAAAATAAGATTAATAAATTAAATTTTAGAGAAATTTATAGAACCTCCATGTGGCAACAACCAACATAAGAATATCCATCTAGGAGATAACTCGAGTTAAATTAGGGAGTAGATAGGGGATCAAATCTTGACTTATCAATTGACTTTAGTAAGGAACAAAAATTAAGAAGTAAAAAGGGGGATCAAGAGACAACTAAGAGAATAAATAGTAATCTTGTAGAGGTGAGGAAAATTATTAGTTTTAAATTAAAATTTAAGTAAATAATTCAGGAGACCCTTGATGAGATAGTGACACATGGGTGGGTGAATAATCAAACAATTGAATTATAAAAAATAATTAATTATGCATGAAATGCAAAGTGTCACCTATGAGGACTTCTATAAAAGAAAGGGCAGGCCATGGGAGAAGGGACTTTTTCTTTACCCTATTGTTGGATGGATGAGATTATGTCAAAGTAGTGACTACAAGCTATAGTGAGTTTGGTGAGGTAGAGGACTTTAGAGAGGGGACTCTTGAGCCAAGGAGTGCTCTCCTCTACTAGCTAATACATTCCTCCATTGTACAATCCTATTGCAGCTCGGAGGTCCGCGGGGAAGGAGAGTACCCAAGGAGTAGGTTGGGAGGTCAACTAGTGGGTCACTGCATTTGGATTAAGCACATTGACATTCACACTTGGAGGCAACCGACAACGAAGGAGGGAAAATAGTGGCAAGCCAAGTTTGAATCTCGTCTCCTGGTGAATGGTAGCTATGTTGTTATAGTATTCTTTTGTATGACTTCATTATGGTTTTAGTTAATAACATGTAAATTAGATGATATGTTCAATAAAGTGAAATTCAGGAAAGTTTTATATAATGCTTAATGATTTTTGAGTTCCTAATAATATTTTCTTATGGTTGTATTTTAGTATTTAAAAAAAAAATGTAGGGTTGGTCCTTACAGAAGGTTTTTTATTACTTTTTAAGACTTTGATATATCTCTATTATTGGTGTTGTTTCTCGTGATGTATGTAATTTTTTTCTACTTGAATAAGAATAAATTATTTTCTCAGGGAAAATAATGTTGCTCCATTCTATTTCAAAACCCCATTGCTAGAGGTGAAGGTGCTCCTTATTACTCATGCATATTTTGGGGTAGTTGGATTTTCAATAATGACTTGGATTTGGCAAACTCTGATAATGAGTTTTATCTGTAAGAGTGTTTTGGTTAATCGAATGTGGATTGTCGTCTTCTCAGTATTATTCTCCAAATGATTTGAGACTTCATTCTCTTTGATGATTAAATGTTCAATTAAAGATTGAATGCAGTAATATTAAATATTCCACTCTAGCTTTACCATTGTTACATTCAAGTTTTACATTTTGTAGTTTTGGTGTTTGATTCAATAAAAGATTCAGATCTGATAATGCTCCCAGCACAAAATAACTTGATTTCTTGTAAGAACATTCATTAGCCCAGTTTATATCATCTATTAAACATAAATTAGTCTTAGCAGGGTTTTAATTCAATCATTAGACTGATGGACAGATGGTCTCTGCTCTTGAGTTTAGGTTGGAAGGCTTGTTAGGACTTCCATTTTTATGAGATTAACCAAAATTTAAACATTTAAACATTCTTTAAGTTTAGAATTTAGACCTATGGATTTTAACCTTGGCATCTAAAAGAGATCTAGATATTTGGTTGTTGCATCAATTAAGGATCATTGGATGCATTATTGCACTTGGTTTTTATCTTAGGCCACTTTTGCTTTGAGATCTTGTTTAGATTGTCCTTCACTTAAGGTTGAAAATTTTGAATCTCAATTCATTAGATACAAATTTGAATCTCAATTGATTAGACCTAGTCCATCTTTCCAATCCCTCTTCACCAACAACCTTACAATCCTAGCTATAATGCCATAGGGCCAATTAGAGTTCTGATATTTTGGCTTTAGCTGTTTCCTGCGTAGAAATACTCAATTCCTTGCGTTAACACTTGTGGTTCAATAGGATGTCGATCGTTGCATGAATTGGCTTTATGTCTTTGATCTTAGGTCGGTCTGTCTACTGTCTCGACTCTCGCAAGATTGTTGACTCGGTTTTAATTCGAACGATCAGAATTTGTGATCAACTGAGCCCTGCACTCAAGCAATGCTACCCAAGCTCTAATGGCTATATGGACCGCAGTTTGGGGCCCATTAAGCAGTAACAGCTACTGGATCTCTTCAATTTGGAGCTTTATTATCCATTTATAACTATCCTCGCCTTGGCAATCTGGTTTTATAGCTTTCAGTTTATGTATGGTATAGCTTAGCCATAGCCTTGGTAATTTAGTTTAAGACTCCATTGAAGTTTTAAGCATAAATGTATGAATTTTAGAGCCCGCAAAGTAATCTATTTTTTTCTCCCTAAACCAAATTTCGCCAGCAATATCGAAAATTCGATACTCATTCTACAGAAGCCCTGCCCCTACCCCCACCCATTTCTTCCCTTGGTAACAGTACTTAGGTTACAAGACATCACCCAAAATAGCTTCGTAGGCATAGGAATCTGTGAATTGACTATAGGAAACCGCATAAACCCTACCCTGTTTTCATATTGAATAGGGGAAAAATTGATCTTAAAGGAAGAACAGAGACAGATTTATGAAAGGAAAAAGTGTGTAAAGGGTACCACCTGTGACATTGCGGCCAGGATGATGAACAACGCAGTCAGATCCAATGTCCATACATTTGGTCTTGCCGCATTGAGCACAGGCAGGGATTTTAGGAATAGAACCGTATTAGTAGTAGAAGGCCCTGTTCTTCTGGGGTCAGTGGAAAAAATCGCAAGTATAGAGAGCATTGCATGGATGTTTTCCCAAATCAATCTGGAATTGATGTTGGGAAATGGCCTTCTGCCTCGCCCTCTAATTCTCTGCCTTCTTTCTGGCTCCCGATTTGCCATGTTTATTTCTGACGAATATCCTCTCAAAGGTCGTCTCAAAAAATCCAGTGTGTTGAGGAGGTATGCACAATGATAATAAATCATAGTTAAAGCTGAGTTTTGTACATTTAGAAATAGGAAACAGTGCCATAATGCAAAATTTTGAGAAACAAATGGAGGAACAGGGGTAGGAAAAATAACCTTAGAAAGGAAAATAACTTATCATAGAAGTTGATTCAACTATGTTTACTTTATGGAAATATAAATATTCATTCTCCAAGTGTTAAAATCACCTGACATTGCATCAAGAACATTATGTATGATAGTTGCTCTAAGCTTAACATTCTAACAGTCCCAAATGTGCCCTGGGTGATAACACTAGTGATGTATTTTGGTCAATATCCCACTCCTCCTTTGGCTTCCAGGCTTCTCATTTTGTCCATACCATGCTCAGATGTTTGTCTAAATTCATCACATCGATCTGATGTGTTATGATCACTCTTCTTTGGAATCACCTCCTTCCCCGTTATTTCGAATTCGCAGGACTTCCCACTACTTTTAGCACCACCCTTCTCACCTTCCTTTTGCTCCTAAGGTTTCAAAACCATGTCCATTGTTCATAGCACCGCCCTTCTCACCTTCCTTTTGCTCCTGAGGTTTCGAACACTTGTCCATCATGAAAAATCGATCCACACCTATCCAATTTAGAAAGAGCATCAAACTCCTCCTTAATTTTACAGCCGAATCCAATGTTCCCTCATTGTTCCTCGCTAGTGGTTGTTCCTCTCATTGGTCGTTGTTCCTCTCCGCCCCTCACTGGCCGTTGTTGCTCTCCGAAGTCACCGTTGTCTTGATCGCAAAAAGAATATTGACTACTCTGCCTTTTGTTTGGAAGATGGACAATCAAATGAGATGGCTCCATGTTTTAGATGGCATTGAACTCCTCCTAAATTTTGCATCCGAATCCAAAGTAGAAAGAGCATCGAACTCTCTCCCAATGTGAGAAGGAAAGGAAATCCAATGCAGAAAGAGCATCGAACTCTTTCCCAACCTAAGAAGGAAAGGAAAAAGAGTAGCGGGAAATTAAATTTTAATAGGTTAGAAGGAATGGAAAAAGAGTAGCGGGAAAGTAAATTTTAATAGGTTAATTTTAGATTAGCCTAAAATGTCAATTTCCATGGTAGGTTATGTTGTTACTATTGAGGTTAATTTATTTTTATTTGAGCATGTTATTAATATTGGGGTTAAATTTTCTTTTTAATTTTAATTTTAATTTTTAAGCAAAAAGATGTAGGCTATATCTAACGATTTTGAAAACCGAGAGAACGATCATTTTGGTATGAGGGCATCAATAAAAACTATTGAACAACCCCTTAATATAAGCAAGTATGGACATGAGGTTTACACATAAGAATAATATCTACTACTCCTGAAGGAGGTGGAAAATATCTTCAAATCTAAGAATAATGTTATCATTAAACTCAATTAGTTTTAGGTAGCCCATTGTTTTGGTGGAACTTCACTTAGATCTCATTAGCACACTATTAGAAGCTAGTCATAGTTTAATTTAAATTAGTCACTCACATTAGTCATTTTTAGTTGTATTACTTATTAGCTAGTTTTACATTTTATCCCAAGACTAAAATAGTCATTCATGTTAGTCATTTTTAGTTGGGTCACTTAAGATTGCTCATTTTTGGTAGTATTTCACTTGGAAAAGTTGCGGTGACTAACTTTTTAGTCACCTAGTCACTAATTTCTCATTTTCTACTAGTGATATTTCAATGGGCACATTTCTTAATTCACATCTAGATTTGGTGGGACATTTGATTGTCAATGGATGGTTGTAAATATTGAGGATAACTGGGGAAAAGGAAAAATTTTGTTGGTCATAGGAAAATTTACAGTAAAATCGCCATATGTTTGGGACAACAGAAGACTTTGGGGCATACAAGGATCTTTATTGGGATCTTTAAAGCCAAGTTTGACTCGTCTTTTCTAGGGTAGGTAAGTCAGTTTTAGATGGATGTTTGTTTGACCCTGCTTTCCTTTATTTGTTTATGTATTTAGTTTTGAAAAAATTAGAAGGATTGTTGGAATTTTTGAACCTGTGAAGGTACAAAACGATGGCATTCATTCAACAACTTTGAACAACAGACTTTGGAAAAAAAATCAGATCCTATCCACATATCGATTTCTAGACTACCCAACAAAAAGCTCATTCACGATACCTAATGTTAGACATACCCACTCTGCATGGTCATATTGGCTCAATTCAAAAATTATTTCTAGTTCTTTCTCATTGAATTCTTGTTTCTGCAAGAATTTGGTGTCCACCGAACAGAGGAAGGTAGGCATCCATTTGGTATAAGGTCGGAAATAGAAGAAAGGCAGATTTCTAGCGAACCATTGATTTTATAAAACCTAAAGGGTTACAAAGATTATTGTGATTCCTAGTTTTAATTGTTGTATTGGGTCAATATTTGATTGATTGATATATACACAACACTTGTAGAATGAGGGAAAAGGGGAACAATAGCAGTATGCATCATTTTGTATTGAATACAGGGCATAAAATCCTAGTTGTTGGCTCGGGAACATGCGATGTTGACGGGGATATATGTATTGAAGTTGTTAGGACTTCCCTGAAGGTTGGGTAGCATCATCTAAATTGTGCCCATCTCTATGGAAATAAGGTTGAAGTAGGTCAAGCATTGGCATAAGTGTTGAGTGGAGATTAGCATATCATACCCTAGAAAATTTGAAGGATGGAAATTTATCATAAGTTTAGAAACCTTGGTGAATTGTACTAGTTCATAATTTACAAATTGGAAAATGTTTAGCAAAATGTTTGTAAAAATACTCAAATTTATAATGATTTTCTTCAAAATTTTGGCAGTTTTTAAGATAACATCATTTTTATCCAAAAAAAGTTGACCAAATAATTTATATAAAAAATACAAATTAATAAATCTGCAAATTCCTAAAATTATCCATGATCACACTAAACCTAGCTATACAAATCCATCCCTCTAAACCCATGTCTAATATTGTGCAACTAAAATTCTATTCATATGAACATGGTGTTGTCTCCTTAGAACATAATACTAACACACATCTATCTAAACTCATCCGTGAGATACACTTCCATCTTTCCAATATTAATATTCATGCTTGGGTTTGGGTTGCCTTGAGTTTGGCAAGCTAAAGTTGTATCTCCACAACCATAATCTATGGAAAGGTGCACATCACACCATGCCCTTCAGGTTGAGGTTGTCAAGCTAAGGTTGTATGTATGCAATGTCATTTTTTTGCAAAGATGGTGATGTCTCCTTAGAACACAATACTAACACATATCCATCTAAACCCATCTCTAAGATAGACTTCCATCTTGCCATTATTAATATTCATGCCTTGGTTTGTGATGCCTTTAGGTTGGCAAGGTAAAGTTGTATCTCCACAGCCACAATCTCTGGAAAGGTGCACATCGCATCATGCCTTTTAGGTTGAGGTTGCCAAGACAAGGTTGTATGTCTGCAATGTCAAATCTTTGCGAAGGTGCATCTTTATTATGATGATTTTGTGTTTGTGTTCATATTCTATACCCCCAATACTGTACCTAAACTTTATGCATTTACAAGGGTTGATGGATTCAGATTCCAATTTAACTGTTGACCACTGAGGTCCTGAACTTATGTAGATTGTAGATTCAAAAAATTTCCTAGAATATGTCATATTACAGATTCCAGGAATATCCTAAAATTTGAAATCAACATAAGGATAGGCGTACCAAGGTCGGATGTTAGAAAAGCAATGTGATAGTTGACATTCCAAAAGGGGATTGGTGAGAAATTTAAAACTAAGTTTAACAGTTGGAGGTTTTGGTGTAGAACATGATTATATGAATTTAGTGTTGGGAGTTCATTGTCGAGGAGAAAATAATGCATCTACATGTATTTGGTGGATGTCATTTATAATGACTTCAAAGAAGAAAATGCAGCAATATAGTGCACAACCATCATCGGGTGGCAGATACAGAGAGTGTAGAGTTCCAGAGACAGATGACACCCATGGCATTTGAGATTAATATATTAACTGCAATTAAGTAATTCTGGACATCTGTGATATGCCAATGATGAGGTGGGCTTACATTAATGTTTTTTGGTGCATTTTAGGTGGGTTTTTCTTCTCTTATGCAGTTTGAAATAATAGAAGATCTTGGACTTACCTTGTCCCATGTGCCTTTAAATATCTTAAACTTCTTCTCCTCACCATTTGTAGAAGATGTTGTAAATGATATTAGATATGGTATTGTATCTTGAATTGGTTATTAAACTAGGTATAACCAACCAAATTAGTAGTTTACCTTAGTACCTATTGGACAGCTATTTCAAATCTTCTCGGATCTAAAAGGTGCCACTAACTCAATGCACTTGGGTTAATATAATATTTTAACCTTTTTAATGTAGTACTCCACCTTTGGATCCTTATTGACTATAGGTGCTATTGTTGGTGCAATTGTGAGTGGATACATTGTTGAATATATGGGTCAGAAAAGGGTAGGTTCCTAGCTACTGTCACAAGTCCTGAAAATCAGGAAGATCAGACATTGAAAAAATACCTTTCATACCATTTAGGATTGATTTTGGTTTTGAATGTCATCAATCTAGAGGAATAGATCTATCGATATAGGAGACAGAAATCCAATTTCCAAAACAATTAAAGCCACAGACCTAAATCTCCCAAAGAAAACAATCGTAGAAACCACTGGCCAACAACAGAATGGGCATAACATAGAAAACCAACAACTCAAACCACCAGAAGGCGGAGTTGTAAGACAACAAACACCTCAAAGAAATTGAATTTCGAAAAGGCCAAAGGCAGTAGAGAACATATGCATTTCAAATTTCCAGAATGTAGGAGTAAAAGAGTATGAAATGCAAGTTTAAGCACACAGACTATACACAGAGAGATGAGCTCAGCAGGAAGAAACCATCAGAGAGCAGTCCACGAGACTAAAACCTGATATTCTAGCCACCTAAAAGGAAAGAGACTGTGATTGTGTCCTAGAGAAAGAGTGACGCTGAATTCGAACCTATGCACTAAGACTATAACCATGACCTCCTTTAAAGAAACTATGCACTCCATTAAAGAGGTGTTGACACGGCAAATTTTTGTGTGCCAACAATTGGAAACCAACCCAATCGCAGACCCCAATTAGATCTACTTTCATTTGGAATGGCTAGTTCCAATGGCTTTTAAAGGATCCCGTAAACTGTTATAGGTGTTGAAAAATTGCTCCCCAAAGGAAGACTTCCATTAAATGAACAAAAGAAATAGCTAACCTATATGCACCATGCTCTACCTATACTGATTCTACCTACTTGTGTTAATCTTAACTATTCTAACCTATCTTGCAGGAGCCTAATTAAAAGAGATTAAACATCATATATGGATTCCAGGTCCCAATGAATCAATTACTAGGTTCATCGATGAACAAGGTTGTATTTAAGCTTAATTGCAGTCTAATCACTCGTAAAAGAATACACATTCCTTTTCCTACAATTACAACTTGCAACTGATGTTTAATATGGTTTCGAATAAGAGTCTTCTCATGAGTTCACCATGATAATGAATTATATTCGGATAACCAAGACTAGTCATAAACTGTTTGTCATTACTGTGCACAAAACAAAACATATATCCTCATGCCAACAACAATATTCTCATTCTTAACACAAAAATTGAAACTGCGAAAGGCTTCTTCTTGACCGAAACAATATTCTTTATTATCATAATAAAATCGATCCCTCTTCTACCAAAAAAAAGTCCTTCACCCATATCCAGAGGTAATACTTATGCCGCAAGAAAGATGACCCTTTGTTTCCCCTGAGTTTCCACCTTCCTGTTCTTTTCAATATACAGATTAAAATATACAAACATAGAATGGTAAATGAAACCGCTGACATGTCGAGCCCACATTTGCTGGAGAATTTTATTTTCTGGAGGAAATGAATGGATGCCGATGGAAAAAAGAATGATTGCAAGCCATCTCTTCACACCTGTATCGACTGAACTTTATTCCCTATTATTTCTTGAAGGAAAATGAGGACACTGTGTTCATCATCGAACATATGGTATGATTTAAGGTGTATCTAGAGGTAACAACAGCTTGATGGATTTGTGCTGTCAGGAGTAGCTCCACTTAACATAGAGCGTGCCTCCATTATACGTTGTGGTGGTTCCACATCCCTTTCTTGCGGAGTATGTCTTTGCAATATCGACATCAGTGGTGCCGAGGTGTCATCTAGAGTCCCCAAAGCAACGCAAGAACCCTTATACCAACCTCTGTTCTACTTCCTATCTTCTCAGAATTTCAGGGCATCCTACCCCATTCTATCCCAAAGCCACGACACATGGCAATGAAAATCCAGCTGGTAGAGGTATCATGTGGACTAGGCATGTTGTTCCTGCGACGATCATTCAAAGGCTGCGTTATCGATCCCTTTGCATCTTTTGTTGTAGCCCTTCATGATGCTTATGCATCAGCTCGCTGACCTTGCTTTTCTTCTCTTGGTCCTTGCCTGCATGAATGATCAGCATTAGCTATGATTATGAGAGATATGACAGAAACACCTAAAACAAACCTTACCTTCATAAAAACTTTCGTAAAGAGACAAACTCTACAAATGGGGGTTATATGAGTCCTTCCAGCTCTAAATCTCAAGAGGACGCGATGAGTTTTTGGGGACTGATGATTAAAAGCGGATTGCAACCATAATTAATAAACCATTGAACCATTCAGCTTTGAGGACATAATTCCATCTAACAACTATGGCTATCACTCGGAGAGATGAAAGATCAAACTTGTCAAGGGACCCATTCAAATTTGCCCCTAGAGCAAGTTTTAATAAGGTGGTGGTTGTGGCCACAACAAATGGTGAACCACTGGGCAAACCAGTTACCTCTGTTACCAAATAAACCTTCGACCAGTAGAGCATCAGGGTGTTAAGATGAACTTGAAATGTAAACTGTATAGATGGATAGGCATGGGTTCCACTTCAGCATTGTTCGCTTTAGGTAGGATAAATACAAATAGCTCTACTTACTAATAGGGTTTTGATAGGCGTTCTCCAATGGTCGCATTATGGGATTTATTGACCATCCTTTACTTGTTTTCTACTTTCAAAATCCTTTCAGGGCCATCACCGGTTCGTCAATACCTGTTTAGGTGTGTACCTCAGCTCTTTATCGTGCATCAAGCTTAATGAATATATGTAGATATGGTCATCCACATTTTATGCAAGAAAGATTAGTGCTATACGTGCGTATGATCGAATGGGGCGTAGTCATGGATCATACCATATTTTTAAACCGCTTAAGCAACGTTGGGGCTTGCTGTGTCAACCAGTACTTTGAGTCCAGCAATAGTCCCTACTCCAACCAACTTCCCAAACAACCTATTTTTTGGTCAATTTAGTGTGTTCTAAATTGCTATTTAAAATGTCAATCCAGGATTCGTAAACTGACGAAGTGAAGTGTACTATATGTACAAGATAACCATTTCCTTAGTCTTTTGTCGTTTTTGAGTTTTTTAATTTGTTTTTGGATTTATCTTTCCCTAATGTGTGATGGTGAAAATGAAAGTTAAGTATGGATGGTAATGGTGATTTCTACAGCGATTTTCCCAAACTTAAAAGTGTTCAAAAAGAAAGCTTTAAAACAACTGTAATGAAATCAATTCTTAATAGGAAATAAATGTATCAAACAGTGAACTAATGACAATGGCCCAGTATCCTTGCTGCTGTATGAAAAAGAAAGTAAAAACGGAACTTAAAGCAACTCAAAAACTAAAAGCAAAGCAACTAATTCACACTACTTCAACTCTTCTGATCCTTTACACTTCAGCTCAATCTACCTTGTGGGAAGCAATCATGAACAAGTTAAGCAATATGATATCTAAATGGCAAGAAATTAAATTTCATAAAGGAAACTAATTACACTACTTCAACTCTTCTGATCCTTTACCCTTCAGCTCAATCTACCTTATGGGAAGCAATCATGAACAAGTTAAGCAATATGATATCTAAATTGCAAGAAATTAAATTGCATAAAGGAAACTAATCACACTACTTCAACTCTTCTGATCCTTTACCCTTCAGCTCAATCTACCTTATGGGAAGCAATCATGAATAAGTTAAGCAATATGATAACTAAATCACACTACAATAAGTAATATTCTGATTCTTTACTAATAGAGTCACTTGACTATAGAAAGAAACCATAAACAAATGAGTAGTATGATGTCTAAGTAGCAGAAAAATAAATAAGCAAAACACAATTTGAAAAATGACAGTGCTGGAATTAAACTTCAGAAAATGAAAATTAGCAGGAAGGACAAGATGATCTCATATGTCAGTAGTTATCAAAAAGATGAAAATTTGCCCGGGTTGCCTAAGAAAACCTGTAGAAAAGCATTGATCAGCTGACAGCTATAAGAAAACAGAAATGAAAATGTAAATAGCAGTGAATTAAAAACATCAAAACAACATGTTATATACAAGCTAATGATTATGAAAACATAAACATAATAAAATAAAATGAAAACTATACAGGGCTTTAGTGCGCAGGAGCCCTCTGCCACCTTAGCCAGTCAACGAACAGTCACAAAAACGAGCTCAGGAAAGTAGTCTTCTCATGTATTAAAGCAACAACAAAATATGTAAAACAAAGTGCAGTGGGGTGATAATAACAACAGTTCAGAAATTACATCTCCAAAAGCTTCTACATAGCGTTTATCAACGCGTTATTTATAATGAAAAAGTGTTGTAACTAACTAACTAAGTCCTATGCCGTTAACTGCATTTCCAGAGACACGTAGATCTCCTTAGCCCGAGATCTAGTGTAACGGTCATCATGTCCATTAAATCTTCGGAGTGGTAGCTGTTGGATTCAGGTTACGGGGATGATCTCCAGGTGTGTCGATGTCTCCGTGAGCTGAAGACTGTGCCACGTAAACTTTCACGTGCTCAAAATAGAGACATGCCACCACTAAATTCCTTGGTTGGCTTTACCTTTGACCCTTGTTGACCGTGACCTTTTATGGATGATTTGGCTGATCTGAAGGGACACGTTCCATGTACCCGTCACCTGTAGCTTACCCATGTGGCTTGTTTCTTCATAGGACACCTGTAGCATAGCCTTTAACAAAATGGCTGCGGAATCCTGTGCTGGCTGCGGAAACCTGTGCTGGTTGCGAAAACTGACAAGTTTCCGCAGCTGCCTGAACAAAAATCTAAACCAAACAACAGTCATAAGCATAGTTAGAAAACCATGTCAAAAGCTCTTTTTAGACTATAATGCAATGATTTAACAGCTTGGTGGATGAAGTAAGTGGAAAAAGAAGGCTGAGAGGGTGTATAGGAAGGTGCAGGTTTGAGGCTCAACATACCCCCACTGTGAAGGTGTTGCATGTCCTCATGCAACCAAAATTTAGTTATTTCCCTCTAATCCATATGTTCTGAGGCTTCTGCTAGGACATCTAGCCCTCTTTTCTTCTTCTTTGATGCTAACATCATCCTGGGTTTCCTGACTAGACATTTGAACTTTAGATTAATCAATGCTCTGCTTAACTTTTTGCACTTTTTCTTTAGTTTCCTGTTTTTCTTTTGCCACTATCCTAAATGGAGCATAGTGTTATCATGGAAAATCTTATCTACCTTGCTCTGCTCTTTGAGTGCTTCGTTTTCCTGTTTGATATGCCTATTTAGGACTTCTAATTCAAATACCTCCTGTTTCAAAGACTGAACTTGTGCATCTAGTGGCAAAGTGGTACTCGGTCCTGCAACTGATTGTTCTAAGGATTCCAGGTAGTTATATACCTCTTTCTTATTAGGATCTACCTCAGGTGTATTTCTCGGACTAAGCTCAAAATCTGGTGGAGGAGGAGGATTGCTCTCTCTTTCCGGCCGAAAAGGGCTTTCATCATGTGGAGGACTTGGTTCAATGCTTGGCTGAGCTGGAGATTTCTCAAGTGTCTCTTCACCTAAATCAATAAAGTGAGGCTGCTTTTCTTGGGTTTTATTCACCTTTCCTTTTAGCCTAGTGCTCCTCCTTAAGTATGGACTAGTACTCTTTTCTTGTGCACTCTGTTTTCCTTTTTGCTTTTTCTTTGCTATAGCAGTAGCCTGAAGATGTACTAATCTTTCTGACAGTGGTTGATAATCCTCCTCTATGGATTGCTCATGGGATGGATAGACTTCTTGAATGGTTCTTTTGCCTTTTTCTTTCTTCTGTTTCTTATTTTTAGCTCTATTTTCTTCTTCTTTTTGAACAGTTTCTTGAGTTTCTATAGTAGGGGAGTCTTGGACTGTAGTGTTCTTTTCTCTCCTCCTACTCTTCCTTGGAATCTTTGGTGGACTACTTCCAGAGGCCTCAGATGGCTCTTGGAAGTAGTTTATTGTCAAGAATTGCTCCCAAGTATCTTTAGTTTTCTTCAACTGGTCCTCAATAAGAATTTTTATGAGTCCATGATGGTAGAGATGAGCTTCAATGTTGCCTATGTGTTTTTGAACTGTAATACTCATCTTTTTCAGACTCAATAACAAAAAATGAGGCAAATTAAGAGTGTGACCCTCTAGGAAATTCATCATCAGTCTAGCATGATACATATACATAGAACCAAAACGACCTTCACACGTGATAAATTTCTGGATAACTAACAGTAGACTAGACCATTCCTCTTTTAGTGCATGAACAGGGATGCCTCTTGTAAATACGGTGGTATCCATACCTTGGTTTTGTAGCATGATTCTCCATATCTGATCGTCCACACTTCTATTTTTAAACCACCTTTCACCTTCTTGAGGTAGGCCTGTGGCAACTGCTACTGTGGCCTCAGTCACTGTGAACTTCAAGTCTCCAATCTCCACTGTTTGTCCATCAAAAGACTGTGCAAAAGCTTTGGTCACCTCCTTGTTATGGCCTTTAAACTTTTGGATAAATCGTAACCATCTGGCTTTCTTCAGCAATTCCTTAGTTTGAGGATAACCTTCCAAGTATTTCGGTCCTTCCGGGTCTGCTCTCAGTAATTTTCCCATCCTCTATTTTAAATTCCAACTGAGAGTTCTTCTGCGTGTGAGGGTTCAAAAAAAAATGGCTCGGTTACAGGATTTAGGATAGACTGTAGTGGCTGCAATCGGGGTTTAGAACAAACTGTAGTGGTTGCAGTCGCGGTTTAGAACAAACTGTAGTGGCTACAGTCGGAAATGGAGAACAGGGAATGGAAGTAGCTGAATTACCGGAGGAATAGAGGGTGAGCAGCAGTAAACAAGTTCAAAATAAAATGCAGATGCATGCAAGGAGTATGGTATTAACGGAGTGGTAAATGAATGGAGTGACATCGGGATTCTTTTGAATCGGATGACTGTGTATGAAATTTTTACACGTCTCAACAGACGGCTGCGGAAATTATGGCTAAGAAGAACCGTAACACAATAGGTCACGTCTCAAGAGTACGGGTGATAAATGGAAGTGCAGTCAGTCTTGAGTTTAAACTCAGAATAATCATGAGACCATTGGAGAAATGAATGCAAGGTGTGTTGAGTGATATCGTGGAATAGGAGTGGTAATGGAGCTATCGTATCAAATCATTGCACATAGTAGAACTTGTTATGGTTTAATAACTATGCGTAATTATGACTTGAATTGTTATTTGATAAAAAAATTTGATCATACCTTTGGAAACTTTGTCATTTTTTTGCTCAAGGCTTCTAACCAATTGCTCTTCCTTGATGTCTTGGAGATGCCCCATGTCTTTAGCTCAATTACACCTGCATTTCATGATTATTGTACTAACAGTTGACTGTAAATTTGAAAACAGAGTGATGTTGGCTGCGGAAATCGTTTCTGGCTGCGGAAACGGCTTCCAGCTGCGGAAACTGAGACAGCACCCCCTTAACTGAACAAAGATAGTTAGAAAAGAACTAACTGAATGAAAATAGTCCTGAAAGGGACTTTTATTGATGAAATGAAATGGAATGAGTGGAATGAAATGAAAATGAAGTGGAGTGAAGTAAAATGGAAATGAGAATGAGATGGAGGTGAAGTGAAATGGCAAATGAGATGGAATGAAGATGGAAAGAGAAGGAGAGGAGAATTTTTTTTTTGTTTTGAAAATATAGTGTCAGGTGTCCTTGATTTTCACTCTACATTTTCTGTATAAGACCGCCAATCTATGATTGGTTTTCAGGCTTATACGATTTTTTTTATTTTTTTATTTTTTTTTTCACTGAAAGAAACAAAGGCTAGGCTGATGGGGGAGAAGGATTCTTCTCCACCAGCCTTATTGCAGAATTCTCTTGGAACATTTTGACAAATTCCTCTTTTGAGAGTGGCTTATGATAAATTTTCAATCGGTGGCCATTCACAATGAGAGGAGTTTGAAATTCATCAATGGTCTTGATTCTTACCGCTCCATTGTTAAAGACTTTGTCAATCTCATATGGCCCAAGCCAATGAGTCTGAAATTTTCCTTTGAAGTCTTTAAACTTGGAATCAAATGGTAACGCCCAATCTCCCTCTTGAAACTTTCTTTCTTTGATGTATCTGTCATGCCACTTAGCTCTTTGATGTTGAACTAGATCAGTCCTTAAAATTGCATCTTGTCTGATCTCATCTAGCTCATTCAGCTGCTCCATTCTGTGCTTTTGGGCTTCTGATAGATTCATCCCCAACTGGACTGCCATCTTGAAAGTCTTGACTTGAAACTCAATGGGGCGCAGGACCTCTTTCCCATAAACAAGTTCATAGGGAGAATGTCCTGTTGTATTCCTCCATGTAGTTCTGTCGGCCCATAAGGCTTCAAGAAGCCTTTCTGCCCAATCTCTTCTGTGTAGATGAACAGTTTTGGTGATGATGTTCTTAAGAACTTTGTTTGTAGATTCCACTTGGCCATTTGGTTGCGGATGGTAAGGAGTAGATTTTTTGTGCTTGATTTTGTATTCTTCCATCAGCTTCTCCATCAAATTAGATGTAAATTGACTTCCCTGATCTGTCACAATTTCTCTTGGGACACCAAAACGAGTAAAAATATCCTCAAAAATAAATTGAACAACTGAATTTTCAGTGGCAGAAGGAAATGCTTTGGCTTCTACCCATTTAGTGACATAATCAGTGCATACCAATATATACTTCTTTTGTCTAGATGGTGGATTAATGGGTCCAATGAAATCTAAAGCCCATTTTTCAAAGGGTTCGATGAGTACCTGTGGTTGTAATGGCATTTCATTTGAAAGAGTCAGTCTCCCAACTCTTTGGCAGCTGTCACACCTTCTGACATATTGTTTTGCATCTTTGAAAAGGGAAGGCCAATAATATCCTAAAGAAAGGATTTTATAGGCCGTCCTTTTGTCAGCAAAGTGTCCACCACATGGTTCATCATGACATGCCTTGAGGATGTCAGGCATTTCATCTTCCTGAACACATCTTCTGATCACACAATCTAGCCCTGTTTTAAACAATTCATTAGAAATCCATGAATAACTTGAACTCTCATGAATAATTTTTCTTTTTTCACCAGGAAATAGGTGTGGAGGTAGCTTCCCTGTAACCAAATAGTTAGCAATATCTGCATACCAAGGAGTCTTAGTAGTTACTGCAAACAAATATTCATCTGGAAACTTATCCTCTACAGGAGAATCTTCGTTAATATTTTGGATTCTAGACAAGAAATCAGCTACTATATTTTGTTTCCCTGGTCTATCCAACACAGTAATATTGAATTCTTGTAAAAGTAAGAGCCATCTTGTAACTCTGCCATTAGTAATAGGTTTATTCATGAGATATCTAATTGCAGAATGATCAATATGGACAAAAGTTTCATAGCCAGTTATATAGTGTCTAAACTTATTGATTGCATGAACAACAGCTAAGAATTCTTTCTCAGTCACAGTATAGTTTAATTCAGTGGGAGTCAAATTTTTACTGGTGTAGTAAATGGCATAAGGAACTAAATCCTTTTGTCCCAACACAGCTCCTAGAGCTGTATCTGAATCATCTGTGGAAATATGGAAAGGAAGTTTCCAATTCGGACCTCTCAAAATGGGTGCTTCAGATATTCTTGTTTTCAAAGTTTCAAATGCAGATTGATAATCAGGATCCCATTTGAATTCACAGTCTTTTGTAGGTAATTTGAAGAGTGGAGATGCTATTTTGGTGAAGTTTTCAATAAATCTTCTATAGTATCCAGTAAATCCAAAAAAACTTCTAACATCTTTTTGACAATTTGGAATAGGCAACTTGGAGATGACTTCAACTTTTGATCTATCAACTTTAATCCCATCTCCTGAAATATGATGTCCTAAAACAATCCCTTCAGTAAACATCATAAAGCATTTTTCATGACTTAATGATAGGTTTGTTTCTTTACATCTTATAAGGACTTTTTCCAAATTCTCTAATGCCTCTTCAAACGAATTACCATAAACTGTAAAATCATCCATATAAACCTCTACACAATCATGGATTAGATCGGAAAAGATTCCTAGTACTGCCCTTTGAAATGTTGCGGGTGCATTACATAATCCAAAAGGAAGTACTCGATAAGAAAATGTTCCCCATGGACAGGTAAATGTGGTCTTGTCCTGATCTTCAGGTGCTACTTGAATCTGATTGTAACCACTAAAACCATCCAAAAATGAAAAATACTTTTTGCCTGCTAAAGTATCTAATACCTGATTGATAAAGGGTAAAGGAAAGTGATCCTTCAAATTTGCTTTGTTTAATTCCCTGTAATCAATGCATACCCTCCATTTACCATTCTTTTTAGGTACTATAACCAAAGGAGAAACCCATCGGCTATCTGAAATTGGATAAATGAAGTTTACATTAAGTAACTTTTGGAGCTCTTCTTTCACTATCTCCCTAAGGTTTGGATCCATCCTTCTCTGAGGTTGTCTGATTGGTCTCCTGTTTTCCTCAATGTAGATGTGATGAATGCAAGTCTTAGGGTCAATACCTTTCATATCGGTATACTCCCATGCAAATGCAGTAGAATGTTTTTGCAAGATTTTGGTTAGTTCTTCCTGTTGTGATCTTTCCAAATTTTTGTTGATATTCAATGTTTTTCCTGGAAAGATCTCAATGGCGGAACTACCAAATTCTCCATAGAGAAAAGAGACATTTGTCTAGATGATAAATACTCAATGTCGGAATCTAACTGAAATTGTGTGTGGTCATATTCTGAAGATGTTTCAAAATTTTCTAATGTGTTCAGAATTTGACTATCTTCACTAACTTCAGAAATGGTAAAGACAGGTTGTATAGTATCTTCATCATCAATCCATTCATTATCTCCTATTTCTGTAATTTCTTTTGCTGGAGGATACAGATTGAATTTCTTTGTCGAATTACCATCAGAAATATACATATCCCCAGACCTACAACTGATGAAAGCATCGGTTGTGGCTAGCCAAGGTCTTCCTAAGATGAGAGGGTGTCCTCCTAAATTACTCTTAGGGGTTAAAATCATAAAATCTACTGGATATTCCCAAGATTCTAAAGAGACTGAAATGTCTTCTAATACACCATCTGGTTTAATAATTGATCGATCTGCAAGTTGCAGTAAAGTAGGTGTAAAGAGAAGATTAGGAAGTTTCAGCTGTTCCATAGTCTGTCTACTCATAATGTTGATAGCAGCCCTTAAATCAATCAAAGTATTTGGAATTTCAACCCCATTGATATGTGTTTTGACAATTGGACTACTGGGATCTACATACTTCTGCATAATAATTTTTCCCATCATGATGTCTGCAATTTTCCCTACTAGGTGGATTCTTCTTGTATCTCTAGGTTTCCTTCCTGGTCTTTTAAGACTCAACTCCTTTATTGTTTTTGCTAGAATAGGAATCTCTTTAATGGCTTGTAACAAGGGAATCTTGATACAGACATTCTTCAATTCATCTAGAAAATCATAGTCAGGCAACAAGATTTGTTTTTCCACCCCTTTGTCAATTTGTAATCTTTCAGGAAAAGGAGGTGTAGATGAAGATGTAGGTTGCTCAACTATAGGAGTTGTGGGGGTTAACTCTTTTTCTTTTTCTTTCTGAGTGTTTGGGTTTTGAAGAGATGCTTCAGAACCCTTATTGGCTTCAAGAGATTCTTCCTCAGAAATGCTTTGATTTTGGGCATCTATAGAAGGTTTATCTAGAACTCTACCAGATCTGAGTTGTACATCATTAAGAGGAACAATCATATAGGCAAGAAATTGTTGACCTTCTATCATGTAAGCATTTTGAGGGTTTTTATTATTGGGGTTTGGCAATGGCTGAGAAGGAAGTTGATTTGACTTCTGTTGGAATGGAAGCAAGAGTTGAGAATTTGGGTTTTGTTGAGAGGGTTGTTGTTGTTGAAATGGCAATGATAGTTGTGGGTTTTGATTTGGAAGTTGTGGAGCCTGTTGGTTTTGAAAAGATGGAGGATATTGATAAAATTGAGCAAATCTCCCATAAGGATTTTGCATACCTTGTACCCATGATTGAAAAGGATTTTGAGGTTGGGACCAAGGTTGTTGCCAAGGATTCCAATTTGATGGGGGTTGAAAGTTCATAGAGTTGTTAAACCCTTGATTTTGTTGCCCCTGCCAAGGTCTCCTTGCAACAAAATAGAGAGACTCAATTGTATTTAGATCTTCTTGAAAGACAACTTTGAGCCCAAGAATTGAAGGACAATCCTTGGTCTCATGATTCTCTGAACAGATCGCACATGTTTCTACAACTTTTGCATCCAAGGGACATTCCCTGAGAGCATGTTTTTTTTCTACATTTTGGGAAAAAGATGGCTAAAGCTTCAGCTTCTGCTTTCTGCTTATTGTGGATCTTAAGAGTGTCTAGTTGCTCACTAAGACTCCCTAAGATATCAGTTTTGAATTCATCAAGCATATTGCCAATCTCAGCCCTACTTACTGATCCAGTTGCAGATTTGTTTGCTCTGATGAGAGAAGGATCTCTAGGCCCTTTTCCAGTTTTAGATTTTCCTCTTGAGAGATGGACACACAGTTCTGCTATGTCATGAAGTGGAAGTTGAGATATGTCTCCTTTTCCCATCATGTTCAAAATATCTATCCATTCATCTCTAATGGCTTTTAATAGAAGGGCTTTCAAGGTCTCCTCATCTAAGTTACTCATTTTTTCTCTTTTCAGATTGTATTGGAATCTATTAAGGAATTTAGACTTCTGTGATCCATAACATTGTTTAGATAAACTTCGGCGAAATCACATAACCAATCTTTTGTCGACGCGTTTCGAACCAACCAGTGTGGTTCATCGTCCTGACGATGAACCACACTGGTTGGTTCGAAACGCGTCGACAAAAGATTGGTTATGTGATTTCGCCGAAGATTATCTAAACTGTATTGGAATCTTTCAAGTAAATCCTCCAAGTTTTCATCTTTTCTTTGTACCATTTTAAATACTTCATTCTTGTGGTTGGTAGGCATACAATAATCCATGTATCTATCCAAAAATGTTTGTTTCATATCATTCCAAGTCCTAATGGATTGAGTGAGTAATCCCATGAACCATTTCAAAGCAGCTCCTTTCAATGTTGAAGGAAACAGTTTGAGTTTTTGAGAGTCTTCCAGATAATCATAGGTTCGACACACTACCTCAAACTCAAATAGAAATGTTTCAGGATCTTCATTTATTAACCCATGAAAGTTTGGGAGGACAGATGGTGAAATATTTTTCATTTTTGCTCGAGAATCCTCATCGACTATAGGAAATCCAAAAGAGTTATCTCCATCCCTATTTCCCCCATTGTTACCTCTACCTCCTCCATTATTTCCTCCTCCCCCTCCTCTACCTCTACCTCTACCAAATCCGTTAACTCCCTCTTCTGTCATGGTAGTTTTCTCAGATATTTCAGAGTCCTCTGGTTCCTCTACTAATGGTGAACGAGGAGGAATTTCTCCCTCTTCTTCCTCAGATGATTCTACTTCTTCAATTACAATGTATCTCCTTGTAGAAGAAAAGAAAGGATCTTTTCCTAATTCAGATTCGATGGATGGTGAGGAAGAGTCTCCTAACTCAACTACTGTCTCTTGAATTCCAGGAATCCTAGGGCTAGGAGTGTAGGTTGGAGATGATGGAGGTGTCTCTTTTCTATTCCTTGAGGTAGAAGGAGTTGTAAAAATCGAACTCTTGGCTTTAGCTAAAAACCTTCCCCTAGAATCTCTTGCTCTATGCATGTCATTTTTTTTTTATTTTTCTTCAAGTCGGGCTAATAATTCTCTTTTTGATCTTCCAGGTCACTCTAGGTGCAAGAAGAGAGCATACTCAAGAAACTATTAAACCAATAACTTTCTCTTTTCTGGTCCTCCAGATCACACTAAGTGCAAGAGGAGAGCATACTTTGAGAGGTTATCAATTTTCCTTGAAATTTTCTTGTTTTTTTTTTTAAGAAATTGGCTACCTAATTTCACTTCCCCGGCAACGGCGCCAAAATGTTTGGTCAATTTAGTGTGTTCTAAATTGCTATTTAAAATGTCAATCCAGGATTCATAAACTGACGAAGTGAAGTGTACTATATGTACAAGATAACCATTTCCTTAGTCTTTTGTCGTTTTTGAGTTTTTTAATTTGTTTTTGGATTTATCTTTCCCTAATGTGTGATGGCGAAAATGAAAGTTAAGTATGGATGGTAATGGTGATTTCTACAGCGATTTTACCAAACTTAAAAGTGTTCAAAAAGAAATATTTAAAACAACTGTAATGAAATCAATTCTTAAGAGGAAATAAATGTATCAAACAGTGAACTAATGACAATGGCCCAGTATCCTTGCTGCTGTATGAAAAAGAAAGTAAAAACGGAACTTAAAGCAACTCAAAAACTAAAAGCAAAGCAACTAATTCACACTACTTCAACTCTTCTGATCCTTTACCTTTCAGCTCAATCTACCTTGTGGGAAGCAATCATGAACAAGTTAAGCAATATGATATCTAAATGGCAAGAAATTAAATTGCATAAAGGAAACTAATCACACTACTTCAACTCTTCTGATCCTTTACCCTTCAGCTCAATCTACCTTATGGGAAGCAATCATGAACAAGTTAAGCAATATGATATCTAAATTGCAAGAAATTAAATTGCATAAAGGAAACTAATCACACTACTTCAACTCTTCTGATCCTTTACCCTTCAGCTCAATCTACCTTATGGGAAGCAATCATGAATAAGTTAAGCAATATGATAACTAAATCACACTACAATAAGAAATATTTTGATTCCTTACTAATAGAGTCACTTGACTATAGAAAGAAACCATAAACAAATGAGTAGTATGATGTCTAAGTAGCAGAAAAATAAATAAGCAAAACACAATTTGAAAAAGGACAGTGCTGGAATTAAACTTCAGAAAATGAAAATTAGCAGGAAGGACAAGATGATCTCATATGTCAATAGTTATCAAAAAGATGAAAATTTGCCCGGGCTGCCTAAGAAAACCTGTAGAAAAGCATTGATCAGCTGACAGCTATAAGAAAACAGAAATGAAAATGTAAACAACAGTGAATTAAAAACATCAAAACAACATGTTATATACAAGCTAATGAATATGAAAACATAAACATAATAAAATCAAATGAAAACTATACAGGGATTTAGTGCGCAGGGGCCCTCTGCCACCTCAGCCAGTCAACGAACAGTCACAAAAACGAGCTCAGGAAAGTAGTCTTCTCATGTATTAAATCAGCAGCAAAATATGTAAAACAAAGTGCAGTGGGGTGATAATAACAACACTTTAGAAATTACATCTCCAAAAGCTTCTACATAGCGTTTATCAACGCGTTATTTATAATGAAAAAGTGTTGAAAATAACTAACTAAGTCCTATGCTGTTAACTGTGTTGCCAGAGACACGTAGATCTCCTCAGCCTGAGATCTAGCATAACGGTCATCATGTCCATTAAATCTTCAGAGTGGTAGCTGTTGGATTCAGGTTACGGGGATGATCTCCAGGTGTGCCGATGTCTCCATGAGCTGAGGATTGTGCCACGTAAACTTTCACGTGCTCAAAACAGAGACGTGCCACTGCTAAATTCCTTGGTTGGCTTTGCCTTTGACCCTTGTTGACCGTGACCTCTTATGGATGATTTGGCTTGTTAGTGTCGGTCTTGAAAGCCCTCCATCAGTGATCAAAGCTCTTTGCATTTTCATTTAGTAGGTGTCTCATCATTGTCAAAGTTTGCATCCCGTTAGGCATGCCATAACCCTGATGGAGGAGCTGGTCTATTCATGCCCCTCTTGGCTTTGCTGGATCAGGTCATATCATGTCATTTAGTTTTTCAAGCTTGTCTTGTTTTGTCTTAAGGTGAAAGGTCCTAGGTCTAGGGTTTTGGTCATTTGTCTCAGTAAGGTCATGTCTTTGAAAGTCCTTGAGTGACCAGCAAGCCAGAGGGAGGATGGTAAACATGTTTCTTTGACATTCTCATTATGTACAGTTCATTTTTAAAACTTGGATTTAAAAACTTTGTTTTTAAAGCCAAAGTCATGATAAATTTTTGTAGAAAGAATGAAATTCCAAAAAGTCTTCAAAATGGCAGCAATAACCCTGGTCCCCTTTCCACAGTCCTTCAGATGATCTACCTGCAAAAAGAATCAAGTCAAAGCACTCAAAAAGTCAAAATCAGAGTAAAGGAAACCAAGAAATCAGTGTTTTAAAAAGTGTCAAAAATGAACTTTATAAAGTGGGTTTATGGATGAAATTTTTTCAAATGAAGTTTATAAAAGGTCATATTCCCTCCTTTCACTCTCATTGTGCATTCTAAAGCTTGCAAGAGAGGTTTTGAGAGAGTGATAGGCGAAAGAAGCAAAATCGCAGTGATTTCGGGCAGCAAGGTGGTGCGCGACCCGTTGAAGGTGGTGCGCGACCTGTTGGGCGGTGCGCAACCCGTCCAGAGCACTCCAGCAGTTCAAAAATACCACGGGCGTGACCCGTTGGGAGGTGCGCGACCCGTTGGGAGCCCTGCGCGACCCATTGAGCTGTTTGCTTCTAAACTTCAAACGAATTCCTCAATCTCCCTTCCACTCATCTCAGTCGCTCGAGGTAGGGTCTTTACTCATTGTTTTGGAGGTTGATGATGAAAATAAGGTTGTATGCTATGATTTTAACCTCACATCATGTGAATGAAAAGACTCATATGGCTGCAATATTTGTATGCAAAATGTGTTAGGGTTTATGGTGTTTCAAGTTGTTTTTCCTTTGATTCCTTTCCCTTCCTTCCCTCTTGCTCACACTCATATGTATATCATTTTTCCCCATGTCATATTATCAATGAAATGAAAATCCCTTTACATCCCTAAATCACTAAAATGTACCCCTCTCCCAAAGTATCGAAAACAAAACAAAGTGAAACCCTAATTCCCCTCTACCATATACATGTAAAAAACAAAGAAAAGATTCATGTGAAAACAGTAACAAATGTCGTTGAATATATCAGCAAATTTTGTATATGGTTTCCCTATTTCCCTATTGATACATGTATGCATATGTGCTCATGCTCACTTGCATGCATGTTTCTTCCCATATGTAATACTCTTTGCAAATGATTTCCCTATCACAAATATGTGTTCCTTTATGAATATGATTTGCAAAATTTCCCTTTAAAAATTCCCTGTTATCTCATATATTCCCATTCCTTGTTAAAAAATTCCCTCCCCTAACATTTCCCTCATGTTTGGTTCCCCTTGAAACAGCATAGATTTCAGCACCTTTTGCAGGCAGAGACAGCAGTTCAGTTTGTCCACTTTGCTCCAAAACCATGTCAGAAACCGAAACTTATGAGCAAAGTGATGACCATTCATCATCTACAGAGGTTGAGGAACAGAGGAGGCCTCGTAGAGGAGGTAAGGGAGGACATCATAAGCGGGAGGAGCCTACTTCTTTGGCAGAATTACAAGCCTGTCCTTTGGCAGTGAATTGCTTCCAGTACATGTCTTGCTATCAGTTTTGTGAGAGGATCTCTCAGATTCAGCATCATAGAGAGTTGGCCCGCTTGTTTGTCTTACACCTCCATGATGGACATGTCACTCTTGCAGGGGTGAACTTCACATTGACACCTGAGGTGATCTCACAGGCTACAGGGATACCAAATGTGGGTGAGGTGTGGCCTAAGCGCAGATTACTTGATTTTGTTCACTTTGAGCCTTATGTCCGGCCATCATTTGTGAGATTGTTGACGGGTGTTTTCCCATTCAGATTTCTCCGGAGCGAGTATGCTCCCCTCATGAGACTTATTATGCATTACTTTACCTGTGAGGGCGGATTTTCACAGGTGTATTCATATCACATTCGCCTTTTTATGCATTTCACCCGAGTGAGGATGATGAACCTCCCGGTCTTCTTGTTTCATAACATTCAGAGGATGGTGCCCATGTTGCAGAGGAAGACCCCGGCTCAACAGTATAGGAGCCTTTGCCATTATGGTTTGATTCAGCTCATAGTCTCACATCAGTTGACTCAGCAGGGTATCTCATGGGAGGAGTTCATCTCCCGTGAGTTTTTCACAGTGCCATCTCAGCCACATCAGGAGGCCATTCATGAGGAGGGAGGACCATCTCAGCAGCCTGATGCTCCCGTCACTCGACATGTCAGCTCCACTCCTTTGGTCACCTATCAGAAAGGCCCAAGGGCCTTATTTGCAGCAGCTAGGCCAGTACTATCTCCACAGCAGGTGGAAGGGGTCTCGCCTTCATCTTCAGATCAGCGAGTGTTATCTCCACATCAGGTGGAAGGGGCCTCGCTTTCTTCACCAGCACAGGTACTGCAGAGGGGCAAAGAGCCCATGATTCATAAGGATCCGGTGATTGATCTCGAGGCTAGTTCTCCTAGCCAAGAGGCAAAGGAGATCATTTAGCATCTCAGGGCCGAGAATGATGTTTTGCAGAGGATACTTGAGGGTGCCCAATGGACCATCACCTACCTGGAGCAGCGGAACAAACAGCTAGAGGAGGAGAAAGTTCTTGATGAGCTATGGAGGATTCGTAGTGACCGAGTCCTAAACCGAAGGAGGCTCGGTGATCCTTTGCCTGCTGACCATGAGTCTATGCTTATCCAGGTCAATGCACATTTAGAGAGGCTGTTGGCTAAGGCCAACCAAGAGAAGAAGCTGCTGAGAAACATGAAAATCACTATTGGGCAAGGATGCATGTCTGCAAGGCTAAAATGAAAGTTTTTCAAAGGAGGTTGACCGAGGCACTAAAACGGAGAAAAAGGCCAAATCCACTCCGTATCTTGGTTGAGGCATCCCTCAAGGATCATGGCACTCACTAGCATCATCTACAGCACAAATCCCAAAAGTTTTGGAGAATTTTGGTATTTTTGGGAAATTTACAGGTTTTGGCTTCTCAACGGGTCTCACCCCCGGTGAAACCCTTTGTCATCGTAGCTCCGTTTTGCAAAAACTCAACATTTCTAGATTTTTCATGCAAAGTTACACATGCCTATGGATGGACTTGAGTTTTTATGGGGATTTGGGCCTCCAGAAGGTCAAAATACATGCAAAATTTGACTTTCTGCCCCTTTTTTGAGTTGCAGAAGCAGTCTTGGGAGAATTGACTTTTTACTGGGCAAATGACCTCCAAATCCAAAAATTCTAGTTGAGTTGGAAAATAGACTCAGAGACCTTTCCAACGAGCTATCCTGCACCTAATTCTGACACCGGGAAGGCCTCCAAACAGAGCTCCAAAGTGAACGACCCGTTGAGGAAATGTGCGCGACCCGTTGAGGAAACTTTGCCAGATTTGACCAGTTCAGCCCAGAAAACGCAGTTTGGCTCCAGTTTGACTTTTTGAGGTGGATGGTGGTCCTCTTGGATGTAATTGTGACACTTTTTGGATACTTTTACTCTAGTTTATCTCTTCTAGAAGTTTCTTGCATGTAAAGGGTAAAAATTGAATGTATGAACTGGTTTCCAAGTTTATAGAGGCAAGTTGTTTTGTTTGCCTATTTTCTAGTGCTTAGTTTAGAAGTGGTTCAAACAGCTCCTAGGATAGTGAGCTCGACCCATGGAGGCAGGGAAAGAGGTTATATCATCTATATTATGTACTTTCTTGCTCATTTTCATGGTTGGACTCTTGAGGGAGAAGCTATCACTGTATTATTTCACTTGTATCTCTGCAATTTTTGGCTAAGGAAGACCAGGGTTTTGCAGTCATCTTTGGGATTCTTGTGGACTCATGTGTTGATGGTGTGTTTCTTCATTTTCTTGTAAGCTTTGTTATGTGATTCATTTCCTTTCTTTACTGCTGCACATTAAACAAATGAAGTGATAAAGTATGAATTCATGCTAGCCATGCTTTGCTTTTAAATTTGTTTAATTTCAATGTTTTCTTCTGTCTAAAGAGAATTCAAATTCATTGTTTGCTCTCTTTAGCCTTCTTATCTTTCTTTTCTAATCATCCACTTCAGCTAAAGACATCAATACAGGCTCCTACCTCGCCCCAAAGACCCCCCTGCAGAAACTGTGTCCAATCCCCGCACCCTAAATTGCAGCTCCTCAATTTGCCACCAAAACCCCCCAAAAACCCCCAAAATCAACCTTTATAACCAGTTTACTAGCCTAATATCAGTGTTACATTGTTGGTCATCTCATCCTATTGAAAATCTACCGAGTTTGACCGGAGAGAGCCTTCTCCTGCCCCGTAGGGCTAGCTACGAGGCTGAATGGTTTGATGTAGCTTTGAGGTTTTCCTTTTCAGCCTGAGGTGAAATTTCAAGTGCTAACATACTGGCGACCATACTGGGGAGAACAAACTTGTTTGTGGGTTGATGTGTTTGTTTCATAAGTCTTAGACGGAGCCTGAAGTTATGCCAGGTAGCCTTCGAAAACGCTCTTGTTTTACATCAGCGTTAGTAGATAAACGCTGCTTCAGTCAATCTCCGTGAGCTTGTGAATACAACACTTCATTTGCATTTTACCCGAGTACATGTATCAAGTTCAGATCTGATTGTTGATAGTGAACAACGATCAGACACTGACAAGGCTGAAATCATTCACTGGCGACTCCTTTCACTGAAGAATCCAGCGATCAGTGTTTCATGGTGACTAAACTGCAGAAAGATCAGTAGCTTTGAGATTTTCAAGATGGATCGGATTGCAAGAAGATATGCTCCCTTGAGCCGAGATCACATTCCCGGTTTTCCAAATAAAATTCCGAAGGTAGATTGGTCAAGGAATCTGCCTATATTTAACGATGATGGTAGGAAGGACACTGCTCTACATCTGGTTAGATTTCACATGCATATTCGCAAATTCAAGGTCGATTTCCTGAAGATTGCTTGATGAAGATATTCTTGGCCACTCTGGAAGGTACAGCTCAATCATGGTATGAATGTTTTCCGCCTGCTTGTATTTACTCTTTAAAGGATTTTCATGCTATGTTCATTGAACGATATAAGGACTCTTATCCATCATTGAATTTAGTTCAAGACTGTTGCAAGCATGCCTATAGTTTTATTGAAAGCCTTGAGAAGTTTTATGAAGATGATAATTTCATGGATGAAGAGATCATGGAAGCCCTGTATGAAAAGCCGTTTCAGCAGCACATAGAAATCTTAGAGGATACTTGTCAAGATCAGCAGGTTGAAGATGGCCATATGGCTGTAATTGATGAAAGAGAAGAGCTAGTTTCAGATCTGCCCACAGAAGAAGACAGCATGCAGATTGAAGAATGTGATAATGTTAGGACAACTATTTCAGATCAAAATTCAGATCATGGTGACCAAGAATACCTTGTGCCGAATCCTGAAAAGGAGAGTTTTGTTGTTGAGATCATGGACAAAGTTCTTGATCCAAATGTCCTTATGCCATCAGAACAGAGCCTGCATGAGGAGGTAATTCAGCCAGCTCATGAACATCAAGATGAGATCTTTGTTCAAGTAAGTGAAAACTCTTCTTTCAATCATAATTTGGATAGTTTGATTGCCATGTCATATGAAGATGATCAACAATGTTTCCAAGTTTCAGAAGATCAGGACTATCATTCAGATTTTTCATGTTTTGAAATGTTATTTCAAGAAGACAAGACTTGTTTGAGCAAAGGGAAACATAAATTCTTATCTCCTTTGTCTGAAGAGGAGATAGATCAGCTTTTGAAAGGTCATGCTACAACCCAAGCTAAAGCAAATCGGCAGTGTGCACATGGTCATGAAAGTGTTGGTGAAACTTCTTCCTCTTTTGAAAATGATGACAGTGTTGTAATTAGTTTTATAGATCAGCAAACAGATAATATTTTCTTTCATGAAGACGATGAGGCTGTCATGTTTGATGATCTTGAGGATTGTTTTCTGTTTAAGAATGACCTAGACCATGAAATTGAGGAATATAAGCTTGAGAGAGACAATATGTCAAAATTTCTCACGGTCAAGGAATTTACAGCCAACACTCATATGGCAGAAGCTTATACTTCTCTGTGCCTTCCTATCAATCAGCAACCCACTGTTCTTTCAGATCAGAATGAAGCGAGTACTTATATTTTTGCAGCTGGATCTCCAAATAAGGTAGTGCTTCAGGATTATCAAGATCCCTTTGGCATTCTTCTGCAAGCATTAGCAAAGATAAATGTTACCTGGTTCATTATAATAAGCTTTGGTTTCAGTGGTTATTTTGAGTTGCCTACAGGTTCATCGTTTCGCCTGCTCGAGATAAGCGAGAGCAGAAATTTGGTATGTAGCCATCTGCTGGATTGGTTACATTCGAAAGCTCATTATACATGATTGTACATATTTCATTAGTATGCAGGTGGTTGTCATCATGATTCCAAATCTTGATGGATTGCTGCTGTTTTTCCAAAAGCTTTGTAAAGTTTTGTTTTAAGTCGGTCATGAGTCATTTGTGTTTGGTCTATTGAGTGAGTTTTTTCAAGTTATTTCAGTTTGCCATCGAGTCGGTTTGAGTCAAGCTTCAGTTAAGTTTCAGTCAGTTTTCAGTCAAGTTTTCATTCAATAAATGTGTCAAAGTTTTGTGTCAAAGGTGTAAATAATGACTCCATCGCCCAATGGTTGCAAGCACTGGTCTGCTCTCCCAGATGTCTAAGGTTCTTGGCACCTCCAAGGAGCTACCATCCCCATTGGAGCCAATGTTAGTGTCGGTCTTGAAATCCCTCCATCAGTGATCAAAGCTCTTTGCATTTGCATTTAGTAGGTGTCTCATCAGTGTCAAAGTTTGCATCCCGTTAGGCATGCCATAACCCTGATGGAGGAGCTGGTCTATTCATACCCCTCTTGGCTTTGCTGGATCAGGTCATATCATGTCATTTAGTTTTTCAAGCTTGTCTTGTTTTGTCTTAAGGTCAAAGGTCCTAGGTCTAGGGTTTTGGTCATTTGTCTCAGCAAGGTCATGTCTTTGAAAGTCCTTGAGTGACCAGCAAGCCAGAGGGAGGATGGTAAACATGTTTCTTTGATATTCTCATTATGTACAGTTCATTTTTAAACTTGGATTTAAAAACTCTGTTTTTAAAGCCAAAGTCATGATAAATTTTTGTAGAAAGAATGAAATTCCAAAAAGTCTTCAAAATGGCAGCAATAACCCTGGTCCCCTTGCCACAGTCCTTCAGATGATCTACCTACAAAAAGAATCAAGTCAAAGCACTCAAAAAGTCAAAATCAGAGTAAAGGAAACCAAGAAATCAGTGTTTTAAAAAGTGTCAAAAATGAACTTTATAAAGTGGGTTTATGGATGAAATTTTTTCAAATGAAGTTTATAAAAGGTCATATTCCCTCCTTTCACTCTCATTGTGCATTCTAAAGCTTGCAAGAGAGGTTTTGAGAGAGTGATAGGCGAAAGAAGCAAAATCGCAGTGATTTCGGGCAGCAAGGTGGTGCGCGACCCGTTGAAGGTGGTGCGCGACCTGTTGGGCGGTGCGTGACCCATCCAGAGCACTCCAGCAGTTCAAAAATACCACGGGCGCGACCCGTTGGGAGGTGCACGACCCGTTGGGAGCCCTGCGCGACCCGTTGAGCTGTTTGCTTCTAAACTTCAAACGAATTCCTCAATCTCCCTTCCACTCATCTCAGTTGCTCTAGGTAGGGTCTTTACTCATTGTTTTGGAGGTTGATGATGAAAATAAGGTTGTATGCTATGATTTTAACCTCACATCATGTGAATGAAAAGACTCATATGGCTGCAATATTTGTATGCAAACTGTGTTAGGGTTTATGGTGTTTCAAGTTGTTTTTCCTTTGATTCCTTTCCCTTCCTTCCCTCTTGCTCACACTCATATGTATATCATTTTTCCCCATGTCATATTATCAATGAAATGAAAATCCCTTTACATCCCTAAATCACTAAAATGTAAACCCTACCCCTCTCCCAAAGTATCAAAAACAAAACAAAGTGAAACCCTAATTCCCCTCTACCATATACATGTAAAAAACAAAGAAAAGATTCATGTGAAAACAATAGCAAATGTTGTTGAATATATCAGCAAATTTTGTATATGGTTTCCCTATTTCCCTATTGATACATGTATGCATATGTGCTCATGCTCACTTATATGCATGTTTCTTCCCATATGTAATACTCTTTGCAAATGATTTCCCTATCACAAATATGTGTTCCTTTATGAATATGATTTGCAAAATTTCCCTTTAAAAATTCCCTGTTATCTCATATATTCCCATTCCTTGTTAAAAAATTCCCTCCCCTAACATTTCCCTCATGTTTGGTTCCCCTTGAAACAACATAGATTTCAGCACCTTTTGCAGGTAGAGACAGCAGTTCAGTTTGTCCACTTTGCTCCAAAACCATGTCAGAAACCGAAACTTATGAGCAAAGTGATGACCATTCATCATCTACAGAGGTTGAGGAACAGAGGAGGCCTCGTAGAGGAGGTAAGGGAGGACATCATAAGCGGGAGGAGCCTACTTCTTTGGCAGAATTACAGGCCTGTCCTTTGGCAGTGAATTGCTTCCAGTACATGTCTTGCTATCAGTTTTGTGAGAGGATCTCTCAGATTCAGCATCATAGAGAGTTGGCCCGCTTGTTTGTCTTACACCTCCATGCTGGACATGTCACTCTTGCAGGGGTGAACTTCACATTGACACCTGAGGTGATCTCACAGGCTACAGGGATACCAAATGTGGGTGAGGTGTGGCCTAAGCGCAAATTACTTGATTTTGTTCACTTTGAGCCCTATGTCCGGCCATCATTTGTGAGACTGTTGACGGGTGTTTTCCCATTCAGATTTCTCCGGAGCGAGTATGCTCCCCTCATGAGACTTATTATGCATTACTTTACCTGTGAGGGCAGATTTTCACAGGTGTATTCATATCACATTCGCCTTTTGATGCATTTCACCCGAGTGAGGATGATGAACCTCCCGGTCTTCTTGTTTCATAACATTCAGAGGATGGTGCCCATGTTGCAGAGGAAGACCCCGGCTCAGCAGTATAGGAGCCTTTGCCATTATGGTTTGATTCAGCTCATAGTCTCACATCAGTTGACTCAGCAGGGTATCTCATGGGAGGAGTTCATCTCCCGTGAGTTTTTCACAGTGCCACCTCAGCCACATCAGGAGGCCATTCATGAGGAGGGAGGACCATCTCAGCAGCCTGATGCTCCCGTCACTCGACATGTCAGCTCCACTCCTTTGGTCACCTATCAGAAAGGCCCAAGGGCCTTATTTGCAGCAGCTAGGCCAGTACTATCTCCACAGCAGGTGGAAGGGGTCTCGCCTTCATCTTCAGATCAGCGAGTGTTATCTCCACATCAGGTGGAAGGGGCCTCGCTTTCTTCACCAGCACAGGTACTACAGAGGGGCAAAGAGCCCATGATTCATGAGGATTCGGTGATTGATCTCGAGGCTAGTTCTCCTAGCCAAGAGGCAAAGGAGATCATTCAGCATCTCAGGGCCGAGAATGATGTTTTGCAGAGGAGACTTGAGGGTGCCCAATTGACCATCACCTACCTAGAGAAGCGGAACAAACAACTAGAGGAGGAGAAAGTTCTTGATGAGCTATGGAGGATTCGTAGTGACCGAGTCCTAAACCGAAGGAGGCCCGGTGATCCTTTGCCTACTGACCGTGAGTCTATGCTTATCCAGGTCAATGCACATTTAGAGAGGTTGTTGGCTAAGGCCAACCAAGAGAAGAAGCTGCTGAGAAACATGAAAAATCACTATTGGGAAAGGATGCATGTCTGCAAGGCTAAAATGAAAGTTTTTCAAAGGAGGTTGACCGAGGCACTAAAACAGAGAAAAAGGCCAAATCCACTCCGTATCTTGGCTGAGGCATCCCTCAAGGATCATGGCACTCACTAGCATCATCTACAGCACAAATCCCAAAAATTTTGGAGAATTTTGGGTAGTTTTGGTATTTTTGGGAAATTTACAGGTTTTGGCTTCTCAATGGGTCTCACCCCCGGTGAGACCCTTTGTCATCGTAGCTCCGTTTTGCAAAAACTCAACATTTCTAGATTTTTCATGCAAATTTACACATGCCTATGGATGGACTTGAGTTTTTATGGGGATTTGGGCCTCCAGAAGGTCAAAATACATGCAAAATTTGACTTTCTGCCCCTTTTTTGAGTTGCAGAAGCAGTCTCGGGAGAATTGACTTTTTACTAGGCAAATGACCTCCAAATCCAAAAATTCTAGTTGGGTTGGAAGATAGACTCAGAGACCTTTCCAACGAGCTATCCTGCACCTAATTCTGACACCGGGAAGGCCTCCAAACAGAGCTCCAAAGTGCACGACCCGTTGAGGAAATGTGCGCGACCCATTGAGGAAACTTTGCCAGATTTGACCAGTTCAGCCCAGAAAACGCAGTTTGGCTCCAGTTTGACTTTTTGAGGTGGATGGTGGTCCTCTTGGATGTAATTGTGACACTTTTTGGATACTTTTACTCTAGTTTATCTCTTCTAGAAGTTTCTTGCATGTAAAGGGTAAAAATTGAATGTATGAACTGGTTTCCAAGTTTATAGAGGCAAGTTGTTTTGACTGCCTATTTTCTAGTGCTTAGTTTAGAAGTGGTTCAAACAGCTCCTAGTTTAGTGAGCTCGACCCATGGAGGCAGGGAAAGAGGTTAGATCATCTATATTATGTACTTTCTTGCTCATTTTCATGGTTGGACTCTTGAGGGAGAAGCTATCACTGTATTATTTCAGTTGTATCTTTGCAATTTTTGGCTAAGGAAGACCAGGGTTTTGCAGTCATCTTTGGGATTCTTGTGGACTCATGTGTTGATGGTGTGTTTCTTCATGTTCTTGTAAGCTTTGTTATGTGATTCATTTTCTTTCTTTACTGCTGCACATTAAACAAATGAAGTGATAAAGTATGAATTCATGCTAGCCATGCTCTGCTTTTAAATTTGTTTAATTTCAATGTTTTCTTCTGTCTAAAGAGAATTCAAATTCATTGTTTGCTCTCTTTAGCCTTCTTATCTTTCTTTTCTAATCATCCACTTCAGCTAAAGACATCAATACAGGCTCCTACCTCGCCCCAAAGACCCCCCTGTAGAAACTGTGTCCAATCCCCGCACCCTAAATTGCATCTCCTCAATTTGCCACCAAAAACCCCCAAAAACCCCCAAAATCAACCTTTATAACCAGTTTACTAGCCTAATATCAGTGTTACATTGTTGGTCATCTCATCCTATTGAAAATCTACCGAGTTTGACCGGAGAGAGCCTTCTCCTGCCCCGTAGGGCTAGCTACGAGGCTGAATGGTTTGATGTAGCTTTGAGGTTTTCCTTTTCAGCCTGAGGTGAAATTTCAAGTGCTAACATGGCTGATCTGAAGGGACACGTTCCATGTACCCGTCACCTGTAGCTTACCCATGTGACTCATTGCTTCATAGGACACCTGTAGCATAGCCTTTAACAAAATGGCTGCGGAATCCTGTGCTGGCTGCGGAAACTGACAAGTTTCCGCAGCTGCCTGAACAAAAATCTAAACCAAACAACAATCATAAGCATAGTTAGAAAACCATGTCAGAAGCTCTTTTTAGACTATAATGCAATGATTTAACAGCTTGGTGGATGAAGTAAGTGGAAAAAGAAGGCTGAGAGGGTGTATAGGAAGGTGCAGGTTTGAGGCTCAACACCTATCCTTCCAGATTGGCACAAGGACTCAACATTTTATTTATTTATTTATTTATTTTAAATAAGTCCTTCCAGTTTTAGGCACAAGGACTAGAGCACAATTAGATTTTCCACATGATTTATGACAGCGAGCTTAGCCCATGGAAGGAGATTTACTTGTAGCTGATAGATATTGGTAATTTTAGTGTGGTGGGTGGAGCCAATGGAGAATGACTGCAAACCTTATAGACAAGTATAGGCTAGGTCAAGGTAGGATTTTCAAAAATGCAATGTTTCACCATGCCATTCCAGCTGTGGTTACACATTTTTCGTTTTATAAAGATGCCCCTACATGCTCAGGGTATCCAGGTTATCAACAGAGCCTACCTAGTTCCCAATAGATGCCAGTGAGTGGTTTCGATTCGAATTTCACCCCTGATTTTTCCAATTCTCAGAGCCTCATCAAAGGTTCGTTTGACTTGCAAAGTAATAATGAATTTAGGATCTGCAGACTCATCAGCAGGTTAGTGTAGAATTTTCTCTACAAATCAGCTAGCTCACTGATATCATGTAGAAGTTTCACCTATAGATCAAACTGATATATGCAATGTACTAAAGCATAATGCTAGATCTACATCTACAATAAACTTTGTGGAAGCTAATCAACCATGAGCAACATCAAGCATGAACACATATAACTGATAAGAAGAAATCAATCACACATAACACAGAAGAATTTATCCAGGAAAAGCACCAGCCTAAAACCCTATCTCTGTATTATCAATCAAGTGGAAATCCTCAACAACATACAAAAAGAATCAACTTAAAAGTTATCCTGCTCTCTTTACACTCTGATTCTGTAGCTCATGGACTACCTAGCCCTATATATAAAGGTTGCACCTCAAGTCCAAGCTCCTATTTCCTTGCGCATTTTTGATTGGGGTCCAATTACAAAACACATGTAAATTGGCCTGATCATACTTGCTATCAACCTCAGGTCCAACTACACAATACTTGAGGACTCAAGTTCCTCCTGCATGCAAGGAATACTCACTAGAAATATCCTAGCATCTGATATTACACTGTCCCACATCTGATCTCAACTGGGTCTCTGACAGAACTAACATGCGTCAGTTATCCATGAGTGAATACATAGTTATCTGAAAATAACAGTTGTCACATGCATGCAAGCATCAAAAAACTGTATCTCATTAATTTAACAACTTGTTAAATTAATCTAACTGAACTTGACTAAGTTAAACTAAGACAACTGATCCTATCAATATAGAACTCATACTTAATTCCTCAATCAGTGGAGCAAATCAAGGACACATTCCCCAATTAGTGGAGAAATAATTGCATGTTCTCACAAAGACTTCAAGTTTGCTTTTCCTTAACTAATTAACTCATGGAGAATTAATAAATAAATATTCCAAACTGCTGGTAAGACCAAATTCGAATTTTACTTCCTATTTTAGACTAGGGACTGTCTGAAAATAGGAATCCAACTTGAACTGCTAAAAATAGAACTTCTATTTTTAGCACTTCCATTTTTCATTCCCTGTTGCCCAATCCAGCACTGATGCCCAAACTACTATTTTTAGCACTTCTATTTTTAGCAATTTCTTGTTGCCAATTTTCAACACTCCCTCTCAACAAGAAAGGCTTCCTCTCAAACCTGATCCTGTACCTCTGGAATGTTCTGCATGCAACACATCTACCAAGTGTGGTTTCTCCAGCAACTCTCGGAACAAAAAAAACTCCCAACTGACCTCTCTGTTGGGCTAGAAACATACTCTAATGCTGAAGCTCTACCTGCTGCTGACAAGTGCTCCCTCTCTAACCTCTGCACTACTGCAACATCTCCATGCATCTCGCATCGTTGCACCCTTCACTGTGCTACCCTGTACTGTGCAACACACTTGTGCCTCTCACATTACTGCAACCTGTATGCTCTGCGATGTCCTGGGATTCCCTGCACTGTAGCTCTCTCCGCCGCTCCATACGAATCTGTCTCTACCCAATCAGTCAGTTCCTGCTACTCCACATCGGGGCTCCTGTAGCAAGGTCTCATCCAAGAGGGTGGGTACCTCAAGGATCCTGCCCCTCCTCCTTGGGACGATCACTCCACATCGCCCAATCTCCTACCTGGAGGTATGGTTGCATGTGATACCTCTGCCCACCTGGCTCGAAGTTTCCCCCTATTGGAGGTCTCTGCATGAGTGGATGCCTCCACTCTGTCTCCTCTCGACTTCCCCAGTTGTGGCTACTCCACAACCTCCTGAAGTTGCTTCACCAATTGTGGCTCCTCCACAATCGTCTGAGACTTCTTCTGGCGCTGCATGTTGAGAGGTAATATACTCTCCCTCTCAATCGCCAAGTCTCCATCAGTTGCCTTGCTGCTCAAGGCTTTTCATGCATCTTGAACCTCAAGAGCATACAGGTTCTTGACTCGTGAACCAATCTGCTTCACCTGTCTAGTGATGATGTGTCTAACGAAATCCTTTCCCTTACTAAAGACTACATCAGAGCCTCTATCTTCCAGCATCGCGATCGACACCAAGTTTCTCTTCATTCTTGGTACATACTTGACATCGGTCAAGGTAAGGCGAGCTCCATGCTCCCTCTAAAAAATAACCATGCCTACACCTGAGACACTATACTTTTCATCATTACCCATCGCTATGAGTATCTGGATATCTTTCTCCTCCAAAGTACTGAACAAAATCTTGTCATCAGTCATGTGGAAAGAAGTGCCACTGTCAAGAAGCCAACCACTTCCCACCATGGATGAAACCATGCATGCAAAGAGCGTGAAATCCAACTCGAACTCTGAAGAAAGTGCCTCACCTTTTGATCCTTCCCTGAATCCCTTCTTGGATTTCCTCTGTGGACAATTTGCAGCATAATGGCCCACCTCATAACAACGAAAGCATCACACTTTCGATTTGTCAACCTTCTTACCACCATTGGAAGAACTGGATTCGGAAAGAGAAACCTTCTCCTTCCCCGTCTTTGCCTTACTCACTAAGGCACAGTTCTCCTCATCCTCCATGGATGAAGAACCGTCTCTGGTGCTCCGTCATATCTCCTCCTGTATCAAATCCGACCATAGTCGTTCCCAATCTGGTAGTTTCTCCCTTCCATTAACTGAGTCCTAGTAGCTATGCCAGCTCTTAGGAAGGCCAAGGAGTGCTAGACTCACCATATCATCATTAGCTGTCACAAACCCTACACTTGCAAGCTCATCCCTGCATGTGATGAGCTTGGTCAGATACATAGAGATCGTCTCATCCTTTCCACACTTGATATTTCGAAGTTTGTACTTCAATGCTAGCTTCCTCTGATCACTGTTATTCTGATATAAATCTTTCAATGTTTTCCACATTGCAAATGGAGTCTCCTTCCCATGGAGGCTCGAGACAATGTGATCTTGCACTCCCTCCAAGAGAATTCTCCTAGCTCTAGCCACACACTTCTTCCATTCCGCTAGTTGAGTAGCATCAGTAGGCTTAGGGGCTTCTTGATCAATGAAGTCCTTAAGGCCGTTATCTTCCAATACTACCTCCATGCGATCCTTCCAAGCTATATAGTTTGAGCTACCATCAAGGGCATACTCAAGCCTCAAACCATAGAACGCTATCGGTGAAATAGATGTGATAAGAACTTGAGATATATATCTCGAATAATAAACTTCACATTCCTTCTTGTATATTTTTCTTCCTTGATCACCTTTGCTCTGATACCATGTATAATTTTCTCTACAAATCAGCTAGCTCACTGATATCATGTAGAAATTTCACCTACAAATCAAACTAATATATGCAATGTACTAAAGCATAATACTAGATCTACATCTACCATAAACTTTGTGGAAGCTAATCAACCATGAGAAACATCAAGCATGAACACATATAACTGATAAGAAAGAATCAATCACACATAACACAGAAGAATTTATTCGGGAAAAGCACCAGCTTAAAACCCCATCTCTGTATTATCAATCAAGTGGAAATCCTCAACAACATACAAAAAGAATCAGCTCAAAAACTATCATGCTCTCTCTGTACTCTGATGATGTAGCTCATGGACTACCTAGCCCTATATATAAAGGTTTCACCTTAGGTCCAAGCTCCTATTTCCTTGCACAGTTTTGATTGGGGTCCAATTACAAAACACATGTAAATTGGCCTGATCATACCTGCTGTCAACTTCAGGTCCAACTACGCAATACTTGAGGACTCAAGTTCCTCCTGTATGCAAGGAATACTTACTAGAAATATCCTAGCATTTGATAGTACATTGTCCCACATTTGATCTCAACTGGGTCTCTGACAGAACTGACATGCATCAGATATCCATGAGTGAATACACAGTTATCTGAAAATAACAGTTGTCACATGCATCCAAGCATCAACAAACTGTATCTCATTAATTTAACAACTTGTTAAATTAATCTAACTGAACTTGAATAAGTTAAACAAAGTCAACTAATCCTCTCAATATAGAACTCATCCTTAATTCCTCAATCAGTGGAGCAAATCAAGGACACATTCCCCAATTAGTGGAGAAATGATTGCATGTTCTCTCAAAGACTTCAAGTTTGCTTTTCCTTAACTAATTAACTCATGGAGAATTAATTAATTAATATTCCAAACTACTAGTAAGACCAAATTCGAATTTTGCTTCCTATTTTAGACCAAGGACTGTCTGAAAATAGGAATCCAACTTGAAATGATAAAAATAGAACTTCTATTTTTAGCACTTCCATTTTTCATTCCCTATTGCCCAATCCAACACTGATGCCCAAACTGCTATTTTTAGTAGTGTTATTTTAGCACTTATATTTTTAGCAATTTCTTGTTGCCAATTTTCAACAGTTAGTGAGGGAAGCAAAAATGTTGAAGGTAACGAATGAAGGTAATCAAAAGAAGGTTGCAAAAGGTGAAAATGAAACTGAAAGACCGAAATCAAATGGTTGAAAAGGACCGAAGCTCAAAACAAGAGGAAGATAAACTTCGCATAAAAACAAAGACAAGAAAAAAATGAAAAATATAACTAAGCTAACAGAAAAATAAAATAAATCCTAACCTACTCAGGAGGTAACCACCATGTGGTGGTTACTGGGAATATTTCTTAAGATGTTGGCCATTAACAGGGAGTTTTTCGGTTTCTCCTTGTAAAGTTTTTAATCTGTAAGTTCCCTAACCAATTTTTTCCTCAACTTGGAACGGGCCTAGCCATAAATTTTGGAATTTCGTGTGCTTACCCTTTGGCTCACTCAACTTGTCCCAATTCAAGACTAGCTCTCCGACTTGATAATCTTTATTTCCCACTGATGGCAATCAAACCATCTCTTCACAATCATTGGTTATTCCTGAACTTATTTATGACATTTTCTCTCAATTCCTCCAACGTCACTAGTTGGTTGATTCTTTTTTGAAGTAAGGTTGAAGGGGTCTCTCTCGAGGCTTGGGAGAGTTGTAACAAGGGAAGGGTAACATTGGGAGGTAAAATCGCTTCCTGTCCATAGACGAGGAAGTATGGGGAATTCCCTAATGCTACTTTTGGGGTGACTCTATTGGCCCAAAGGGCGTTTGTTAGAGCGTTGTGCCAATTCCTCTGGTTGTCGGCGACAGATTTACGGATTATGCAGATGAGATTTTTATCTGAGGACTCTGCAACTCCGTTTCCCTGGGGGTAATAATTTGTTGCATACTTAATGTGAATTGATTTATCAATAACAAATTCAGTCAATTTTAGTGATGAAAAGTAAGAAGCATTATCAAATATGAGAGCGTCAGGAATACCAAACTTGTTGACAATAAATTTCTCAATAAAAGATATTACCTCGTCTTTGTTAACCCTCCGAAGCGGGATGGCTTCGGTCCACCTAGTGAAATAATCGGTTGCCGTGAGTATATATTTATGTTGCTGTGAAGAGTTCGGAGTGATCTCCCCTATGACATCTAGGCCCCATTGCTGGAATGGGCGATAAATCATAACGGGCCTGAGGGGAACGACTGGCTTTCTTTCTCGCCCTGCGGCAGTTTGACATACCCTGCACTTCCGAGCATAGGCATGCGAGTCTCTGAACATTGTGGGCCAATAATACCCAACTCTTAATATTTTGTGAGCAGTGGTCTCTCCGCCATAGTGACCACCTGCTGGGCCGTCGTGCATTTCTTTCAAGACATGATCAGCGTCATCCTTTTCCAAACACCTTAGCCAAACTCCATCATAATTTTTCCTGTCTAATGTGTCATTGACCAAGTGATACTAATTAAATTTTAATCTGAGCGCTCTCCTTCATGATGCATCCATGTGCTCAGGACATGACCCCCATGTTAGATAAAAGCGTATGTCGTAATACCACGAATTAGAGTCCAATGGGACTTCCAATACTTCGCGCTCATATATTAACATTTCGTTGTCCCATCTGGGCTCTTCCCTGAATGCTACTTGAGCATTCTACGTGCACTGAGTTTCTGGTTCCTCTGACGTCCCTTCTTTACCTGCCAAGGCTTCTGCTACAAGCTTACATAACCCCTGCCCCCGAACTATGTTTGCTGGCTTAATCTCAAGGTCGTATTCCTGAAGAGCCGTTATCCAGTTCCCTCTCCGTTCTCCCATCTCCCTCTGCACAAAGAGGGTCCTTACAGTAGGGTGGGGAACAATCACCTTGGTCCTGGCCTTCAGTAAATAAGGGTGGAAATGTTTCACAGCTTTAAAAACCGCAAAACCTTGTTTCTCCACGTCAGGGTAATTCAGTTCTGCCCCTTGAAGATTAGAGCTCATATACGAAATGGGGACTTCGTTGCCGTTATCATTTTTTTGGGTGAGGATTGTGGCATATGAAACATCAGAAGTGAAAGTGTACAGGAGGAATTCCCTGTCAAAATTGGGGCTAACCAATGCAGGAGCTTCTGCGATGGCCTCCTTAATTCGCTGAAACGATCTCTTAGCTTCATCGCTCCACCTATACACAACATCTTTCTTCATCATTAGCTGAATGGGACACACTATTTCTGTGAAGCCTGAAATGAATTTCCTAATGAAATTAATCTTCCCGAAAAAATATTGCATTGCCCTTTTATTTGCAGGAGGTTTTATTCTCATGATGGTCTCTATTCTTTTAGGATCGATAATAATTCCTTCCTTGGAGAGGATATGACCCAGTAGCTTCCCTTCTATAAGTGCGAAAACGCTCTTCTTGGGATTCAACGATATTTCGTATCTTCGACATCTTTTGAAAATCTGTTTTAGGTGATGAATATGATCCTTTTTGCGATAAGAATACACATTAATTTCGTCCATGTAAACCACTACTGATTTGTTAATCAATCCTCGGAAAGCTATGTCGATAGCTCTCTAAAATGTGGCACCTGCATTAATAAGTCCAAATGGCATTTTACGATATGCGTAGGTGCCCCATTTAGTGTTGAAGGTTGTCTTAAGTTGATCTCCATTTGACACCAGCACTTGATTATATCTCGAAAACCCATCCAATAGGGATAGCATTTTAGACCTAGAAACGCATTAAAGAATGTGTTCCATAGACGGGACAGGATAGTTATCCTTTTGCGATGCTCTGTTCAGGTTTCTGAAATCGATACATAATATGATGTCTCCATTTTTTTTTCTTACTGGCATGAGATTGGCTACCCAGCGGGTGTGCCTAACCGGAAAAATGATTTTAGCGTCCAACATTTTGTTTAATTCTTTCTTCACCAATGGTTCTAGGCTTGGAGGCATCTTACGAAGCTTTTGTTGGTAGGGCTTAACATCCTTTTCCAAAGGAATTACATGCTGCATGATGCCGGTATCAAAGGTTTTTAAGTCGCCATATTTCCATGCAAAGACGTCCTTATACTTTTCAAACAGCTTAACAAACACATCCTTTTCTTGTGGAGAGCATCCTAAGCCCAAATTGACATTTTTTGGGTCTTTTTCGGTTCCAAGGTTGACCGACTCATACTTCATGGATGAGCTATGCGTTTTGCAGTTAGTTGGCTTTTTAAATTTATCATGTAGTTCATAAAAGTGCTCCATCTTGACAATTGACTTGGGAATTATATTGGACTGATCTTTTTCCTCGTCTTCACTCTCATTCATAAGTCTATCATGCTCTTTTTCATCAGTGAGTGCATTTTTGAATGTCTTCTCACAATGCAGGAACTCAAGGATTTGCTTGTCACCTTTGAATACTTGCCAATTTGAGATGTTATCAGGTATGGATGGTCTGAAAATCAATTCAACATAATATTTATTCTTGTTTAATCTAAGGTTAGGCAAAAGTTTTGAAGCCATACCAGCCATCAGATCGGCATCTTGGTTTTTCCCTTGAGGTATGTATGTGATATTAAGAGAATCAAAATTGTTAATTAAGCTCCATACCTCATGTTGGTATCTTACCAGGTGTGGCGAATTGCAATGTATCCTTTTCCTTACCTGGTCGACAATTATCTATGAGTCACCAAAAACTTTAAGATTTTTCACCATATCAATGGCTTTCTTCAGGCCCTGTAGCAAGCTTTCGTACTCTGCCGTGTTGTTGGTGCACACGAACTCCAACTAGCTAGCCATCAAATGTTGGTTCCCTTGTGGGTCAATGAGAATGCTCCTAGCACCTGGGCCCTATATGCAGTTAGAGCCATCAAAGTAGAGTGTCCAAAATATAGAATCTAATGTTACATCAATTGAACTGATTTCTATGAAATTAGTCCTATCATCTACTATAATACACGATAGTTCATCAATTAGACTGCAGGGGAGAGCTCCCAACTATGTGTTCATTGTAGTTTCTTCAACTGTCTCTGCATGGAATTCTCCAAAAAGATTTCCATGGCAGAAATGTCGAAACTATAATTCCCAAGGATAGAGTTGGTAAACATTACAGGTTCATTGGGGTTGTTTAGTTCTGTCACTACATACTTCATGTATCTTTCTCGATCAACTCTCAGCATATCACCTTTTCCTTTCTGAGGCAACAAGAGATGGGACCAATCAGTTGAGAAATATCCATTCAAATTTGCTAACCAGTCCCTACTAAGAAGCATTCCATATGCCTCGGGTATGTCGACTACCACTATGTCAATGACTTGCGTGTACTGTGGTTTGGTAGTCATCCGAATCAACACATCTTTCAATTCTCCAATTACTTTTACATTCGTTCTGTCCAGTTGCATAATTCAAGTTCCAATTTTCTCGGGCATTGCATGAAGTCTTTTAGCAACAGCGTAAGGCATAACAGTGGACGAGGCACCGGAATCTACCAGGCAATTGTGTACGTTCATGTTGAAGATTTCAAATGTGATAAGGAAAGGTGGAGTCATGGATTTTGATTTCCTTCCTATCATGGTTGCACTAACATCTTGGGGCGTTTGATTCATTTTTGACAGAGTGGCTTCCATGGTTGATGGCGTTTGGGATGTACTATGGGTACTAACAAGTCTGGACACCGACGTTTTGGTTTGACTACTTGGATTGGTGGGAGATTTGCAATTCCATTCATTCATAGCTTTCAAAAGCAAATCTCTCTGCTGCGTTAACTTTAACAAATCGAAGTATGTGATATTAGCTCGAAATTTCTTAAGATCATCCACAATGTTGTAATCAATGTTATAAATGGGGTAGGGCAGAGTAAACATACCGGTCTTGCCACTCTTAGGTGGGAATTTACCATTTTGAGTTGCCTTCATTGCATTTGGTGATGTATTATCCTTCTCTGGATAGCTCATGATTGGAGTACTCTTGGCATTACCACTAGGTTTGTTCTTCTCAACAGGAACCTTGGGAGCGGATGTCTTCGAAGGGCGAACATCTCTCTTTGCCTGGTATACAGGCTTCATCACATCCGCAAGTGGCCCTTTAATTCGTGTGTGGATTTCATTAGTGTGAATTTCTTCTATACTATCTTCTTTTTCATCGTTCCCATTTGCATAGAAGTCCCACAGTACATTGATTTGAAATGCCTCATCCCTGGGCTCTTCTACTTCATAATCTTCCTCATCTTCCTATTCTTAGTCCAGATCTGCTATAGGTTCTTCTTTGGTAAGAAGCGATCCGATAAGAGCCAGGTCTTCCATATTTAAAATCCCTTCATTAGGTGCAACAAGCAACGCAGGTTGACCATGACCACCTTCTGTCTTCTTATGATAGAAAGGTTTGAAGGATTTTCTGTTGTTATTATTTCCTCCATTCCCATTTGTACTCTCTCCAGAATTCCTTTTCATATCGATGACTGTGTTCGTCAATTTCTTAATGATCCGATGCAAACCTTCCACATCTATGGTGTCATTTTCTTTGATCTCAGCCGCTTTGTTATCACTCCCATTATTCTTCTTTGATGATTGAGAGGATTTCTTTTCTTCGGTCATATGATGACATGCTGTGAGACTAATCATTTCATTCTCAACTTTTACTGCTTCATCAATGGCACCTTGTAAGGTTTGTGCATTACTCCTTTTGACCCACATCGCAGTAGGGACAGGGAGAGCAGTGATGTAGAATTCCATGAGCACCTCATCAGTAGGTCTAGCATTAGCTGAGATTCTGTTGAACAAAGTGTTGAACCAGATGTTAAAATCCTTGACCTTTTCTTTGGTTTCCATTTTAAAACGTGATAGTTCTAAAACCAAGGCCGCAGGTGTCTTATCATCACCAAACTTGTCTAAGAAGACCCACTAAAAAGCATCCCACGAAGTGATCAATCCTATTCTCAAGCTAAAGTACCATGTGGATGCTGCACAAATCAGAGTAAAAGGGAATAAGCGACATGCCACATCCTCATCGGCTACCCCCAGCATGCGCACGGCTAGGAAGAAAGAGTGAATATGGTTATTAGCTACGTCTCCCCACTTAGGGTCGAATTTGGGTAATACTCTTTCTACGTTCTTGGGTAAGGCATGTTGCTGCCCAAGTACTGCTACAGCATCCTGTGCAAGCCAAGAAGGGAGTCCTCCCGGAGGGGGTGGGGGTTGATTCCCACCTAGAGGAGGCGGTGGAGGTTGATTCCCACGTGGAGGAGGCGGTGTAGGCTGATTCCCACCTAGAGGAGGCGGTGGAGGTTGATTCCCACCTGGAGGAGGCGGTGTAGGCTAATTCCCACATGGAGGAGGAATGTTAGCCATAGTATGATTTGGGAAGTTTTGGTTGAGGGTCTCCTCTGGGCGTTCTTTGTTAGGATTTTCCAAATCAAGCTAGGGATGCCTGTTTCCCTGATTTTCTGAGCACGAATCACCTCTAGAGATGGGATCTTCAGGAATTTCCTCCCAAGTAGTGTCGATACTTTACAGGGACTCTAGCACAATATCTTCAAGAGAAAGGGTTGCATATGTCTCTTCGTTTATGGGAAAGATCCTTGGCTTTCTTTTAGCCATCAAAGGTAAGGAATGAAAAATGGGGCACTGAGAGAGGGAACGAGTGTAGGCACGAGTAAGTGCTATAACTGGTTGTTCCTGAGTGACAAGATACTCCCACAGTCTCTCTTCCTTGGGTAACCCAAACACGGGACTTAGAGGGACCTCTGCTTCCTCGAAATGAGGCTCTTCCAAATGGGCGGAAGGGTCTTTTCGACCTTTACAATCCATACATTAATATTTTCAAATCCATGCAGGACATTTATAGATGAAATCCTGAAAGTTGTGGATGGCGGTTCAGGCCCTCCTTCTAGCACCAAATTTGTTGACACAACGAATTTTTGTGTGCCAACAAAGAGGAACCAACCTAATCGCAGACCTCGATTAGATCTGCTTTCGTTTGGAATGGCTAGTTCCGACAGGTTTTAAAGGATCCCGTAAACTGTTATAGGTGTTGAAAGATTGCTCCCTAGAGGAAGACTTCCATTAAATCAACTAAAGAAACAACTAACCTATATGCACCATGCTCTACCTATACTGATTCTACCTACTTGTGTTAATCTTAACTATTCTAACCTATCCCGCAGGAGCCTAATTAAAAGAGATTAAACATCATATATGGATTCCAGGTCCCAATGAATCAATTACTAGGTTCATCGATGAACAAGGTTGTATTTAAGCTTAATTGTAGTCTAATCACTTGTAAAATAATACACATTCCTTTTCCTACAATTCAAACTTGCAACTGATGTTTAATATGGTTTCGAATAAGAGTCTATTCATGAGTTCACCATGATAACGAATTATATTCGGATAACCAAGACTAGTCATAAACTGTCTGTCATTACTGTGCACAAAACAAAACATATATCCTCATGCCAGTGACAATACTCTCATTCTTAACACAAAAACTAAAACTGCAAAAGGCTTCTTCTTGATTGAAACAGTCTTCTTTATTAGCATAATAAAATCGACCCCTCTTCTGCCAAAAAAAAGTCCTTCACCCATATCTAGAAGTAATACTTATGTTGCAAGAAAGCTGACCCTCCGTCTCCCCTGACTTTCCACCTTCCTATTCTTTTCAATATACAGATTAAAATATACAAACATAGAACAGTCAATGAAACCGCTGACACGTCGAGGCCACATTTGCTAGAGCATTTTATTTCCTGGAGGAAATGAATGGATGCTGATGGAAAGAAGAATGACTGCAAGCCATCTCTTCACACCTGTATCGACTGAACGTTATTCCCTATTATTTCCTGAAGGCAAATGAAGACACTGCGCTCATCATCGAATATATGGCATGATTTAAGTTGTCTCTGGAGGTGATGGATCTGCGCTGTCAGGAGTAGCTCCACTTAACATAGAGCGTGCCTCCATTATGCGATGTGGTGGTTCCATATCCCTTTCTTGCGGAGTATGTCTTTGCAATATCGACATCGGTGGTGCAGAGGTGTCATCTAGAGTCCTCAAAGCAACGTAAGAACCCTTATACCAACCTCTATTCTACTTCCTGTCTTCTCAGAATTTTAGGGCATCCTACCCCATTCTATCCCAAAGCCATGACACATGGCAACGAAAATCCAGCTAGTAGAGGTATCATGTGGACTAGGCATGTTGTTCCTACGACAATAATTCAAAGGCCGCGTTATTGATCCCTTTGCATATTTTGTTGCAGCCCTTCATGATGCTTATGCGTCAGCTCGCCGACCTCACTTTTCTTCTCTTGGTCCTTGCCTGCATGAATGATCAGCATTAGCTATGATTATGAGAGATATGACAAAAATTCCTAAAACAAACCTTACCTTCATAAAAACTTTCATAAAGAGAAAAACTCTGCAAATGGGGGTTATATGAGTCCTTCCGGCTCTAAATCTCAAGAGGGCGCGACGATTTTTTGGGGACTGATGATTAAAAGCAGATTGCAACCCTAATTAATAAACCATTGAACTGTTCAGCTTTGAGGACATAATTCCATCTGAAAACTATGGTCATCACTCGGAGAGATGAAAGATCAAACTTCTCAAGGGACCCATTCAAATTTGCCCCCAGAGCAGGTTTTATTAGGGTGGTGGTTGTGGCCACAACAAATGGCGAACCACTGGGCAAACCAGTTACCTCTGTTACCAAATAAACCTTGGACCAGTAGAGCATCAGGGTGTTAAGATAAACTTGAAATGTAAACTGCATAGATGGATAGGCATGGGTTCCACTTCAGCACTGTTCACTTTAGTCAGGATAAAGACAAATAGCTCTACTTACTAATGGGGTTTTGACAGGCATTCTCCAATGGTTGCATTATGGGATTTATTGACCATCCTTTACCTATTTTCTACTTTCAAAATCTTTTCGGGGCCGTCACCGGTTTGTCAATACCTGTTTAGGTGTGTACCTCAGCTCTTTATCGCGCATCAAGCTTGATGAATATATGTAGATATGGTCATCCACACTTTATGCAAGAAATTTTAGTGCTATACATTCGTATAATCGAATGGGGCGCAGTAATGGATAATACCCTATTTTTAAACCGCTTAAGCAAGGTTGGTGCTTGATGTGTCAACCAATACTCTAAGTCCAGCAACAGTCCCTACTCCAACCAGCTTCCCAAATGACTTGTCCTTCCAGATTGGCATAAGGACTCGACATTTTTTTTTTAAATAATTCCTTCCAGTTTCAGGCACAAGGACTAGAGAAAAATTAGATTTGCCACAAGATTTATTACAGCGAGCTTAGCCCATGAAAGGAGATTTACTTGCAGCTAATAGATATTGGTAATTTTAGTGTGGTGGCTGGAGCCAATGGAGAATGACTGCAAACCTTATAGAAAAGTATAGGCTAGGCCTAGGTAGGGTTTTCAAAAATGCAGCGTTCCGCCATGCCAGTCCGGCTGCGGTTACACATTTTTCCTTTTATAAAGATGTCCCTACATGCTCAGGGTATCCAGGTTATCAACAGAGCCTACCTAGTTCCCAATAGATTCCAGTGAGTGGTTTCGATTCGAATTTCACCCCTGATTTTTCCAATTCTCAGAGCCTCATCAAAAGGTTTGTTTGACTTGCAAAGTAATAATGAAGTTAGGATCTGCAGACTCATCAGAAGGTTAGTGAGGGAAGCAAAAATGCTGAAGGTAACAAACGAAGGTAATTGAAAGAAGGTTGCAAAAGGTGAAAACTAAACTTAAAGACCGAAATCAAATGGTCGAAAAGGACTGAAGCTCAAAACAAGAGGAAGATAAACTTCGCATAAAAACAAAGACGAGAAAAAAAACGAAAAATATAACTAAGCTAACAACAAAATAAAATAAATCATAACCTACTCAAGAGGTAACCACCATGTGGTGGTTACTGGAAATATTTCTTAAGATGCTGGCCATTAACAGGGAGTTTTTCGGTTTCTCCCTGTAAAGTTTTTAATATGTAAGTTCCCTGACCAATTTTTTCCTCAACTTGGAACGGGCCCAACCATAAATGTTGGAATTTCATGTGCTTACCCTTCGGCTCACTCAACTTGTCCCATTTCAAGACTAGCTCTCCGACTTGATAATATTTATTTCCCGCCTGATGGCGATCAAACCATCTCTTCACAATCATTTGGTGATTCCTGAACTTATTTCTGGCATTTTCTCTCAATTCCTCCAACCTCACCAGTTGGTTGATTCTTTTTTGAAGTAAGGCTGAAGGGGTCCCTCTCGAGGCTTGGGAGAGTTGTAACGAGGGAAGGGTAACATTGGGAGGTAAAATCGCTTCCTATCCATAGATGAGGAAGTATGGGGAATTCCCTAATGCTACTTTTGGGGTGACTCTATCGGCCCAAAGGGCATTTGTTAGAGCGTTGTGCCAATTCCTCTGGTTGTCGGCAACAGATTTACGGATTATGCAGATGAGATTTTTATTTGAGGACTCTGCAACTCCATTTCCATGGGGGTAATAGTTTGTTGCATACTTAATGCGAATTGATTTATCAATAACAAATTTAGTCAATTTTAGTCATGAAAAGTAAGAAGCATTATCAAATATGAGAGCGTCAGGAATACCAAATTTGTTGACAATAAATTTCTCAATAAAAGATATTACCTTGTCTTTGTTAACCCTCCGAAGCAGGATGGCTTCAGTCCACCTGGTGAAATAATCGATTGCCGTGAGTATATATTTATGCTGCTGTGAAGAGTTTAGAGTGATCTCCCCTATGACATCTAGGCCCCATTGCTGGAACGGGCGATAAATGTTAGGGTCCCACCCTAACCCCCTTATTTATGTAGTGGGATCGAGTCATAGTAAAGAGTCAATAAATCCCATATTAATAATTGTAAGTGGTTAACCCGCAATTAATGACAGGACCACAGTTAGTTGCAAATGGGCCATGGTATTAGATAGATGGTATTAATAAAACCCATGGTATTGATCCATGGTATTGCATGTATGAGTCATATATAAAGGATAGAGACTCCCTGCGAGGAGCATCGTGTCTTATTTCTGTATCGAGCTCTGCTCTATTGGAGGTTGCCCCCTCGAAGAGGCTAGTGAACATTGCTTTCTGAATAATAAAATATTTGTTGTTGTCTCTCACTATTCTATGTTCTGGGTATCTTTCTTCGCATATTCTGTATTTGGGTATCTTTTGCAGGTTAAGAGCATAACAAGTGGTATCAGAGCACTTTCCAGGGCCAGTGGGATCTCCATTTCTTAGAAAAAAAAATTTGGCTAGAGACGTGTTCTGGCGTCTTTAAATCATGGGATTTGTCGTTGAGCGCATAAACCTGTGAATTTGGGGAGGCATGCACGCAGGAAATACAAGAGGTGGTCACGCTTGTTGGACTCCCTTGTAACCCCTGTGGGTACCCCTTCAAGTAGTAGCGCATTAGACAGAACCGCGTACGGACTGTCTTCCAAGTACCTTTTGGGTATATCGGAAGCCCCTTAGCTCCTCTGCAACCTTGCCATAGATAAACCGTCGGTCGTCTTGCTGCTACAGTACACCGAGAACAACACCAGGAGAGATTACTCGCCCGTACGATAGGGTAGTCGGGTTGTACGGCTAAGGGTACAGTTGATCCTCCTTAGTTAGAGCCCTGAAACATTGGGCCGAGTACTACTGTCAGACCCTTATGTATATTGGGATCTGTAGCACCTGAAACTCCTCGATACCATAGTTCCCTTTTCTATCTGGGGATCATGCATCATCTCTGCTAGATCCTCTCGCGCAAAGGGGTGTAGTAGTAGCAGACATCAGTCCCGCAGTTCTGAGTTAGCAGACCAGCCATTCCGATCTATTAGATCCATCAGATCCGCAGCAGCAATCTGTTCTGCCGCTCAGAGCTATCCGATCCGCCATTCAGATCTCTCAGTTCCACCTGATCTGAGTAGTTGTGTGGGGTTCCTATACCGGGGCATGATTTTCGTAGGACTTTTGGTAGCATTGACATTTTGAGGATTCGGCTATTGAGCATTCCTTATAAAAAAAATAAAAATAAAAAAAAATCTACCGGGGCTCTTATTGGTGATCTAGCCCATCAGAGTTAGGACAATGAGCTGAGCATGGTGGTACCATTCAATTCTTAGTGAAAAAAAAAAATTGGGCGGTCCCAATTTTCAAGAACATCAGGTCAGTGCATGGTAGAAACTAGAGCTCAAGCTATGGCCAATGAGAGGATGGACAAACTTGAAGAATCCTTGCAATCCCTCCAAATTCAGCTTGACTGACTAACTAGCATGATCCCGAGCATAATCCCGACGGGCAAGGAGGAAGCCCATGAGGAGGCGTATATTGGCAATGGACACAGTGAGGGTGAGTCTAGCCACTCTCTTCACCTCGGGGGCCCCCACCAACAATCCCGTCCATGACCTCCCAAGTTGGATATGCATAAATTTGATGGTTCTCACCCAGCAACATGGATAGCACAAATGGAGCAGTATTTCAATCTGAATAACATCTTAGATAATGAGACTCAGCTTATGGTGGGGAGCATGTACTTGGACAATGAAAGGTGGCAATGGTGGGAATGGCATCAACGTTGCAATGGACCTTTTAGGACTTGGACCTCCTTCAAAAAAGCTCTTACAGAACGCTTTGACCAGGAATCTTCTTTTTTGGGTCGTCTTACTAAGCTCCGACACACTGGCACAGTGGATGAATATATTACATCCTTTGAAGCCTTAGCCTTCTGCACTAGGGGTCTCTCATATGTGTTCTACACGGAATGTTTTATTAGCGGTCTTAAAGAAGCCATAAAAGCCCACGTCTTACTGCACCACCCTCCCACATGGATGGAGTCTTGTAAGGTAGCTCGTAACGTGGAACGTGCGTTAGCAGCCCAGTACAGTGGCCCAAATTTCACCGCTAAGGGTCGCCCCCCACAAGCTCACAGCACGACTCAAACACTTAAGGTTCAAAAGGTTTCACCTGCAGAAATGGCCGAAAGAAGAAAGCAAGGATTATGTTACTACTGTGATGAAAAATACTCCCCGGGTCATAAATGCAAGGAGCCCAAATTTTTTCAAATTGATGCCACTTATTACAGCTCTTCGGAGGAAGATCCACCACTGGAGGAACATGAGGCGGTAGAAGAGGACAACCAAAATGACAATGTCCCTGATGAACCAGTTATTTCGCTGCATGCTTTGGCATGGATTTCTTCACCTCAAACTCTCAAAATCAGAGGTTTTATTAAACATTGCCCAGTAGTAGTCTTGATTGATAGTGGAAGTACACATAATTTCATCCATCAAAAAGTCGCGGAAGCAGTGCATTGTTTGTACGAGCAGTTTCTAACTTCCAAGTCCAAATTGCGGATGGGGGCACAATGAAATGTGAAGGCCGTTGTGAAAATGTAAAACTTCAAATGGGGGATTATCAGTTGAAGACCCACATGTTTTCCATACACATGGGAGGGTGCGACATTGTCCTCGGTGTTGAATGGCTTCGCACTCTTGGGCCAATCACAATGGATTTCCAGGAGTTATATATGAGTTTTAAGCAGAACAACTCCACACATACCCTCCGTGGAATCTAGGCGGGAGCTCCCTCTATCATCAGCTCGCATAGGATGGAAAAATTGCTAAAAAAGGGCCATCATGGAGTTATAGCTCAATTTAATGCCATCCAGGCAGTCGAAACCAAGTCTCTGCTGATTCATCCTGAGATGCAACAAATTTTAAATAACCATCTGTCGGTCTTTGACAAGCCTCATGAGCTTCCACCCTCGAGAGGGGAACATGATCATAGCATCACCTTGGTTCCAGGGGCCCAACCCCCAAATGTGCACCCATACAGATATCTGTTCACCCAAAAGAATGAAATAGAAAAAATAATCAAGGAAATTTTGGAAGCAGGTGTCGTTCGTCCCAACATTAGTCCTTATTCATCACGATGGTCATGGTGCTCAAGAAAGATGGGGAGTGGCGGATGTGTCCAGAATTCAGGACCCTCAATAAGTTGACAGTCAAAGATAAATTTCCCATCCCGGTGGTTGACGATTTGCTGGATGAACTCAATGGGGCTCAATTCTTCGCTAAGCTGGATCTTCGCTCGGGCTACCACCAAATTCGCATGAAGGAAGTCGACATTCCAAAGACTGCTTTCAGAACTCATGAAGGCCATTATGAGTTCCTGGTCATGCCATTCAGTCTTTGTAATGCCCCCTCTACTTTTTAGAGCCTTATGAACCACCTTCTCAAACCATATCTCAGGAAATTTGTCCTTGTCTTCTTCGATGACATCCTCATCTAGAATTGCACTTGGGCCGCACATCTTCAACATGTAGATCTACTCTTGCAACTGCTTCGCAAGCATAAATTATTTGTCAAGATGTCCAAGTGTTCGTTTGGCATGGAAGAAGTTGAGTATTTGGGCCACATTGTGGGGCGTGAAGGTGTCAAGGTGGACCCCAAAAAGGTCAAGGCAATGCAGGATTGTCCTCAACCTAAGACCTTGAAGAGCTTGAGACGATTTTTGGGTTTCACAGGCTATTATCGCAAATTTGTCCGCAATTATGGTCGCATAGCGAAGCCCCTCACTCAACTCCTGAAGAAAAATTCATTCTTCTGGAATGAGGACGCACAACAACCATTTACAGCTCTCAAAAATGCCATGTGTTCCACTCCAGTCTTAGCACTACCTAACTTCACCAAATCTTTTGTCATTGAATGTGATGCTTCGGGTACGGGTATTGGGGCGGTCTTAATGCAGGAAGGGCAACCTTTACAAGCCAACAACTAAGTGGGAAGAATCTGGGCCAATCTACCTATGAGAAGGAAATGATGGCCATTTTACATGCAGTAGAGACCTGGCGACCTTACTTATTGGGGCGATGTTTCCAAATCCGCACAGACCATCACAGTCTTAAATATTTTTTGGAGCAACGCCTATCCTCCCCACAACAAAATAAATGGCTCGCCAAAATGCTGGGATATGATTATGAGATCATTTACAAGAAAGGACAAGAAAATAGTGTAGCAGATGCATTATCTCGCCAATTTGAGGAAGGAAGTACCCTACTAGCAATTTCCCTTCCCATTCCAGAATGGATTGAAGAAGCTCGCAGGGAATGGTTTTCACATCCAGGGCTCTCCCAACTAATTTCTCAATTGCAGGCGGATCCAAATTCCACCAAGGGCTACTCGTGGTAGGATGAGATTCTTCGCTACAGGGGCAGAGTCATAATATCACCAACATCCACCCTCAAAAGTCGCATTTTGGCAGAATTGCACTCATCCCCCATTGCAGGACATTCAGGCTTTCGGAAGACATATGCTCGCACCAGAAGATCATTATTTTGGACAGGAATGAAAAAGGACATCCTCACTTTTGTAGCAGAATGCGATGTCTGTCAATGCCACAAAGGGGAGACTGTCAAAGCACCAGGCACATTACAATCGTTGCCCATCCCGGCAGAAATATGGACGGAGGTTTCTATGGATTTCATTACAGGTCTTCCAAAGTCACGAAACAAGTTAGTCATCATGGTGGTTATGGACAGACTTTCGAAGTATGCTCATTTCTGCACCCTACCCCACCCGTTTACACCGACTTTGGTCGCTCAATCTTTCATGGACCAGATCTTCAAATTGCATGGCATACCCACTTCTATTGTGTCCGATTGCGACCTGATCTTCACCAATAATTTTTGGTAGGAACTCTTCAGGCTACAAGGCACCCAACTAAAACTCATTACTTCTTATCATCCACAAACGGATGGTCAAACGGAAGCTGTCAACAAATGTCTGGAAACCTACCTTAGGTGTTTCACTTCAGAAAAGCAACATCTTTGGGTACAATGGTTACCTCTGGCTGAATGGTGGTATAAAACCAACTATCATGCCACTACCAAAATGACTCCCTATGAAGCAGTATATGGTCAACTCCCTCCTTCACCTACTTATATCAAAGGGGGCTCAAAGGTACAAGCAGTGGATCAACTCCTACAAAACCGCGCAACCATGCTCGCCCATCTTAGAGAGAATCTTCATCAAGCTCAAAACCGCATGAAGCAACAGGTAGACCAGCATCGCTCAGAGCGCCAATTTCAAGAAGGGGATCAGGTCTTTTTGAGGCTGCAACCATATAAGAAAACATCACTCAAAGACAAGGGTTGTCAGAAACTATCTCCAAAATTCTACGGACCATATCAAGTACTTCAGCGCATTGGAGAAGTCGCCTACAAGCTGGCTTTGCCGCCTACTGCAAAAATCCATCCAGTTTTCCATGTCTCATGCCTCAAGAAAGTGATTGGGATTAATTGCAGAATTCAAACCAATCTACCTGAATTGGACGAGGAAGGGTCAATCTGGCTCCAACCTGAACAGGTCCTAGACACACGAGAAAGGCATCTGTGTGGCTGCATGATTAGGGAAGTTCTCGTCAAGTGGAAAGACACCTCGCCAAAAGATGCCACTTGGGAACCAACCACTATTCTTCAGCAGTTTCCGTAGCTTCAACCTTGAGGACAAGGCTATTCTTAAGGGGGAGGGCATGTTAGGGTCCCACCCTAACCCCCTTATTTATTTAGTGGGATTGAGTCATAGTAAAGAGTCAATAAAGCCCATATTAATAATTGTAAGTGGTTAACCCGCAATTAATGACGGGACCACAATTAGTTGCAAATGGGCCATGGTATTAGATAGATGGTATTAATAAAACCCATGGTATTGATCCATGGTATTGCATGTATGAGTCATATATAAAGATAGAGACTCCCTGCGAGGAGCATCGTGTCTTATTTTTGTATCGAGCTCTGCTCTATTGGAGGTTGCCCCCTCGAAGAGGCCAGTGAACATTGCTTTCTGAATAATAAAATATTTGTTGTTGTCTCTCACTATTCTATGTTCTGGGTATCTTTCTTCGCATATTTTGTATTTGGGTATCTTTTGCAGGTTAAGAGCATAACAATAAATCATAACGAGCCTGAGGGGAACGACTGCCTTTCTTTCTTGCCCTGCGGCAGTTTGACATACCCTACACTTCTGAGTGTAGGCATGCGAGTCTCTGAACACTGTGGGCCAATAATACCCAGCTCTTAATATTTTATGAGCAATGGTCTCTTCGCCATAGTGACCACCTGCTGGGCCATCGTGCATTTCTTTCAAGACATGATCAGCGTCATCCTTTCCCAAACACCTTAGCCAAACTCCATCATAATTTTTCCTGTATAATGTGTCATTGGCCAAGTGACACTAATTAGATTGAGCGCTCTCCTTCGTGATGCATCCACGTGCTCGGGACATGACCCCCGTGCTAGATAAAAGCGTATGTCGTAATACGATGAATTAGAGTCCAATGGGACTTCCAATACTTCGCGCTCATATATTAACATTTCTTTGTCCCATCTAGGCTCTTCCCTGAATGCTACTTGAGCATTCTACGCACACTGAGTTTCTGGTTCCTCTGATGTCCCTTCTTTACCTGCCAAGGCTTCTGCTACAAGCTTACATAAGCCCTTCCCCCAACCTATGTTTGCTGGCTCAATCTCAAGGTCATATTCCTGAAGAGCCGTTATCCAGTTCCCTCTCTGTTCTCCCACCTCCCTCTGCATGAAGAGGGTCCTTACAACAGGGTGGGGAACAATCACCTTGGTCCTAGCCTTGAGTAAATAAAGGCGGAAATGTTTCACGGCGTTAAAAACCGCAAAACATTGTTTCTCCACGTCAGGTTAATTCAGTTCTGCCCCTTGAAGATCAGAGCTCATATACGAAATGGGGACTTCATTTCCGTTATCCATTTTTGGGTGAGGGTTGCGGCATATGAAACATCAGAAGTGAAAGTGTACAAGAGGAATTCCCTGTCAAAATTGGGGCTAACCAACGCAAGAGCTTCTACAATGACCTCCTTAATTCACTGAAACAATCTCTTAGCTTCATCACTCCACCTATACACGGCGTCTTTCTTCATCATTAGCTGAATGGGACGCACTATTTCCGTGAAGCCTGAAACGAATTTCCTAACGAAATTAATCTTCCCGAAAAAAGATTGCATTGCCCTTTTATTTGTAGGAGTTTGTATTCTCATGATGGTCTCTGTTCTTTTAGGGTTGATAATAATTCCTTCCTTGAAGAGGATATGGCCCAGTAGCTTCCCTTCTGTAACTGCGAAAACGCTCTACTTGGGATTCAACGATATTCTGTATCTTCGGCATCTTTCGAAAATATGTTTTAGGTGATAAATATGATCCCTTTTGCGATAAGAATACACAGTAATTTCGTCCATGTAAACCACCACTGATCTGTTAATCAATCCTCAGAAAGTTATGTCCATAGCTCTCTAAAATGTGGCGCCTGCATTAATAAGTCCAAATGGCATTTTACGATATGCGTAGGTGCCCCATTTAGTGTTGAAGGTTTTCTTAAGTTGATCTCCATTCGACACCAACACTTGATTATATCCTGAAAACCCATCCAATAGGGAAAACATTTCAGACCCAGAAATGCATTGAAGAATGTGTTCCATAGATGGGACAGGATAGTTATCCTTCTGCGTTGCTCTGTTCATATTTCTGAAATCGATACATAATCTGATGTCTCCATTTTTTTTCTCACTAGCACGAGATTGACTACCCAGTGGGTGTGCTTGACCGGAAAAATGATTTTAGCGTCCAACATTTTGTTTAATTCTTTCTTCACCAATGGTTCTAGGCTTGGATGCATCTTATGAAGCTTTTGTTGGTAGGGATTAACATCCTTTTCCAAAGGAATTACATGCTGCATGATGCCGATATCGAAGGTTTTTAAGTCGCCATATGTCCATGCAAAGACGTCCTTATACTCTTTAAACAACTTAACAAACACAACCTTTTCTTGTGGAGAGCATCCTAAGCCCAAGTTGACATTTTTTGGGTCTTTTTCGGTTCCAAGGTGACCAACTCATACTTCATGGATGAGCTATGCATTTTACAGTTAGTCAGCTTTTTAAATTTATCATGTAGGTCATAAAAGTGCTCCATCTTGACAACTGACTTGGGAATTATATTGGACTGATCTTTTTCCTCATCTTCACTCTCATTCATAAGCCTATCATGCTCTTTTTCATCAATGAGTGCATTTTTGAATGTCTTCTCGCAATGCAAGAACTCAAGGATTTGCTCATCACCTTCGAATACCTGCCAATTCGAGATGTTATCATGTACGGATTGTCTGAAAATCAATTCAACAAAATATTTATTCTTGTTTAATCTAAGGTCAGGCAAAAGTTTTGAAGCCATACCAGCCATCGGATCGGCATCTTGGTTTTGCCCTCGAGGTATGTGTGTGATATTAAAAGAATCAAAATGGTTAATTAAGCTCCATACCTCATGTTGGTATCTTACCAGGTGTGGTGAATTGCAATGTATCCTTTTCCTTACCTGGTCGACAATTATCTGTGAGTCACCAAAAACTTTAAGATTTTTCACCTTCATATCAATGGCTTTCTTCAGGCCCTGCAGCAAGCCTTCGTACTCTGCCGTGTTGTTGGTGCACACGAACTCCAATTGGCTGGCCATCAATGTTGGTTCCCTTATGGGTCAATGAGAATGCTTCCAACACCTGCGCCCTCTATGTAGTTAGAGCCATCAAAGTAGAGTGTCCAAAATATAGAATCTAATGTTACATCAATTGAACTACTTTCTACGAAATTAGTCCTATCATCTACTATAATACATGATAGTTCATTAGTTGGACTACAGGGGAGAGCTCCCAACTATGTGTTCGTTGCAGTTTCTTCAACTATCTCTGCATGGAATTCTCCAAAATAGGTTTCCATGGCACAAATGTCGAAACTATAATTCCCAAGGATAGAGTTGGTAAACATTACAGGTTCATTGGGGTCGTTTAGTTTTGTCACTACATACTTCATGTATCTTTCTCGATCAACTCTCAGCATATCACCTTTTCCTTTCTGAGGCAACAAGAGATGGGACCAATCAGTTGAGAAATATCCATTCAAATTTGCTAACCAGTCCCTACTAAGAAGCATTCCATATGCCTCGGGTATGTCGACTACCACTATGTCAATGACTTGCGTGTACTGTGGTTTGGTAGTCATCCGAATCAACACATCTTTCAATTCTCCAATTACTTTTACATTCGTTCTGTCCAGTTGCATAATTCAAGTTCCAATTTTCTCGGGCATTGCATGAAGTCTTTTAGCAACAGCGTAAGGCATAACAGTGGACAAGGCACCGGAATCTACCAGGCAATTGTGTACGTTCATGTTGAAGATTTCAAATGTGATAAGGAAAGGTGGAGTCATGGATTTTGATTTCCTTCCTATCATGGCTGCACTGACATCTTGGGGCGTTTGATTCATTTTTGACAGAGTGGCTTCCATGGTTGATGGCATTTGGGATGTACTGGGGGTACTAACAAGTTTGGACACCGACGTTTTGGTTTGACTAATTGGATTGGTGGGAGATTTGCAATTCCATTCATTCATAGCTTTCAAAAGCAAATCTCTCTGCTGCGTTAACTTTAACAAATCGAAGTATGTGATATTAGCTCGAGATTTCTTAAGATCATCCACAATATTGTAATCAATGTTATAAACGGGGTAGGGCAGAGTAAACATACCGGTCTTGCCACTCTTAGGTGGGAATTTACCATTTTGAGTTGCCTTCATTGCATTTGGTGATGTATTATCCTTCTCTGGATAGCTCATGATTGGAGTACTCTTGGAATTACCACTAGGTTTGTTCTTCTCAACAGGAACCTTGGGAGCGGATGTCTTCGAAGGGTGAACATCTCTCTTTGTCTGGTCTATAGGCTTCATCACATCCGCAAGTGGCCCTTTACTTCGTGTGTGGATTTCATTAGTGTGAATTTCTTCTATACTATCTTCTTCATCATCGTTCCCGTTTGCATAGAAGTCCCACAGTACATTGACTTGAGATGCCTCGTCCCTGGGCTCTTCTACTTCGTAATCTTCCTCATCTTCCTATTCTTGCTCCAGATCTGCTATAGGTTCTTCTTTGGTAAGAAGCGATCCGATAAGAGCCAGGTCTTCCATATTTAAAATCCCTTCATTAGGTGGAGTAGGCAATGTAGGTTGACCATGACCACCTTCTGTCTTCTTACGATAGAAAGGTTGGAAGGATTTTCTGTTGTTATTATTTCCTCCATTCCCATTTGTACTCTCTCCAAAATTCCTTTTCATATCGATGACTGTGTTCGTCAATTTCTTAATGATCTGATGCAAACCTTCCACATTTGTGGTGTCATTGTCTTTGATCTCAGTCGCTTTCTTATCAGTCCCATTATTCTTCTTTGATGATTGAGAGGCTTTCTTTTCTTCGGTCATATGATGACATGCTGTGAGATTGATCATTTCATTCTCAACTTTTAATACTTCATCAATGGCACCCTGTAAGGTTTGTGCATTACTCCTTTTGACCCACATCGCAGTAGGGACAGGGAGAGTAGTGATGTAGAATTCGATGAGCACCTCATCAATAGGTCTAGCATTAGCCGAGATTCTGTTGAAAAAAGTGTTGAACTGGATGTTAAAATCCTTGACCTTTTCTTTGGTTTCCATTTTTAAACGTGATATTTCTAAAACCAAGGCCACAGGTGTCTTATCATTGCCAAAATTGTCTAAGAGGGCCCACTAAAAAGCATCCCACGAAGTGATCGATCCTATTCTCAAGCTAAAGTACCATGTGGATGTTGCACAAATCAGAGTAAAAGGGAATAAGCGACATACCACATCCTCATCGGCTACCCCCAGCATGCGCACGGCTAGGAAGAAAGAGTGAATATGGTTATCAGCTATGTCTCCCCGCTCAGGGTCGAATTTGGGTAATACTCTTTCACGTTCTTGGGTAAGGCATGCTGCTACCTAGGTACTGCTACAACATCCTGTGCAAGCCAGGGAGGGAGTCCTCCTGGAGGGGGTGGGGGTTGATTCCCACCTGGAGGAGGCGGTGGAGGCTGATTCCCACCTGGAGGAGGAATGTTAGCCATAGTATGATTTGGGAAGTTTTGGTTGAGGGTCTCCTCTGGGCGTTCTTTGTTAGGATTTTCCAAATCAAGCCAGGGATGCTTGTTTCCTTGATTTTCTGAGCACGAATCACCTCTAGAGAGGGGATCCTCAGGAATTTCCTCCCAAGGAGTGTCGATACTTTGCAGGGACTCTAGCACAATATCTTCAAGAGAAAGGGTTGCAGATGTCTCTTCATTTATGGGAAAGATCCTTGGCTTTCTTTTAGCTGTCAGAGGTAAGGAATGAAAGATGGGGAGCTGAGAGAGGGAACGAGCGTAGGCACAAGTAAGTGCTCTAACTAGTTGTTCCTGAGTGACAGGATACTCCCACAGTCTCTCTTCCTTGGGTGACCCAAACAAGGGACTTAGAGGGACATCTGCTTCTTCGAAATGAGGCTCTTCCAAATGGGCGGAAGGGCCTTTTCGACCTTTACAATCCATACATTAATCTTTTCGAATCCATGCGTGACATTTGTAGATGAAATCCTGAAAGCTGTGGACGGCGGTTCAGGCCCTCCTTCTAGCGCCAAATTTGTTGACACGACGAATTTTCGTGTGCCAAAAAAGGGGAACCAACCCAATCGCAGACCCTGATTAGATATGCTTTCGTTTGGAATGGCTAATTCCAACGGGTTTTAAAGGATCCCGTAAACTGTTATAGGTGTTGAAATATTGCTCCCCAGAGGAAGACTTCCATTAAATCAACAAAAGAAACAACTAACCTATATGCACCATGCTCTACCTATATTAATTCTACCTACTTGTGTGAATCTTAACTATTCTAACTTATCCTGCAGGAGCCTAATTAAAAGAGATTAAATATCATATATGGATTCTAGGTCCCAATGAATCAATTACTAGGTTCATCGATGAACAAGGTTGCATTTAAGCTTAATTGCAGTCTAATCACTCGTAAAAGAATACACATTCCTTTTCCTACAAATCAAACTTGCAACTGATGTTTAATATGGTTTCGAATAAGAGTCTTCTCATGAGTTCACCATGATAACGAATTATACTCGAATAACCAAGACTAGTCATAAACTCTCTGTCATTACTGTGCACAAAACAAAACATATATCCTCATGCCAGCGACAATACTCTCATTCTTAACACAAAAACTAAAACTGTGAAAGGCTTCTTCTTGACCGAAATAGTCTTCTTTATTAGCATAATAAAATCGACCCCTCTTCTGCCAAAAAAAAGTCCTTCACCCATATCCAGAGGTAATACTTATGCCACAGGAAAGCTGACCCTCCGTCTCCCCTGACTTTCCACCTTCCTATTCTTTTCAATATACAGATTAAAATATACAAACATAGAACGGTCAATGAAACCGCTGACATGTCGAGCCCACATTTGCTGGAGCGTTTTATTTCTTGGAGGAAATGAATGGATGCCGATGGAAAGAAGAATGTCTGCAAGCCATCTCTTCACACCTGTATCTACTTAACGCTATTCCCTATTATTTCCTGAAGGAAAATGAAGACACTACGCTCATCATCAAACATATGGCATGATTTAAGGTGTATCTGGAGGTAACAACAGCTTGATGGATCTGCGCTGTCAGGAGTACCTCCACTTAACATAGAGCATGCCTCCATTATGTGTTGTGGTGGTTCCATATCCCTTTCTTGCAGAGTATGTCTTTGCAATATCGACATCGATGGTGCAGAGGTGTCATCTAGAGTCCCCAAAGCAACGCAAGAACCCTTATACCAACATCTGTTCTACTTCCTGTCTTCTCAGAATTTCAGGGCATCCTACCCCATTCTATCCCAAAGCCACAACACATGGCAACGAAAATCTAGCTGGTAGAGGTATCATGTGGACTAGGCATGTTGTTCCTGCGACGATCATTCAAAGGTTGCGTTACTGATCCCTTTGCATCTTTCGTTGCAACCCTTCATGATGCTTATGCATTAGCTCGCCGACCTCGCTTTTCTTCTCTTGGTCCTTGCTTGCATGAATGATCAACATTAGCTATAATTATGAGAGACATGACAGAAACACCTAAAACAAACCTTACCTTCATAAAAACTTTCATAAAGAGACAGACTCTGCAATTGGGGGTTATATGAGTCCTTCCGGCTCTAAATCTCAAGAGGGCGCAATGATTTTTTGGAGACTAATGATTAAAAGCATATTGCAACCATAATTAATAAACCATTGAACCGTTCAGCTTTGAGGACATAATTCCATCTGACAACTATGGTTATCACTCGGAGAGACGAAAGATCAATTCCATCTGACAACTATGGTTATCACTCGGAGAGATGAAAGATCAAACTTCTCAAGGGACCCATTCAAATTTGCCCCCATAGCAAGTTTTAATAGGGTGGTGGTTGTGGCCACAACAAGAGGGTGAACTCTAAATGTGAATTTGTCACTTACCTCCTAAAAGGAAAACGAGTAAACCTAAATTTGAATTTGTGCAGTAATACTATGAGCTTGACTGTGACTATCCAAAGGATTGAAATTCCAAAATCCTAGTGTGCTTTGTACTACTGATTCCTTAGAAGATACGGATTTCTTAGAGAATTCAGGTTTTTGGACTTAGTTCCCTTGCTACTTTAATTTAGTGTATGCATTGATGTCTGTATTCATAGATTCTATAGAAGGGAGAATTCTTTTTGTTGCTTCCAAAGGAAAAGCAATTTGAATATCGTCTGCAAATTAAGTGGATTGAATATTCTACGTATGACCTGAGCTAGAGTATAATTTTTCCCTTGAACCTTGTCCTTCCAGTAATTTTCCTGCAAGGTGTTGTTTACTTTGGATGGCTTTTACTGCACTAGAAAATTTGCATCTTGAGTCTCTTTGTCGATTCATGCATCCTACTATGATGTCATTTTCGAGATGCAAGATAGTTTGTATGAAATACAACAAGAAGGATGGCAGTTGTTCCTCTTGTTGATCCCCTTATAGTGTGTTCCTAATACCAGTTGAAATAATCTACTGTGTTTTTGATATCTCCCTGGCAATGGTGCCAAAAATGATAGTTATTTTCATAACCTCTCTAGTCCAGGAGAAATGGTGAAATTAAATGTACATTTCAAGATCGACCTGAGATTTATGTCTTCTGAGATACCATGCAGTGTATGTGAAGACCACAAGTTTGTGTGTAACAAGTTTGTATAATGAATCTATGAAGAGAAATTGTGTTGTTAATTAAGAAAAGAATATGCATTGCTAAGTAATTTCACACTTGCTGGAATTGAAATCACTCTTGTAGAGTCCACTAAACTTACATAAACAAGTACAACCACGCTTTGCAGAATTCAACTTAAATTAAACTTGCAGAATGAAATAGAATCACACTTGAACAATGGAAGTTTAGACTCACATATTTTAACAGAGAAGATAATTACAATCAGAAATGAATCCTATGAACAAACATACAAAAGACAATGAAAATATAAGCACTATTCTTCTATTGAGTTGGTCCTACCTCATAAGATAAGCATAAAGATGAATGTAACTTAAACTCCTTCGTATTACAACATCTCAACCAACCAATGGATATAACATAGTTATCGATCAAAGAAGAACTATTACTTCAAAACGAGAACTCTAGCAAAAAACCCCAAAAGAACATGAAAAAATAGCTCGAAAACAAAAAGTGTTGATTATGCATCACCACTTTTTTTAGAGTAAATTCTCAATATTTTTTCAAAATAACAGTAAAAAACAATAAAAGCCATTTTGTTTGGTGCCAAAAACACCTTGAAATCGAGAAGTGTTGATGTTGGAATAACGTTGTGTTTTTTTTGTTTTTTGTTTTTGTTTTTGTTTTTTTTTTAATCGGGTAAAATTTGAACATTTTTTAGTAATGGCATTAAAGATAAAATATCAAGACTCTGAAAAAGTATTAAAGATAAAATATCATCTCTCTGTAAAACGTTAAAATTCAAACAATTTTTCAGTCATGACGTTAAAGATAAAATACTTATAATTGTTTCTACCATAACATTAAAGATAAAATATTGTGAATTAGAAAACCCTTAAAATTTTGACAATTCTTCAACCATGGAATTAAAACCAAATATCATGACTACAAAAAACCTTAAGTTTTCAATATATTTCAACCATGGCATTATTAAAAAATTATATGACTAAAAAATCTTTAAAAACAAACACTTGAATAAAAAAATCATTATACCAAGAGTAATTTATTTTTTAAATGTTAAAAGTATAACTATTTTAAGATCGACACGAACCCTACAAAAAAATAAAATAAAACAAAATAACAAATAAGTTGATAAATAAATAAAAATGAAAAATACAAAGCAAAGCAAAAATTAAAAGATAAAAAAAAATTAAAAGTAAAACAAAAAAAAAAGATAAAAAAATTAACAACTAATAAATAAAACAATATATTAAAACATAAAAATAAAATAAAATAATGACCAAAAATAAATATAGAATATCTTTCAGAGAAATCATAACGTAGTTTTTAGAGTCCACATGCTTCCAACCATTTACTATGATTCATCATCAAGACAAAAATAATATATATATATATGGAGTAGTCTTTAACGCGACTTTTTGAAAGTCTTTCCGGCGATTTTTTCCGGTGAAAATCTGGCAGTAATTTATTGGAATCCAAGTTTGATAGCTAATTTCTGCACAATGAAACCGTCCCAGGGGTTTTTCAGGGTGCTGAATCCGAATATGCAGTTAAAAAACCATTTTAACTGCAACAAATCATGATTTCATCTCAATTTCTTCCGCCGGATTCCGTCACCGGAATCTCAAAAAGTCGCATTATAGACAACTCCTATATATATATGACAAAACAAAGCATAAAAAAACAAATAAATAAAAGTGAATTAGATAATAAAAAAATAAAAAAATATATTTAAATACAAACTAAAACAATTTAAAAAATATTTATATCACCAAGTTAAAAATAAATAATAAATAATGTTGAAAAATCATTTAAAAAAAATAAACAATTTTTTATTAAAAAATATAAACATTATAAAAAAAAATTAAAATTTAAACCTAATATAAAATACAATAATTATAATAAATTTTAAAAAAATAATTAAAATTTTATAGTTAAAAATTATTTTAAAAAATATTAAAAATTCTTTAAAAAACTTAAAAATAGGGAATATATATATATATATATATTAAAAAAACCAATAAATATATAAATAAAGTGAATTAGAAAATAAATAAAAATAAAAACTAGTTTTTAAATTTGCAGAATGAATGAGGGTCGATTCTTGGAATTGACCCTCGGTCGGGCGGGAGGGCGACCCTTGGTCAGGCGGGGGCCTTGAGGGTTGCTTGCTAGCCAAGCTGGCCTCCCTGCCGCTCGGCCCTAAGGCCCCCGCCTAGCCGAGGGTTGATTCTCAGAATCGGCCCTCACGGCCCCGCCTGGCCGAGGGTTGATACTCGGAATCGGCCCTAAGCCAGGCAGAGGCCTGAGGGCACCCCACGATTGGGTGAGTTGGCCTCCCTACCACTTAAGCGGATGCTAGGGCCAATTGTTTTTTCAAATTTTAATATATATCTATATATATATATATATATATTTCTAATTTCTAATTTTTTAATATATAAATAAATAATTTTTTTTTTTTTTATAAATAAATTATAAATCTCAAAAACTTTTAATAACTTTTTAAATTTTTCTAATTTTTTAAATTTTCTAAAATTTAAATTTTTTTATTTTTTTATTTAAATTTTCATTAAAAAAATTCTTTTTAATAGTTTTTTTAATATATATTTTTAAATAATTTTTAATTATAAAATTTCAAATTATAAAACTTTAAATTGTAAATTTTTTAAATTGATTTTTTAAATTGTAAATTTTTAAAATATAAATTATTGAATTATAATATTTAAAAATATATATATTTTTTATTTAATATTTTTTTAAATAATTTTAGATAATAAAATTTTAATTAATTTATTTAAATTTTATTTATTTATTTGAGAATTTTAATTTTAAATAATTTGTTTTTAAAATTTAATTTAATTTAAATATTTGGTATATATATATATATATATATTATTAATTTTTTTTAATTTATTTATATTTTTTATTTGTTTTATATTTTATAAGGTTTATATTTTTTATTTTTTACAATGTTTTTTTTAATAATTATTTTCTTTTCTTTTCCATATGTTTATGTTTCTTCATTTTTAACACGTTTTTTCTTTTGAGCTTTATTTTTTTAATGCTCTTTATTTTTGAATTTTTTTAATACATATTTTTATTTATTTAAAAAAATAATTTTATGTTTTTTCATTTTTAACACGTTTTTTCTTTTGATCCGTACTAGGTAATTTAACACGTTTAATCGGTGTTAAACGTGTGATCGGTACTAGGTAATTTCCTCGTTTGATCCGTAACTATGTTATATATTATTACCCTGGCCAAACTTATCTTAGAGACACCAATGCTTTATATATTAAACTGTCTTCCTAATCAAGAGAAAAACAATAAAAATTTGAACAAAGAGTCCTAAATGAAAGTTAGTCGGAAAACAAAAATTATTGAGTAGTTTTTTTAAAAGATAGTTTGCTCTTATTTAATACAATCAAAATATTAACCAATCGCAATCAATATAGAAGCCCAAAACGCAATTTGTTGCTCCCAATCAACATTACTTGCCAATCCACCATCATGCCCAAAAAAGGGAACAAGAACACATCAGTGTTCAAAACATATGCCACATGGATCTGTAGCACAATAACTTCCAATATGTTTCCACTATGCCCCATTATTTGTTGCTCAATCTTGTAATCAACTTTACGAGGTTCAGTAATATCATCTTTTAACCTTTTTAGTGCAGTGCCCCACCTTTGGCACCTTATTGACTATAGGTCTTATAGTTGGTGCAATTGTGACACCTTATTGACTATAGGTCTTATAGTTGGTGCAATTGTGAGTGACTACATTGCAGACTAAATGGGTTGGAAAGGGGTAAGTTCCTAGCTACTGTCTGATCCAGATTTAAGCAGGAACGCAACAAATTACAGAGATAACCATATACACAAAGATGCAGCGGAAATAATACTTCATTTCATTAATGGAAAATACTGACATATGCTTACAAACAGAAATGGCAATAAACTAGCTAGGGCGATGGTAGCTTATCTCTGAGAAGAGATGTGATGGCTACATGCCTCTGAACTGTTCTGAACTGTATTACAATGAGGCTCGAAGGCCTATTTATTGTTGAGAAACAATGGGAAACCCTTCACATACCGAAACCTAACCCTAGAAGATGAAACGCCAAATTGTGGGCCCCGTTTGGGTAAATTGGTACATCAATTTCCCGGGGTCGTAACTTTGGCATACGATCTCCGTTTGACGCGTACGATAGCTCGTTAAAAAGATCTATCCGAGTACTACCACTTTGGGAGGCAACATAGGGCTCGGTCGCCCCAGAATTCCAAAAAAACGTCGTTTAGGGCCTCAAAACAGCTCCGGAAGTTCAGGACCCGAAAAACTGCTAAAAATAGTAAACTGTGCTACAATTAAGGAAACTGAAAATGCTGAGAAAGACAATGGTGGGGGTCCAGGTGGACCTGGCAGGTGGCCACCAATATCCACCTGGATCACTGTCACAAGTCTTGAAAATCATGAAGATAGAACATTGAAAAAATACCTTTCAGGATTGATTTTGATTTTGAATGTCATCGGTTTGGAATGGAGCTCGAGTAGATGGACCAAAAGGAATAGATCTTGTGATATTGGAGACAAAAATCCAACTTCGAAAACAACTAAAGCCACCGACCCAAATCTCCAAAAAAAGAAAAAAAGAAAGAGCAATGGTTCCATTGGCCAACAACGGAATGGCCAAAGCATAGAACACCAACAACTCAAACCTAAGACAACAAACACCTCAAAGAAACAAAAGTTCCAAAAGGGCAAAGGCAGCGAACAACATATGCATTTCAAATTTCAAAAATGTAGGAGTAAAAGAGTATGAAATGCAAGTTTAAGCACACAGACCATACACAGAGAGATGACCTCAGCAGGGAGAAACCATCGGAAAGAAGTCCGAGACTAAAACCTGAGATTTTAGCCGCCTAAAAGGAAAGAGATTGTGACTGTGACCTCGACATAGAGAAATAGTGAACCTGAATTTGAACCTATCCACTAAGACTATGATCGTGACCTCCATTAAAGACACTATGTACTCCATCAAAGAGGGTGAACTTGATAAGTCTTCGTGTTTATAAAATGATAAGCTCATCGGATTATAAGATTATAAGCCCTAGAACTTATAAAATGATATGCACGACTACTTATAGATGATAAGTCTTGTGGCTTATAATTTGATAACCCGATCTGCTTATGATGTATACGCTGTTGGACTTATACACTGATACGCCTTCTGATTACAGAAAGATAAGGCCTGGCACTTATAATATTATAATCCCAGGGACTTATAAACTGATAAGGTTCCGTAGTTATTAGACGTTACGCTATGTGATTATCAACTTCTAGGCAGATAGGCACATACGCACATTGGCTTGTCAGTGGATAAGCCCATGAGGTTTTAAGTTTATAAAAAGATAGCGTACCAGATTTTCTGCGCTCCGCGTTTTCTTCCAACGTCTCCACAGGAATACCAAATTTTCTGCGTTCCGCGTTTTCTCCCAACGTCTCCGCAGGAATCTCATCTCTGCATCCTCAGGAAACCCAGGTTCCAAATCAATGGTGCTGTGACTGGATCAGAAGGAAGGATCTGCATTTCTGTAGCAACTGTGTTTAGGAGCCGCAGAAAGTGAGCGCTCCTGCGGGAAATTTTCTGCCATATTTTCTGGGAGCCGGAACACCGCAGAAAATTTGTGTACAGTGGTCAAGCTGAAAATTCCGCAGATTGAATGATCAGCCCTGCGAATTCGGGTTACAGTGGTCGAGCTGAATTTATTTCCATCCCTAAAAAAATAAATTTATTTTCATCAATAAAAACTCAAACTCTGTACCAATTTGTTAAAAAAATTCAAACTCGCGCAGTCAGATTTTGTTGAAAAATTTATGTCATCTCTGCAGGTTAAATGTTTTTCGCGATATGAAGTTCAGTTTCAATAACTCACAAATAAATAGACATATATACACCGTTGATATTATTACAATACTGCCTTTGCAGGAATGGACACGTCATCACTTCATAGCTGGAACGGACACGTTCTGGTTGTGTAAGAACTCGCTAAACCTGTCACATTATTTATTATATTATTTTATTTTATTGACTGTCATTTCGTGTAATGTTAAAGCGGTGTAAAGCGATATATATATTTTTATTATATTATTTTATTTTATTGAATATCATATCGTTTAATGTTAAAGTGGTATAAAATGATATATATTTTTTATTTTGTTATTTTATTTTATTGTGTGTAATAGTGATATAAAGTGATATTTTTTTTCCAATATAAAAAAGATTTATAAAATCGTATATTTGTGAAATAAAATTGGTTTCCTGTATGTTAAAGTGGTATGAAATGATATATATTTTTTACTTTGTTATTTTATTTTATCAAGTGTAATAGTGGTATAAAGTGATATTATTTTTTGAGTATATAAAAGACTTAGAAAATGATATATTTGTGATTTAAAATTGGTTTTGTGTAATGTTAAAGTGGTATAAAATGATATATATTTTTTACTTTGTTATTTTATTTTATTGAGTGTAATAGCTGTATAAAGTGATATTTGTCCTGAGTATATAAAAGACTTATAAAATGATATATTTGTGAAATAAAATTGGTTTTTGTTCTAACAAAGTTAATATCATTAATTGTAAATATTATTGATTTTTTTAATTTAATTTTTTAATTATTTAAATATTAATTTAAAATTTTAATTATTTAAATATTAATTTAAATGTTACTTTATATTTCAATTTTAGGAATTCATAATTTTTAACTTTATTTCAAATAATATTAATTTTAAATCTACTTAAAAATATTATTTTAATTTTATCAACCATATAATTTAATTTTTCTATCTCTTTTATAATTAAATATAATTCATATAACTTAATAACTAAAATTATGATAAAGAAAAATGTTAAATAATCTAATGAATATGATGAAAATAATGAAAAGTGTTTCTAAATATTGATATTTACTTTGTATTCAATATGTTACATTTAAGTAAATATCACATAATAATTAAAACCATATTCTAATGAAAAAATAATTAAGTGATTTAATAAATGTAATAAAACCATTTACTATAGCTTCAAGGCATCCATGAATGCTTTATCTTCAATATTATACATTTAAGGATATGTGTTATCATGTAGGATTTGAAAAAATAATAGGTGTTATATATTTTATTAATTTATTATGAAACAAATTAAGAAGATCATTGTTTCTCATGACTCTATAAAAAAAACTTTGACAAAAAAATACAAAAAATAAGACTATCTCAAAATTACTGTCCCAAAGTCCACGGGGTGTAGAGTAGACAATAACAGGGTGTTGAGTAGCTGTTCGGCTAAATCACTTCTTGGTGTAGGTCACTAGTTTGAAACTCTGTGGATGAAAATTCAACCATGTTAAGGGTTGATGCGCCCAATCTGGGTGTCATCCCAGGTGATTTTGATGGCTTAGATGCCCCTAGGTCATGGTTACTCAAGCCACAAGTTAGGTGTTTGAGTCATCTTAGGATTCACATTATCTAACAAGCGAAAAAGAAAGTACCCTCCCAAAATCTAATGGGTTACATGGAATTTATTCCTAACAAGGGAGTTTTTTGAACAAAGGAGCTAAAGATTTACCTTCACCTTTAATACTACACAATAAGATAAGGCAAATAATTCTTCTAAATTGTATCCTTATTATGGTAAATATGGATCTCATGAAAGAAAATGTCTTAATAAAATACATGGTTTGAAGAACACAATAAAATATACCATTAACGTAAAATCCTCAATTTATAGACATAAATTTAATTTCCGTTTGAGCACTACCATTTTAATTAATGACAACCAAACTTTAAGAACAAGAAAACATATGGTTGAAGATTAACATTTTATTCTTCATTTCATAACTATAAAACATAATGATATTTTTGGCTAATAACATTTCTCTTATTATACTTGGATTTGAGAATAATAAATTTATTTTCCTTTTAAGCATTGCTACCGTTATAACGAATGACAAAAAAAACTTTAAGAGCAACATAATATATGGCTAAAGATTAACATTTTATTTTTCACTTCAAGACTTTAACACAAAATGATATTTTTGGTTGATAACATTTCTCTTATTATACTTGAACATGAGAATACGTGGATGGAAGATTGATATGTGTTTATTATCTCCCTAAAATTTATACTAATCTCTTTTCCATTTATAAAATAAACAATATTGAATCCATGAAACTTGATCACACCTTTTAGCAAGAAAGGGCATGCAAACCACAAATCTTCGATTGAGGAGTAATTTTTATTGGATATCCATGATTAAGGGGTAATCTATTTTCCATTTATAAAGTAAAACATTTTAGAATATTAATTATCACAATGTTGAATCCATAAAACCTGATCTCACTTTTTAGCAAGCAGGGCATGCAGAAGTGACCTGAGGCGTAATCTTTATTGAACGCCCATGATTAACGGGTAATATTGATTGAGGTTTTAAGCTCTTGATTGATGAATTGAAACCCTAATTAGATTCTCTTGATCATGATTTAAGTAAAAATTGATCTCGATCAAAGATTCGATACCAACATAATGAGAAGATACCAAAGTTTTTGTTTTCTTAGAGTTAAATACTTATTTTTACTCTCATTTTAAAACATAGTGTTTCTAATGACACCTTATTTTTTGGGAATTAAAATCGCAATTTTTGCAACCATGATATTTAATATTGCTAAATAGAATCCTTAAAATAAACCTTTGAATTAAAAAAGGAGTTGTCTATAATGCGACTTTTTGAGATTCCGGTGACGGAATCCGGCGGAAGAAATTGAGATGAAACCATGATTTGTTGCAGTTAAAATGGTTTTTTAACTGCATATTCGGATTTAGCACCCTGAAAAACCCCTGGGACGGTTTCATTGTGCAGAAATTAGCTATCAAACTTGGATTCCAATAAATCACTGCCGGATTTTCACCGGAAAAAATCGCCGGAAAGGCTTTCAAAAAGTCGCGTTAAAGACTACGTCATTAAAAAATAGTGATACTAGTATTATTTGTCTATCTTTCAAGATTAAAATTACAAATGATTTAAAACTACATAATTAAGAAAATACACAACTCTGATGGAGGGGTCCTCGGTTCTACATGAAAGTGGGGAAATGGATATGGATTAAGGATCATTGGCGGAGGAATAACTACATGACTCTAAGGAGGAAATTTCCATCTCAAACCATAATGAGGCGGGAAACAAAAATTCCCATTTCAAATCATAATGAGGTAGAAATCCATGCTCTAGTGGAAGATGAGCACTCCTTTGCAGTGTTTATGCCCTCGGATCTAGGCATTGTATGGGAACCACATGGCAACCTATAGGCCCTCAGAACTACATGTTGGATGGGTGCCACTTGGTAGTGCATTCCCATCCTATCTTCGAATTATATGGGTGCCGCTTGGTAGAGCCTTAGCCCTTGGACAGGTTGGTTTTATGGGTGCACTTGGAAACACATCCACCCTATGATCTTATTGGTGGATGGGTGCCTCTTGGAAACACTTTTTCCATAGGATCTATTCTTTGGATGGGTGCCACTTGGCAGCTCTAAGCCCTTAGATTTTGGCGTTGGATGGTTACCCCTTGACATCATATTGGCCCTTAGATTTTCCCTTTGGATGCATGCCACTTGGTAACATGTGAATCCTCTAAGTTTCCCACTAGATGGGTGCTCATCCCATGAATAAAATCCAAAAGGGATAAATAAATTTTGGATAATAAAATAAGATGCAAAACAACTCCAATGGAGGGGTCCTCGGTTCTATCATGTTGTTATGCAACTAACCCAATGTTGCAACTAGAGCTCTAATACCAAAATGTAATGTACCGACTACTGCATGCCCTTGAGAATAAGTTTCTTGAACTAATGCAATCCTTTGATAAGATTTTAAATAAAACAAGAAGTGTGCATTTTCTTATATTATTATTTCCATCATTTTCTATTTTTTTCTCACATCGATCTCACCTTTTGCCCACCTTCCTTATTTCAATTTTATGTTTTCATATGGATTCCACCTTATTTGAAGGTTAGACAAACTTCGAAAAAGTTGGTGAATTTGAAACTTGTAAACTCCATAAATGCGAAAATGTGTATTCCACATTTTGTTTTAATGTTCAAATTTATGAATTTTTATAAAGAACTCCTAGACTCCTCAAGCTTCTAACTTCCGATGATCTATGAATTCAATATTTGATGGAAGATTTAGTTAAAAAAGATACACCAAAATCTTTCTTAGCTTAATAATTCCAAATTTCCAAGTTTAACAAAGGAAAGGGTTCAAAGGAACAAAAAATAGTGGGATCCTTCAAAATCTTTTGAGCTTAGTTTTTTCATACTCTATTAATTTTCTGTATTTTCATATCTAAGGAGGAAAAGATAAAAAAAGAGAAATCAAACACCAACATCTCTTCAAAGAATCTTAATTATTATATTTAAATACATTTTCCAAAAACATTACTTAGAGGAGGGAATGCTTATCATAATAATGAGACAACATAACTTTATCATTAGGACTTCAAATTCTAATTATGTCTCACACCCTATTATACTTTAAAATAAAATTAAAATCTTTTCAAGTTTAGTGAATGGAAATCTTGGATTTGATGTGAAAGCCTTTTTAGAGTTCTAAAAGTTACACTCTATTGGTTTTAATGTCATAAAAATTAGAGAGATCTACAAATTTCTCTTAATTTTATCAATGAATTCTCTAATAGGATCTCACCCAATCCATCTATAATAGAAACATTTTTCTCAAAATCTACCCCAAGGATTTGAATACCAAAATACCAAACTCTAATTTTCTAAAAATCTTGTCCAAAAAGGCCTCAATTTGAATACCAACATTGAATTCTATACTATTTTTTTTCTAAAATGTTGTTCAAAAGCCTTGAATTTTGAGCCTAAAATATGACACAAAAGTGTAGAGATATCCTCGTGCTCCCTTGCCATCTCTATATTGTATCTAGTACTTTGATACCAATTTATGATCTGGAATATGTGATTTACCGACATTATCCATGATATTTTATTTGGTTGATGCTAGCATAATTGCATGAAAGAACATGAAAAAACCATCTTTGCAAACACTTAAAGAAGAAGCAACATAAAGGAGATCATAATACAATGCTCACAAAAGTTTGATAGTGGAGTTTCTCCAATGTGGACTACGTCTCCAGGCCCTGCTTCAATAGCGGGGAGGCCACTTCATTCATCTCATCAAAAGAAAAAAAAGTACATGGAAAAATACAACATTATATCCCCATTCCTGGGAGTGACTTGAAATTTCACTGCTCAAATGACAACAATCACAACATTAAAAGGTTCATGTTGTCCTCCTGAGACTTTTGATTGTATACTTCACCTACTTCTGAAAGACACATTTTTGTCTTGAACTTTGTGCCCAATATTAATGAAGAAGGTGGGTTTCTACCGTGACCCTTAAGAAAAGCAACTCAAATGAAAAAAACGAATGCACCATTGTGATCCTTGTGAAATTTAGGTTAAAATGAGTATAAAGTTGGCGACATTCTAAAACTGTCAATTCTGGGGCCCTCCTAGAACCTTTTAGATTCCTCACATATTCTACATAGAATATTCTAGAAATATTCCAAGTAATATTCCCCCAAGAATATGCCCCTTTGAACCACACCTTTAGGGTCCCACATGCAGGGTTCCATGACCTAGTCTTGGTTTTGACCTGTCCTCCAAGTTCCTTCGCTTGTTTTTCTTGCCAACTCGTTTGTTCGAATGAAAATGATGTGTTCAAATGCATTTTTGGTGGAAAACTTTACAACAATTGGGCTCTTGGAGTAATGACAGACGATTTATGTTAAGTAGTTGGTTTGGAGGTGACCTATTGTCAAATGCTTGCGGGTTTATTGTTACATTGTTTTTATTGATTTTTTTATAACTGCCATATAATATGGCACTCCATCATAGTTTAATAACCATATAACATGGTTTTAATGCCATATATGGAACATACAAACACATCCTCTGAAAATTAATCTGTTAGAAATTTGTTTATATATATATATATATATATATATATATATATATATATATATATATATATATATATAGATGATCTGAAATGATCATATGATAAAACTGAAATAGAATTGATTATGCCAACAATGAAATGAATGTTAACTTAAAATTCTAAAATCGTGAGAACTACTTGAGAAGAAGACTTTATGGGAGATGATAAAACATAAGTAAGATGAAAAACAGAGTGGAAATAACAAATACACAACGATACTAGACAACAAGATTTATTACGGAGTTCGTACTTGATGGAATACGTCTTCGGGTTCACTTTATTAGGATTGAAACCGAATAGGTCGAATTACACAAAATTTTGACCAAACTAAATGTGCACGCAAGCACTTTTGGTCACGATCATAAGAAATCTCTCTGAACCAACTTCCCAACGCCTATCGGGTTTCCAATTCTAACTCCCGATGCCCCTGTTGCATTGAAAACAAAATCAATTATATCCTCCACAATATGCACTCTAAAAGTCAAAACTACCAAAATAAACTTTATATTTAAAACAAACCGTTGGAGGCTTTCTGACTGGGCGGAGGAGGTTGACCGCCCGCACGTGAATAGGTGGTTTGGCTGCGGTCTTGTCACAAGCCACCACCTAGAAAGTCAACCCCGACAGTTGTGGTCTACCATGTGAACATGCGGCTTACCTGACAATCTTACCCTAGCAGTTCTGGTGCGATCTCCAACTGCTAACCTCGAAAGCTAACCACTAGCCGTTCACATGTTATGGTTAACTCTGTCATGTGATTTCTCCACTGCGGTTAACTTTGCCATGGTAACCCTGACGGTTCATCCGACTCTGCTCACATGACCATAGTCTTTGACGCGGTCTAGACTTTGTTGTTTACAAACCCCGACCTCGACGGTTTATTCACAACCGCTCATGTGACATTGGTTCCGACGCGGTCTAACCCCGTGGTTAGGGACTGTTGGTGCATTTTATATTGTTTGTAATGTTTATTATATGCCGAGAGGATTTTGAACATAGTTTTATGTATGTTTAATACATACTTTTTATTGGAGTATGGTCTGATAGGTATAGGATTAGTTTTTAATGGTCTAGAGCTTAGGTTTAGGTATTTAATGTATGGATTTAGGTGTTAGAACTTAGGATTAATGTAGTAGGGTTTTGTCATTACATGTTTTTTTTTTTTTAACATAACCATTTACATAAAATTGTCGCAAGGTGACATTTGCGACAATCGTCACATGATGACGAAAACCAAAATCTTACGAGACGGACGACAATAAAATATCAATGACCAAATCCTAGCAGAACTGACGACAACCACATGTCGACAACTAGATTCCAAACCATATCACCAGAAAACCATATACCTTACCGGACAACCTGAACCATAAACACCACTGTCGAAGCTAATGATACTAGACTGAATGCTGACGACGAAATTGAAACTGTATAACTGATCTGACGAGATACTCCTGGATCAGTATATGAGGTATTATATATTATTAAACATATATATTAACATTTGATTTAAACAAACCAATGATAAATGCCCCTTGCTAACTGCCATGTAAGTTGTGGGTCCCGCTTAGCTTGCTCACTGGGATACCACGTGACACACTACGGCCCCCCCATTTCATGCTTGTCTTGTCAACTTCAAACTGCAATAAGTTGATAATACAAACTCATATTTGAGTTTCGTTTGCACCACTGGAATCGTAATGGCGAACACTACAACTTGGTGATGTTCCCATCAAATTTTGAGCACTTTGATTTTTGAGGTTTCATGGAGCCACTTGGATTAATACATCATCCATTTCTATATCATACCAGTTCCTCTAATGACTACATCTTATGTACCTAGTCATGTTTATATCATTGAGGAAAAAAATAACATGTTTTCCTTTTCATTAATCAACCATACATAAATAAAAAATTATTGCGCCGAGAGGTGCTCTACAACCCAGTATAGGAGTGATGTGTAGGTGTAATGTAAGAAAGTTTGTAAACATTTTCACATGTCGGCTTAATATGTTGAATTTATATTAATATGTCCAATTTATAATACTTAAAGGGCTGGTAAACATTTTCATGTCGGTTAAAAGTAATATAGAGCCCAATATGGGGGAGATGTTGTTAAAAAGTGTAACTAGGTTCGGTCTTCATAATGACATGTAATTGTGACTTTTGTAAATGATGTAATAAACATAATTTTATTATTGTAAGCCTTGCTTCATGGGTTTATGAGAAAGTGAGTTTTATTAAATGATGTAATACAAATAAACTTATTATTGTAAGCCTTGCTTCATGGGTTTCATGAGCAAGTGATTTTTATTGTAGTTGGCTCCCATTGAGAGCCTTAGGATTGGCCAATAAAATTCAAAGAGTCTATGTCATGTATTGAGAACCCTTCTTGGGGATATATCAATCTATATGAGTCTACAAAATGTCTAGATATCCCTCCAACGACAAGAACTAGCCATCCTCTTCAAGTCGACCTCCAAATGAATAAATTAGACTCATGTCGGCTCATAGTTAAAAAAACACATCCCTTCGATAGATCACGTCGACCTATTTATGGAGACAAACTACTATATATTACATAGCTAAGCTCTTCACATTTACACACAAAAATTCGGATCTGTCTCTGAGATTTTCAGATGATAACTATAGTCAGAATTTCGTGGTCTCTATGTGATTTTGGATGGGTAATAGAAGAATGAAGTTCAGACGAGGTTACAAGTCAAGTTTGGATCTCTGAATTCGGTGGGCAGTCACAGTCAGAATTTCGGATGGGCTGAACAGAGAGAGGATCAGATCTCTATTACAATGAAGACAACTCAGATGGGACAACGACGGGAAAACACATAATAATGAAAGGTCAATGAGGCATTGTCTAGTTATAAAAGTTCATATATTATGAGTTAAGGGTTTCGGTGCTAGAAAAAAATAACACCACTTGGTAGAAGTATATATATACTACATCTCTATCATTTGAAAAGGCCACAACTCGGTGCTAACTTGGAGACCACTATGTGTTCGTTGAAGAGATGATATCAACATGAAGAAGGTCGAAGATGAAGAGGAGTCAAGATGAAGAACAAAGAACTAGTGTCTTGGTCTTGGAGTGGCTAATAGGTCAAGGGTCTTGGTATTTGTCAATTGGAATCTCTATAAGAAGAGTTTTTGCGGGTTTTCCTCTCAAAGAGTGAGAGGTTTTGGCTCTGGTTCATAGCCTACATGCTATGCCTCTTGTATATTTATGTTTATGCATTGGTTACTGTTTGATGAAGAACAACACTAATAATCTAACAAGAAGAAGATCCTAATCTAAAGAAGAAAAATGCATTCACAAACAATCACTAATAAAAGAGAAATCACCTAATGCTAATGCCCTAGATTTCTCAACAGATGTTGTAATGTCCGTAAAAAATTAAAAGTAATAAAAATAATAAAATTCAATTTGTTACATTGTAATTTTGTTTTTATTAATAAAATTATGAATAATTTTTTTAGAGAAAAGAAAATCATAATATATATTACATTAAAATATATATCTTATAAGTAGCAACAATAAGTCAAGATCCATTTTTACTTATAAAATAGAATAATGATTCTCGAACCATATTTAAATTTAATCAATAAGCACATCAAAACTTTAATACTTACAATATAAAAATATGTTTGCCATATATATTATTAACTTGTAAATAGGTTTTGTTACAATACCATGGGCCAATATCATGGCTCATCAATACAATATGCCATAAACCATATCTCATTTCATAATCAAAATATTTTATTTGAATTTAATTTTATAACATTTTTTATTAAATTGAAAAGAAAAAAATATTATAATTACTTTTGAGATATCTCTACAACTCTACCACATTATATAATATATAAATAGTAGCTATAAATTAAGATCCATTTTACCATATGAATTAAAATAATAATTTTGTAACCATATTTAAATTTCATTAATAAGCACATAAAAAATTAATACTTAAAATATAACAAGATTTTTAACCATAGATATTCACCCCACTTTGATGGCTCATCAATACCACATTCCAAAAACCATCTCTTATTTCACAATCAAAATAATACTTACAATATAACAAGATTTTTAACCATGGATACTCACCCCACTTTACCATGGATATTATTAACCATACCATACCATGGGCCAATACCATGGCTCATCAATACCACATGCCGAAAAACCACCTCTCATTTCACAATCAAATATTTTGTAAATATGTATATTTTTTTAATTTAATTTTATTACATTTTTGGGCCAGAGACACTCTCCATCTGATTTTGTAAATATGTATATATATATTTTTTAATTTAATTTTATTACATTTTTGGGCCATAGACACTCTCCATCCCAGTACATAAGAGATGTTGTCATGTTATATTATGTTATCTAAACATTTTGACCCAATCAAATTACATAAAAATAAAAAATTAAATTATTAATTAAAACATTTTGACTTAGTGAAATTATATAAAAATAAAAATTAAACTAAAAAAATAAAATTAATAATTAAACCAGCCTAGATCCATCTTAACTTCGGATTTATCAACCTTTGAGAGGGATCAAATCCCTCGAGGTGTAAGCCTTTCTTCAAGTTTTGCACTTAGAAAAGAGGTTTTCACCTCGAGAGATTTGATCCCTCTCGACGCTTGATAGATCTAGAGTTAAGATGGATCTAGGTTGGTATTACTATACATTTATCTAATTTAAGAATGCCATTTTTCTATTTCAAGAGTAAGAGCTTACACATTTTATAATTATCCATACTTCACCTCAACTTTATGAATTCAATAATAGAATGTACAAAATTCATAGTATCATAAAGTAATATAAGTATTGCTTATATTTTTCAACTTGTTATGCATGTGGAAATAATTATATAAGAAAAAATTTCCTCTGAAAATGTATTCATTAATGATCCCACCGTTAAAATGGGGGTTTGACCTTATCTTCCCATGGCATATGGTGGTCTGTCTCCATCCAGAGTCTATGAGAACCAACCCAAAACTTTCCCAGTAGTATCCTAAGTGAATGCATCCAATGTTTGCACATGTAAGGGGGGATGACTATGATGCCATCCTGCAACTCTAGAAAGTACTCTCGATAAGACATCTTTGAGCCCATGTTCATCCATGGTGAGGTAAAAGTGATCTAAATGTACATTCTGTAGATATCTTCTCTGATGGCTTAATTTAGTACTTGTTGAGTCGATAAGAGATGGCTCAATGCATCAAGGTAGAATATGAATGGAGAATTGTTACACAATATTTTGTCACACCTCCTATCCACTTCATGTTCTATATCCCGAAGTGAAAAAACATTGACAACTATGCAACATATCCATCATGATATACATACCAAAACCTCGCTGAAGAATCAAAGGAAAAATGCCCTGAATCCATTCTGAAGAAGGTTATCTAAAAACCTAATTTTTAGGGTTAATGCGTTTTGCTACACTGCCTACCTGTGCTGATGGCAGGTTACATTGTTTTTCCCTAGCGCTGCCAGCTCGAGTTTTGATATGAAAATCTGTGTTGAACCTCTTCTGGAAGGTTTTCCCGAATTGGAGGAGAAGCTTTGTGCACTAGAACCTTCGAGAACAACGAGCTGGATATTGGTTGTTGCTGATGTGGTCGAGCTCTCCCATTTGGACCTCTTGATCTTATCATCATGGGATTTCCCCTTGAGATGTGGACCTTCCTTCCTCTTTTGTGGATCCCTAACTCCCTCTCCCTTCCTATAAATTCACTCCCTTCCATTCCAAAATGGTTTGTTATTGGTTGCTGCATCCCTATGCTGAGATTATGCTTACATGCTATCCTTTCTAGCTTGGAGAAGGAGTACTTGAAGAGTCTTTGCTTGGACTTGGACATCCACCAAAAGGAGGTCTCCAACATCAAGGCATAGGTTGTATGCTTCCATTTTTAGCTCATTAATATATACATATGATGTTCACTTTCCACAGTTGTGTAAATGTTTATGCTTTTAGCTTAATACTCTTGATATATTAAGTAGTTTATGTTTGATGTATGTATATATGATCTTGTATCTTGCATAGCTCTTTGATCTTCCTTGCAGGTACTCGGATGTGAAGAACAAGTAAGGAGTGAGGCCTAAAGCAAAAGAATCAAATTCATCTCCAAAAGGATTGAGCGAATAATATCACAACGAGGTAGGTTCCTTCTTCTCTTTAAATTTGTTATAAATAAGCTAGGAAAGTGTATGTTAGTTTGTTTAGTTTGTTGCTAGACCCACTCATTGGGCTAGAGGGATCGCCTCTGTCTGCAAAGGGGATTTACCTTCACAACAAAATGGTGACTCCGCTGGGGAAGCTATAGCCTCTTCATCCTATTTTCTCATCTGATCTCTTGATCAATTTGACCGACCATCGAGTTCTCAATTAGTTTGAGTCTGTATAGGTTAGATGCTGGCACGGGGTAGTTGTTTTTATTCTGGGAGCGGTTCAAGTTTATGAAATCAATGCATAAGTGGATTTCCCTAGATTTCTTACGTGCGAGATTTAAATTAGAAACCCAAGTATGATGACAAACTTTGCAAGTAATCCAATCATCCAAAATCTTAGCCAATTTTTTCTGTATAAGGAGTTCAAACGACATATGTGTTTTACCTGGCCTTTGCTGCAACAATTTGACACCTCCTTTACCTGGAATCCCATGTCGGATTGCTCGCGTATAGTGTGTACTTAGGTCATCATCTATTTGTGTAGACACATCCTGGTACTATTCGTTCAAGGCTGTGGTGTGTAATTTATACCGAGACTGGCTGCCTTCGAATCGTGATCGGTTCCTAGGTTGCTCTATTCATTTGTAGTGGTGGACCTGTGGGTTCTGCTGTTTCTCAGCCCTCAACAGAAGTTCTGCAAATCATAGAGATTGTCGGGGGAAATCACACCCTTGGGGGTGGGGTTACCTTTCTTGCCCTCAGCTGCAATTTTCAGGGGCTGCTTATGCTTACCTTCATCAGTTGGTATGTCCTTGAAAGCATTAACATTGTTTGCGGGGTGTAGTATCCCTTTAAGTGCGACTGTGTTGAGGTTGATGGTTCTTTGTAAGCTCAACACGAGTGCTTCATATTCAACAACGTTGTTAGTGCACTTGAACTTCAAGCAACTTGAAATTGTGCATTTTCTATTATTTTTGGCGACTGAGATACACTCGGTCCTTGAGTCATCATGTGTTTTTGATTCATCAAAATCCATGGTCTACAACTTGTCTGTACACGGACCATTTGACATGCTAGTATTGCTACTACTACTGTTGCTACCGCTACTGCTACTATTGATACAATGCACTATACATGTTTCATTACCATCAGTTGGGAAAGGAAGAAGTCCCAACTGTGTGTCTGGTGGAGTTGGAGCTGGCCGTGCTGGATAACACTCCAATGTTGTTTCTAGGAGGCAGTTGCCAAACATGAGTTCTGCGAAGGCCAACGGTTCATTCTTGCCATTAAGGGGAGTGAAATTGTGCTTCATATACCTCTTGCATTTTCCCTTGTATGAAAGCCACATGTGCGACCAGTCTGCAACAAAATATCCATCCAACTTGCTGGACTAGTCTCTGTTGAGTAGTAAATCGTATGCTTCCGGTATGTCCACAACAACTATGTTGATGCATTGGTGGACTCGACCATCATGAGATAGTCAGGTGATCACGTCTCGTAGTTTACTAATGGCTGGTACCGATGTTCGATTAAGTTGGATGATTCGCACGGATGTCTTGCTCCATTGTGCATTGATCTTTTTCGCAATGGAGAGCGAAATGACGTTGACTACCGCGCCAAAATCAAACATGTAGTTGTGAACATTGCAGTTGAAAATTTCAAATGATAACGGGAATGGAGGGAAACCTGAGCTTTCTTCTTCCATCCAGAGTGTGTTGAGCATAATAGAAAGTGATCCGGTAGGTGTTCTTTCTCCATTACTAGTAGAGGTTACGTTGTTTGTTGCTGTCTGTCCCAATGCGCATAGCAGGATGTCTTGCTGACTCTGGATCTTAGCTAACTTGAATAAACTAATGTTCGCTCGAGTTTTCTTCATGTCATTTATAATGTTGTAGTCCAGAGGTGGAATACTCACCGAGGTGTTCGAGGCAAGACTGATATTCGCGTTGTCCGACAGAGTGTTCTGTGGTTTGTTGCTCATGGAGGTACTCTTTCCCGCTACTGTCTTCTAGACTTGTTTTGTGTTTTCTGCTTTGGGGCGGTCGGTGGATCAACCTTCCTCATCAGCAGTCTCATCTTTTCTTGTACTTCCCCAAGCGTAAGGGGAGCCCCTTTACTCCTAAGATTGTAATAGTCATTTTGTCTTGGGGGCTGCTTCTTGGTGTTTGTCTTCGACATTTCTTGCGAGCACTGATATGCATTCACCACATGCCCAAAACTTGATGCTTCATCAGGTGCAATACCTTCGTCATTATCTCTGTCATTTGGCTACTCCTATATACAACTCTCTACATCGTGTATGACTGTATACCGAGTTTGCAACTTGCTTCCAGTCTGAACAAAAGTTCTCGGGGTGATGTTCTTTGTGGAACAAACAAAACTCAGGATCTGCACACTGATCGACATTGAACACAGAGCTCTGTGCAGTTTTTTGAGTGGACCAATTGCTGCTTGATGAGTTGCTTCCCTATCTCTGTCTAGGCAGATGACTACTTGCAAATGTGTCCGTTTTCCGTTGTTTAAGCTCAGACACTTCCGTTGTTAAGTTCTTGACGAGGCGAGTGAGGGTTTCAATATCATTTGCTTCCTTGTCTCTACCCTTGCTCACCATCACTTGGGACTTCCTGCTCGCATCTCTGGAGTCCTTTGCTGGTTCATCATCCTTGATGACTCCAATCACACACAGGTCTTTTTCGACAACAATAGCCTCTTCGCAGTTTTCCAAGAGTGTTGGTTTTGCAGCTCGCTTGATGAACTGCACAATGTTGGTCGGCAGTGTGGACGTGTAGTAATCAACAGTGATGGAGTCATGAGGTTTGGTGTCCACCGAAAATTTGTTCAATATGTGTGTAAACCTATGGTTGAAGTCTTTTACCTTTTCTTTCCCCTCCATCTTCAGGCTACCCAATTCTTTCAGTAACATAGCTGGGGTCTTGTCATCAATTTTTTTCAAGGAACATGTGTTTAAATACACCCGAGTTGTGTATGGAGTTTGGTGGAAGGTTGTGATACCATGCTGCATGACCATCCAAGGTACATGGGAACAATCTATAAGCTACATCGTCATGCTGTACCTCAAGGGTCTGCAGTTGCAGGTAGAAGTTGTCCAAATGATCTTCTACCTTCACCGTGCTGTCAGGGTTGAACTTGATGTTCATTCTCTTTGTTCGCTTCAACATCTTGTGCAAAACAACTGGGAGAGCCAATGGTCCCTAAGTCATCCATTCCAAATTTGGGTCAGCCATCTCTTCTTCTTCTTCATCCTCCTCCTCTCTTTCAGAATCTGACTGTTCCAACTCTGAGTCTGTTGGTTCTTCTATGCCTCTGCCTCCTTCGCTCCCTCCCCCTTCATCTCCTGTACTAGAGTCTGATCCTAAGATCACAAGGGTGTCTCGTTCGCCTTGCTGAAAGACCGGAGGTTCCTATTTGTCTTTAATAGCTTCTGCTAGACCTTTAACTGTGGCAAGGACTGCTTCTTCCACTGATGATACAACAACCCTTGTAGGAGTGGCTTTTGGCTTTCTTGATGCATATGGAAGATGTTGTATGCCTAGGATCAGTCCGACTGCTTTTGCAAAATGGCGAGTGATGGGACGAATGAAGCGAAGGTGGTGATATGGAATTTCGTGTTCAGTCCTAGGAGGTGAGGAGTAACCAACTGCAGAGTCACATGTAGGTGAGAGGGAGTGCGAGTTACTGCCTTGACCAGATGGTTGATGAATGAGTGTGAGAGGACATTCAACCATATATGACTGGTTTTCCTCCTTCTAGTGCCATAAATTTCGATGGTGCTAGACCCACCAACATTCAGGGGGTCACCCCGGTATGAAGTCCCAAATAGACCTCACACTGTTGGGTGTGGGAGTCCCATTCGGTACGATGGCCCAGTTGCCATTATCTTAAATATTTGCCTCAACTCTTGCTTGTCAACACAAGAGAGTGGTCTGCTTTGTCTTCGAGAAGTGAGGTTTGCATGCCTGGTGAGCGTAAGTGTTACTTGTGTCAATGGTTCTTTCACTGTAAATGGAGAGAGGGTGAGAGTGAGCTCCAAGTTAGTTGGGAGAAGTCCTAACTCTGCTAGGAACACACAACACAACAAGACATGCACAACTTCCAGAGGAATAGTCCACATGGATGCGGCAGTCACAACACACAAGGGAAGATAACACGTATAACACTTAGCGGATTAGTCCGCACGAGTGCAACGGTTGTTATAGCAAGTTTTATGTGAAAGGTTTGTCTGATTTCCGAGAGAGTATTCTACATGGGTGAGATAGTAACATATGTGTATTACAACAAGTGAATTAGTTCAAGTGTTAAACACAGGTTCAAGCAACATGCATTACAAGTGTTAAAGATTAGTCTTACAACAGATACAATACATGTGTGAAAACGTGCTGGCCTATTAGCAGGCTTCTGAATTAAGTGAAAATTCCAAGACACATCGTTACACCATACATCACTAACCTCGTGTGAGGGGTGTTGGAGCCACTGCTTACTCCTCAAAGAAAAGATAACAGACTCTCTTGGCTATGTGGGAGGAGCTGAGGTGAAAAGTCCTTTGCATGTACAAATGAGGGGGTATTTATAGCCAAGGGTGAAACTGACCCTTGTGGCTATTCGACTACCCTCATGACTGTTTGAATTCCATGAATTTTCGACTTTACATGACTCTTTGTACAACAAGTGGGTCTCTTGGACTTCCACGTTACATTACATTGATTGAAAACATGGCCCACAATAGAGATGTGGATGACATGACTCATGACACAACTCGACATGACAGTGCTGGTACATTCGTGCTGCTGCTGGAGTGCATGTCAAGTTGCAGTGCTGTTGGGTGGTGGATGTCTTCATGGTGTGTCACAGCTTCACCTCCGCATGGAAAGGTGCACAAAGTCTTCGATGGTCATTGGTTCACTTGATGTTGCTTTGGCACGTTGCTCCTTTCTTGTATGTTGGAAGGCTTGACAAGTTCATCTGTTCGCGAAAGGTGCATGTTCATCTGTTTGTCCGTTTGTGAGCACATCTTGCATGTTTTCTCGTCCATCTATCCACGAACACATCTTTGCATGATCATTTTTTTGCAAGCACATCTCTTCACATGCATCATTCTGTTGGCGAACTTGTCCTTCTACATGTGCTCCCTTCGTTCGTCCCATTCGTCGTCGCGCCATGTTTGTTGGTGTACTTGTACCTGCAGTCACTCATGACGAGATGACATCAAATCCAAAAACATCCTAGTCTACCATCACAATGATGGCTTCAAGCATTACTGATGAAAACTATCCAAGGGTCATTGGGTGATGAAGATGGGAAATTTGAGTCGACAGTGACTGTCCGCGAGGTCTGGCTTGACTAGAGGGAAAAACTGCGCAAATTTTGGGAGGAACAGTCCAGGCTATGGGAAGGCGGGGCAGACCAAATCTGCGCATTTTCTGGAACAAGCGGGCAGCGGGGGCTTGAAAGAAAAATTTGCGTAATTTCTTGGAGAAATAGGCTGGGCTACAAGGAGGATTGGTAGACATGATTTGTACAGTTTTTTGGAGGAACTGGTTGGGAGCTTGGCAGCCAAAACTACGCAATTCCTGGAGGGAACTGGCAGATGGCTGCTGGGAGATGCTAGCGATAGAAATTGTAGTGATGTTGGGAATCCGGCCTGCTGATCATTTCTGTGCAATTTTTGAGCTAAGTGGACTACTGGGCAGCAGAGGGACTGCTCATGAAAACTGCGCAATTATCTGGATGAGGAGTCGGTCGACCGTCGGGAGGATTGGCTTGAAAAACTATGTAATTTTTTGAGGGAGAAAGGGATGGGCACTAGGTGTTTGTCCTGCCTGTCTGTGCTATTTCTTCAGTCAACAGAGAGGGAAAAGTCAGCAGCCTCTACACAATTTTTGAGGGGAGTCAATCCTAGTGTGGCTGCCAGGTCCAACTCTTTGGGTGGCTAGCATGAAGGTTGATTGAATTTCTTGTGGGCAACGCAGCTTGAAATGACTTGCTTAGTGCTCCTGCGTTGTTCTAGGTGAAAATAGTTTTAGTCGATGGTGGGGTGATGGTCCGGTTGTCGCAGGGGAGTTCGGTCGTCAGAACTTTAGAAAAATGACTAAGTGTGTGAACGAGTGAAAGATGCAAATGTGGTATTACAAACACATACACACATGACTTGACGTTGGGATGACTCAAACCAACCAGACACACATGTTCAACATGACTGACCGATGGTGTAAGTGACAAGCGTGACACTCGTGATTGATTGTTGATCGACCATGATGACGCTTGCGTGACAGTGAATGTGACTCCATGTGTGAGTGTGACAGATGTTTTCATAGCGAACATAACATGTACACATGAAGTGAAGACCTTGAGCATGACCAGAACATGGTCACAAGCAAGACATTGACATCAACATGCAAAAGCTTGGGTGGAATGAACAAGCAAGGTGGGTGTGAAGGCTCACATGAGCTCATGGAGTGAACCTGAGTGTATGCAACCATCAAGTGAAACTCTCAAGGGAGGCTTTGAATTTGGGTGTAGGCCAAAATTTTGGAGGGTGGTTGTAGTCGCTAAAACAGGAGGCAAACAAGGAGAGGAATTTGATGCAAAAAAATAAAAGATCAGTACAACTCTAGTACTTTCTTTTCTAGAATTGAGATAGTCATTTAAGTTTCAAGTTGCTGTATGTGACTATGCCATGGGCACAATCTTTTTGCAATATGGTAAGCCCATTTCTTTTCATTCAGAAATTTTCAATGATAAAGTGTTTAAGTTGCATCGACAAAGGAACTTCCATTGGATGGGTTTTCTTCTATTCCATTCGGTCAAAAGGTATAAGAAAGATATAAGTGACACATTTGTTGATGTAATTTCTAGGCCTATAGTTTTTATAACTATTTTCCTCAAGCATCATTTTGTTTTACATGAAAGTTATGTTAAGAAAAATACATACTTTCAAGATGTATATTCAAGCTTGAGTCAAAGGAATCAAGTGGAGGAATTTGTTTACCATTTGCATTATAGTTTATTGTATCATCTTGGTAAGAAGGATGTTGCTATTGATAGTAACATGGAAAAGGCCAAAGAGTTCATTGCACGACTCCAAATGGTACATCAAACAGTGCAAGAACAACTTGAAAAGGTTAAAGGTAAGAACACAGAAAGGCATGACAAGAGTTGTGGAGATCACAAGTTCCAATTCAGTGATCAATGGATAGAGATTGGAAAGGTGAGGGAACTGTAACCTCACCTTTTGGTCAATTGAAAGTGATCTTTTGGCGTCCAAAAGACTTCTAGTGGGGAGGAGTGATTAGGTGCTTAAAATTAGGCTAAAAAATCAAAGTATTAGAATCTTGATAAACTTAGCTTCAAATCAAAGAGCACGTCATTCTGATTCCAACAATGTGAACGACACTCAAATCCGAGTTCATATGCAGAAGTTATAGCAAGTCAAATTTTAGGTTTGACTTGGACAAATCGCAGCATTGGATGATGTGGCAAGGTCCTTCAGTGAATGTGGAGGTGCCAAGTGGCAAGTTGCCATTGGCCCTCGCATGTTGCAAATCGCAATCGCAGGCGGGTCGGCGGTAAAAATCAGCCCTAGAACAACCAATGTGCGATGCGATAAGGCAGGTGGGAAGGCTTTTAAGAATCAATTGGAGGCACGATACGATGGATCGCAATCGCACATCCGCAAAGGGAAGGAATTACAAAAAATCAGCCCTAGAATACCCGAAGTTGTGATGCGATGGATCGCAGATCGCAAACACACATTGCAGGAAAATAAAGTCCTGCACTATGATTACCTGCCAATTCATTGCTGTACTGCGATTTGTGATAAGTTCCCGGATGCGAGATGTTTATTGGTTCCATTTTATAGTGCCATCGGGTCCGCCACATCGCAATTGTACAGTTGTCCGCTACGGACACAAACCTTAAGCTCGTGGTCCTTGTCAATTGTGATTTGCGATGAAGAGTCGGCCGACAAAATATGGTCCATCGCGCAGCGAAATGTTCGCCCATTTAGCGCGTTTTTGGGGATAATTTGTAGGATCATAATGGAAATGGGGCAATTTGTGGAGCGAATAATGGAAAAACAAGTGAAAGTCATAAATTTTTCATCTTTCCACGAAATTGGAGGAAAAAAGAGGCAAAATGGCCATTTTTGGACATTCTGAATTGATGGGAGTAGGTTTCAAAAGCATTTGAGCATTGTAAACACAAACTTTTACACTTTTGAGCATGATAGAGAGGCCCAAGCCATTGGAAGATGAACTAAGGAGACGTAGCCAAAGAGGGGTGAACTCCTTTATCATGTGTTTTTTGTAATGTTTTTTTGATGATGTTCTGTACATGTTTATGCTGTTGCTCAGTTTTTGGTTTATGGTAAATTGCTCATAAAATTTACATAAAAACTCTTCATTTCACTTGAAAAAATTGATGAATCCTTAAGCACAACGAAAACATTTTGTTATAAATTGAGGAAGAATTAGCATTGCAAACTAATATTCTAAATCATATCAAAGAAGGAAAAATATGAGAAGAATGATCCGAAGGTTGTATTTGCATAGATCGAGGAGGAGGAGTTTTCCATGATCGCTCAGAGGTGGGGTGATATAGAACTGTAGTTCAAAAGAACTGCAGTTGGGCAGGCTCCTTGAGGAGTTCACCTCTTGGTTCAATAATTTACTATGGGAGCCCAGATCAGAAGTAGTAGGATGGACCAGTGTCAGTTGGTGAAAAGGAGTGTCAGAGTGATATTTGTAGTGGCTAGGAGCCCCAGAGACTGAGCAACATAGAGCTAGAGTTGGCAGCAGTGCAGTTGGCAGAGTGTAGAGTCAGTAGCAACGCAGAGGCTTCAGAGGGTCAGAGTAGAGACTAGAAGCAGTCAAAACTCCAGCAACAGATGCATCATACTGAACACATGTTCAGTAATTTTGGATGATTTTTCGTTGTTGATGCAGTAGCAACAACAATTATAGAAGGTTGCAGTGCAGATGCGATATTGGAAATGGCAGTGCCAACAGAAGCACGTATGCAGAATTTGAGAGGGAGTTGTAGTACAAAGGAAATGTTGGTAGTGGCAGTGTCAGCAGCAGTACAAATGCATCATTTTCACAGTAGTTGATGACCAGAGATGTCATACATTATCAGTGCAGAGGGAGATGTTACAAATTCAGGGTGATGCTTCAACAGGTTACATTATTAGAGGACATTCCTTGCTAAGAGGGAGTGTTGATTTTTGGTAGCATCAGATGTGCTCTAAGCCTCAAATTTTGTAGGGAGGCTTGGACACATGTATTACATAATACCTAGAATTTTTTTTGGGAAATTCCACCTGGAGATAGTTTTATTAAAATACTTAATTATTTGTAATGGGTGCATAAGTCTAAAATTAGGAAATTAAACTAATTAAATGGTATTAATCTAACTGTGGGTGAAACTTCTAGAAGAAGATGAGGATCAAGAAAAAATGATCTGAGCCATTTATTAGGATCTAATATGGGTCATTGGTTCTCAACAGAAGGATTATAAGAAGAGGCTTGGTGGGCATTTGGAAGACACATCGAGTGAAGATTAAAAGATCGATTTTCTGAAGCAGAGAAGTTACCGAAAATAATTTCGAAGTGATATTTTGCAGTGAGGGGCAATGATAGTTTCGATTGGAGATTTCTCCTGATCCAGGAATACTCAGTAGAGAAGGAAGATAGAGATCCGGGGGAGGCAATGTTGTGGTTAAGCTGTCCAGCATAGTCTGACGTAGAGGCAACGGAGAGCCTTGAGGAGGTCCGAAAATTTGCAGGGGGAATCAATATCAGAAGTTGGAAGCCGGGGTGTGAGACCGGGAGGTGAAGATCAAAGTTCCTGGGCAGAAAATCAATCAGTAGAAGGGGTGACACTGCCCCTAGAGGCTGTGATGCTAGGATGAAGCAGTGGCTACACATAGGCAGCGCAGAGGCAACTAGGGTTGTCCATTTAGTGGCTGGATCAACTAGGATTTCCAATGATAATGTGAGGTAATCTCACTCATATCTTTTTCAGTGATATTCTATGTATTGGATAGCCAGTAGAGAATCTAGAGGTTGTATTCAGAATTACTATTGCATAATAATAAAACCATCAGCTGTTGCACTAGTTTTCCCACACTAGGTTTTTCCAGGGACATTTGTCCAAAAATAACTGTGTAGATGTGTTGTGTATTTCTTTCTTGTTCAATTTCTTGTTTCCGCATTTTATTTAAATGGTGAAGGCTGCAGTGTATTAGTTTCAGTGTTTAGTGTAGAAAACAATAAATAATTTTGTTTAGTAATTAACAAATATAAGAAACGTAATCAGTTGCTGCAGTAGAAATTTGGGCATCAAATTTTTCACAATGGATTCATATTCCTAGGTTTTTTCTTTCTTTTTGCGTTTTGATGTTGTGTTACACTACTTTCATTAGATAAGGTAGAGTGAGCTTGAGAGCGTAACTTCCACCCCCTTTTGTGCATACAAAATTGTGTTCTTTTTGAACTGTTGGTGCAATATATGTGATTTTAGTTGTAACGCTGATATCTTTAAGATTTTTTTTTTTTTTTATACATGAGCTCTTTAAATATTTTTCACCACTCGCTTGACCCTAGGATCAGGATCCACAATGCATTCTGCACTTGATTGTTGAATTTGCTCTAGTTTTCTCTGAGCACTGGAAAAGGAAGCAACAAGGAACGTGTTTCTGGAAATGAGAAACAAGAAAAAGAAGGAAATGCATTTCATGAAATGATAAACTGTAAATAGAAGGAAACGAGCTGATCCCATGCATTGATTTTCATTTTTGAGTTTTCTATTTAGCGTGTTTGTGAATCCAAATAATGACCCATCTACACAACAACCTTTATTTTTGCATACTTGAGCTGTCAAGTGGTACAACAAACTGATTCTGATTTAAGGTCTTACTCTTTGAACTCCCAACAAGAGTAGAGATGTGGAACTGTAGTGGGGTGTTGGTCCACAATGACACCCCAACATCCTCCTCCAGAAGAAGCCATTACAGTTAGTGCAAGGGTTGTTCCTGTGTTGTCCAACAACAACAACAACCAGGGTCCTATTATAGGTCCACAGTTCAAAGACTTGAGCATATTGAATACCTTGTACATTTTAGATTTCCATTAACATTTAAAATATTTTCTCACCTTGAACTTGATAAGTTCACATAGTCACAAATAGCCATTTTTAGCATATGTGCGCTATAAGCATCTAATGGAATATGTCTCTGTAAGTTGAATCTTCAGCACATGCTTATGGCTTTTGCATAGTAGTTATTTTGGGTATTGGAGCCTTAGGATTTGTCATTCTACAAGAAAAATCAAGGTATGCATAGTTTGGATGAAATTCTAGAATTTGATGGCCATTTTTAGCATATGTGCGCTATAAGCATCTAATGGAATATGTATCTATAAGTTGAATCTTCAACACATGGTTATGGATTTTGCATAGCATTTATCCACACTAATTGATTTGTTATTTGGATTTTTTTTAATCATTTACTTTATTAATATTCTGGGGATTGGAGCCTTAGGCTTTGCTGAAAATGTAGAAGTCAGCTTAAAATCATTATTTTTTTCCAAATATGGCAACATTTAGTGGTTTTAGGGTTTCCTGTTGTTTTCCCCATAAACACACGATTATGACTGTACATCTCTAAATTTGCTTGTCGTGCAACTGCCTACGAAAAGATGTTGTGGACTATGATGGGGTGTTGTGAGTGAACTTGCTCTAAACGTAAGTGCACATCATTCTGGAAAGAAAAGGTGATTAATTCAATTCCAATTCTATTGTTGTCTTCAATGTGTCAAACGTGATACAACCTGTAACGCCTATGTCATGCCAAATTTATTGTTGAACTGCCACTGGACATTACCCTTGCGACATGCCTAGAAAACTAGCTCTCATAGACCATCCTGTCAAGTATCCCCCACTGACAATCGATTTGATTTTATCTATATTTACACCATTGTGTGACAATGCCCTACCAGTCGTGGAATGTTGTGATCATATTCTACAAAAAATCATTGCACTACCATTGGAAAAAAACAACACGAGAACTCCATATGATGGTTCTTCATAGCTAAAGATAACACAGATAAACAAGCAATCCTCAGCTTGACGTATGGAAACCCATTGTGAATATGCCCCAAAAAAGGCATGGTTATTTCGTTGTTTCTATGAATAACATCTTTTATGTTAATTATGGCTCTACAACTATTCTCCCACCATCTTTTTCTTTTGTTAGACTAATAATTGGATATCCAATGCCTTTACTTGTCTCTCATGGAAATGAAAACATTCATTCTACATGTGACTGAACTATATAGGCCTCTGGTTGGGCCATTTCCTCAATTTGAATTCCCCCCTTGATATATTTTTCAATCTTTTACGCCGACTTCACAACGCATATTGATTCCTTGTCAACTCAACATATATTGTTTCCATTGTCATTTCCAAGATTTATTTTCCATGCTTCGCATTTTGAAAACAAACAAAAAAAATCCACTATCCTCAAATCCCAAAACACTATCGGCGTGTCTTTGCACCTCTTGGTGCAAATGCTAGTAATAATAGTATGGAAGCATTGTTTTCATTACTTCATATTCACACTTTCTCAAGGGAATGTTCTAGTTAAGGGATGGTTAATAAAAGTTAAAATATGCTAAGGCTTTTGTCGATGCATATGATAATGTCGAAGATCTATGCTAATCAACTTATAAAAAAAACTATCATGTGAGTATCGAACTCAAATTTGGGAGAACATGTCAAAGTGAAGCGTGGCATCCATTCCACGATATGCGTGCGGTTGTGAGTCAATGTCAAATTGTTAGTAACAAATTTAAACAACATAAATCAAGGAGTGACTGCAATTTTCTTCGCTGGATTCCAACCAAAAATCTGTTGGAAACTCCAAAAAATCTCACATATAAACAACTCCTAAATCAATGCTTGTGACTATATGTGAGACTTTTTGAAAAGTTTTCTTCTTTATTTTCCAATCTAACTTGTCTAGAATCTGGTTTTTGAGGGTGCCATATCCATATATGTAGTAAAAAAAACCAGTTTAAACAACACAAATCAAGATTTTACCACAATTTTTGTTTGCCGGATTCCAACTCGAAATCCACAGGTAACTCCAAAAAGTCTCACATATAGACAAATATAAACACTAAATCAATGTTGGTGGTAAATGTCAAAGTGGGTGAGCATGGCAATTGTTTTAAGAAATGTCATGATTGTGGGTAAAAATGGAATCGATAAAGAAATTATCCACATTATCCAAATTGTTGAATTAGGTTTTTTTTTTTAAGTTCAATCATCTCGTCCGACCTCCATGTGAATACTCTTCAATATCGAAAATTTCAATTTAGGTTTTCGTTTGTTTTTTTGTTTTTGTTTTTAAAGTTAAATTATCTCTTCCACCCCTCATGTGCACCGTCTTCATTACTTGAAAAAGTTACAAGTTTTTTTACCTGTGGAATAGTAATTCATCAGTTAGTTTGGAAAATTGAGTTTTTTTTGGGACAATTTCCTCTTTTCCAAGTCACTTTTGATATCTTCATAATTATGGGTGGTTGGATATATAACTATCTAGCTCTGTCTCAATAATTGAGTTTTGGAAAATCGAACGAGAGGAAAATAATTTCAAATGTTTTTGACAATATGGACTTCCACTGAAGGTTATTTATGTAGTAGTCATGGATATCCCCCTCAACCTCATCATTTATTTTCACTCGTGGCATCATGGCCATTACAAGTTCTCTAACCTTCATTGAGTTATTCAATGAATTTTGCTTAATTAAACGAAATGCATGTATATTGCTTTATATTGTATATTCTAGTCCTAAAATTGACTTAATATCTTTTCCAAGACTCATGGCAGAGACGTTGAGTCATAATTAGAATTATAAATTAGGGGAAAACAAGATGTTACCAAGGAAATACGTTCTAATATAACAAATAAAGAAGGAAGAATGATAATTAAAATGTAAATGGAAAATTTGGTCTACCATGTATGCCATTCGTTTTGGTTTGATGCCCATGGCTAGTTTCATTGGTCAGTGGCGAACTCATCTCTTTCTTGTAGATGAAAAAAAAATATGAAAACATTTTAACTGTTGCATTTTATTTATATAATTGTTGTAGTATCCTTCAAAAGAAAATTAGACCAAGAGAGAACATCTAGAAACATTCAAGGAGTCCTTTTTGTTAATGGATTCAAATAAAAAACCACTCACAGTTTACAGATGATGCACTTCTCATGGGGAAACTTTAACAACAATTGTTGAGTGATTTGGGAATATATTGTTGAGTGATTTGGGAATATGTTGAATAGTTTCATGAGCATGGGAGGATAAACTCGAGAATTCATAGGTATTGGTGAAACAAATCCCATACTTAGATGTAATTAGTAACAATAATATTATATTCCCCTTTTGTTTTAAACTAGGAAATGTTCAATTACTTGGGAATTCTCTTACTTTAAGAGACCCTAAAGCTTTGGATTGGCAACATGTAACTCAAAAAATAGAAAACAAGGTGCAACGACAAAGCTCATAGTGGTTAAATCCACATGGTAGAGTGGTTTTGGTTAAATTACAAATTATCATCCCTACTATTAGGGTACTATAACCACCCTATTTTAGGTTACTTAGAAGTTATTAAATCCTTGTATGCATTCACTCTCTTTGAATAAGGTCCATTAGATAGTGGTGGATAATTATTTAACATAAAAGGTTCCACTTTGTAATTCCCACTAGGTAGTTGGTACACATTAGTGATGATAACACAACTTGTTAGTTTTTTTCTATTGAAAAACTATTTAAAAGCAATAAGAGGGTATGAAATATTTGTCTTTCATTATTGTATTTAGAGCTCTACTGGGTGAAAAGTTGTCTTACCTTAAGAGTTAAGTAAATATTATTTCCTTCTTTAAATATCTTAATACAAGGGTATATTTTACATTTTCATCTCATTGTCTCTTGTATCCAGTTAATTCAATTATATTAAATGTATTACTGTTAAGGAAATTGCAAGTGGTATCATAGCTCTTTTCTTAACTAGGTATCTCCAATTTTTATAATTTTTTTTGGCTAGCGATGTTTTCAACATCTTTAAATTGTAGAAATTCCTTGTAGATTCAAACTACTAATTGTAATTTACTAAAACAATATATTTGAATCTACTCTACTCATCTGCGAAACATTTATTTAGGCTTAAGGTGAGAAGAGGGTTTCGTCGGGATGTGAGGGTTCAGTTAGGAAATGGCGGAACGAAAGGTAAGTGGAAGGGTGAGAAAGTGGGTGATGGCCCGTGTGGGGCCCTATTCGAGACATAAAAGTAGATCATCTCTGTCCTTTAGCCTCCAATATGTCGGCGTTGCATTTCAGGGCTAACAGGAACTGCATTAAGCGTTCTAGTGTTGGTAGTCATCCTCAAACCATCACTTTATACCAACATTTCAAAGAGCACATTCAACCTAGTGATGCCATACATTTTTGCACATTTTGTATTACAACTCTCTTCTTGGACTCATACATACCCCTTTGGATTAAGGGGGGAATGTTGGACACCCAATCGACCAAGGGTTAGGGTGTGGGAGCTGAACAGTGAAAAATAGTCCAAAAACATTGAAATATTAATTCAATGGCCACACAAATGTATTATAAATATACATCTATGTTAATAAAAAATGCAATTCATTGTTCTATCATTTATGACAGTTCACATTCATGTATACCTAACAATTTTTTTTAACTTATAATATTAAAAAATTCTTGAATTTATTAATATAAATATTAATTTTCATATCAACATTCAATTTTATTAGTTTTTATCACTATTCAATTTTATTAATTTTAATATTAATAATAAATTTTAAATTTAAATTGATGATAAATGTGATTGAATAACCCTTTCCCTATATGCATATGACAAAGTCGGAGATCTATGTTAGTCAACACGAAAACTTTAACTATATCATGTGAGTATCGAACTCAAATTTGGGAGAACATGTCAAAGAGAAGCACAATATCCGTTCCACGATGCCACACACGCTGTTATAAGTCAATGTTAAAGCGTTGACCATAATGTCTGTGTTAATTAAGGTCAACCTTCGCTACCGTCAAAAAAATTGACGAAAGAACACAAAAGGCTAAGCACTGAATTTAAGGAATTAGACTAAGCCATGAATAAAAGGGATTGGTCAAGTCTAAAGAAACTTGGGAATAAAGTTTCCAGACTTTTGAGCGGTTTGATTTCTATGTAGCCCTTGGTCTGGTGAGCTTTTCAACCTGAATATGCATATTCACCTCCTCTTGCCCTTGCCATTGCATATATATATATATATATATATATAAGTACATTGCCCCGCCCATTGCATTAAACAACTGGTAACGTTGAGGATTGCTTCTGAAAAGTGAGGGGATTACTTTGTGCGATTTGGAGATTTCTTGTTTTGTGTTGAATAGCAGATATTCAATAGACTACATTTTTCATTAAATTACATTTCATCGATTGATTGACGTGAGAAGCAGCAGCAGTGAAAGTATCAATTCCTGAAGTATTATTATCAAAGACGACCCACGAGGACTGAAAATTTGTTTATGTTCCTCTTCTGCGTTTCAGTAGCGGCAATAGTATTGAATGAAGGTGCAGTCGATGCAGGCAGGGTCCTGAAAAAGACGAATATTGTAGACGCCCAAGCATATAAAAATCCATGTGACTATCATAATATTCCTAATGGAGATTATGATGTGAGAGATATGTTGAAGAGTAAACTTCCGTCTGGTCCAAGTGGAGGAGTAGGTCACAAATACACCGATTCCTTGGGTCCTGTGAAGATGAAGGCAAGTAAAGCAGGTTTTGGCTTTTTTTTATTTTATTAACGAATTATATTTAACTAAAAAAAATATGTAAAATATTTTGAGTAATGTGTAAAAGAATTGGGAGAATCTATTACTCAAAAAATTGGGAGAATCTATTGGAAGGATGTTAAGCTTGAAAAAGAATGCATCCTATTTAATATTTTTTAATAATTTTAATACTTAAAATTCACAGTAATTTGAGATTTAAAAGATTTGGGCTGGGAAGTGTTAGGAAGATGAATTTTTATAGGAGCAAATAGTAGTTACATTTTTATGATATAAAATGTAAAGAAAATGTTTTGTTGTTATTATATAAAAAGTGAAAAAAATAATTATGGAACAAGTGTTAATGTTAATTTTTTTCAAAATATATTAAGTAGGGACACTGAAGTTGTAGCATTGGTTGTAGAAATTCTATTTAAATGTGTCTCAATTAGATCATTAACTTATTTTTAAATATTTCATAAGTTTAAATTTATGGAATATGGTTAATTAATTAGTATTAATTGAGGTAAGGTATGAATCATCTAGAAACTCACATGTATCGATCCATAGATTATCCTAGTCATCGATTATATTTTAAACTTAGTTGTTTATGTTCCAACAATGGGTTATAAGAGAAAGTCGATGTGGTGATGGAGAAATCATCCACTGCAGATACTTAGCTGCCCAGGGAGTTTGATTTTCTTAGTAGCAGCAACTCAACAAAAAAGATAGAGCCAGAGGGCGAGTAGAATGTGGAAGAGAAAGACAACAACATTCCAGGAGGAAAATTTATAGTTCCTGGGAGAGGAAAATGAAAGAAGACTAAAATCAAATTTCTGTCATTTATCATGATAGACAACTCGATTCTCAATAGTCTTTGTCCATCCTAAAGAGAAATACTTATTCACAATTTGTTCGTTTAAATATTAAATATAAATGATTAAAATAATTTAAATGTAATAAACAAAATAAAAATCGTATTAATTAAATGAATGAAAAAATTCAATTAATTTTAATCAAAACTAAAGGTGGAAAAAATCTATGTACCATAAAATTTTAAAAATAGAAAAATAAAAATATATTATTCAACGTAAAAGTGTGATATGTTATATAAACTTAAATTTATATTTGGTAATTGAGGTTTTGGCTTTTTTTTTTTACTTTATTAATGAATTATATTTAACTAAAAAAATATGTAAAATATTTTGAGTAATGTGTTAAAGAATTGGGAGAATCTATTAGTATTAGAAGAAAGTTAACCTTGAAAAAGAATGCATCTTATTTAATATTTTTTAATAATTTTAATACATAAAATTCACACTAATTTGAGATATAAAAGATTTGGGCCGGGAAGTGTGAGGAAGATGAATTTTTATAGGAGCAAATAGTGGTTACATTTTTATGATATAAAATGTAAAGGAAAGGTTTTGTTGTTATTATATAAAAAGTGAAAAAAATATGGAATAAGTGTCAATGTTAATTTTTTTCAAAATATATTAAGTAGGGAAATTGAGGTTGTAGCATTGGTTGTGTTCTAGTTACGAAACTTGGTGGAGAGGTTAGAATACATGAGGTCTTCAAAACTTGGAAATTGTTTTTGGAAATTCTACCTAGAAGTGTTTCAATTAGATCATTAACTGATTTTTAAATATTTCCTAAGTCTAAACTTAGGGAATATTGTTAATTAATTAGTATTGATTGAGATAATGTATGAATCATCTAGAAAATCACACGGATCAATCCATAGATTATATTAGTCATTGATTATGTTTTAATCTTAGTTGTTTGTGTTCCAACAGTGGATTATAAGAGGAAGTCGATGTGGTGATGGAGAAATCATCCACTGCAGATACTTAGTTGCCGAGGGAGTTTGATTTTCTTTGTAGCAGCAACTCAACAGAGAAGATAGAGCCAGAGGGTGAGTAGAAGGTGGAAGAGGAAGGCAACAACATTCCTGGAGGAAGATTTATAGTTCCCGGGAGAGGAAAAGTGTCAGGCCAGGAGGTAACTCCTCAAATGATATTGTGTTATTCATTTAGGTTGTTCATTATTATATACATGAGGGAGTAACAATTGAGATTCATCTCCCAATGACTCTACATTTTCTTTATTATTTATTTACACTATTTACAGTTGTTCACTCAATCCCTATGATTAGGTGTCAACATTTCCCCCCTTAATCTGAAGGGATGTTGGTGAGTCCAAGCATCATTCTAAATCTTTCAAGATTTTCTCTTCCAATCTCTTTGGTGAAGATGTCTGCAATCTACTCATTAATGGAACAATGGCGAAGATGGATTCTTTTGGCCTCAACATGATGTCGAATCAGATGATATTTTCTATTGATGTGCTTCGTTCGATCATGGAACTTTGGGTTCTTATCCAACTTTGTTGCTGAGGTATTGTCAATCATGAGTGGAGTTGAATGTACTTGTTTTACCTACAAATCTTCAAGAATTTTCTTGAGCCACACAATTTCTTTTGTTGCCTCAGCTGTTGCCACATATTCTGCCTCTATTGTGGAATCTACTGGAACTGATTGTTTGCGTGATCTCTAGGAGATAGCTTCTGATCCAAGACTCACAGCATAACTAGAGGTAGATACCCCAGTTTCTTTGTCTCCATTGAAGTCTGAATCAGAGTATCCAATCAAGCTGAAGTCACCCACTTGTGTATACTTGAGTCCAAAGTCTTGAGTTCCCTTCAAGTACTTTAGAACTCTTTTTACAGCAAGCCAATGTCCCTCACAAGGCTTTTGCACAAACCTGGAGAGGATTCCAACAACAAACGAAATGTCTGGTTTGGCAGTAGTCAGGTAGTTAAGACTTCCTACAAGTTGTCTATGCTTTGTTACGTCGTCAAATTCTTTTCCTTCAATGGATGTGAGCTTTAAGTTTTGTTCCATTAGAATAGTCAGAGGATTGCATTCAGCCATGCCAAACCTATTCAACAAATCTCCAATGTACTTCTTTTGAGAAAGGAATAAGAACTTCAAATGTTGAGTTACTTGAATACCAAGATAGTAATGAACATAGCCCAAATCAATCATTTCAAAACCTTTCCTCAATTCCTTCTTTATGCATGCAATGTAGCTCTCATTATTCCCTGTCATAAAAAGATCATCTACACACACCACAAGATATACAACTGTTTTGCCAATGTTCTTGACAAACAAAGTTGCATCATCAAGATCATAATGTTTGAAATTGAGTTGCAGAAGATGCTCAATTAGTTTTTCATACAAAGCTCGCAGTGCTTGTTTGAGGCCATACAAGGATTTCACAAGTTTGCATACTTTATGTTCATGTCATTTCACAGTAAATCCTTCAGGCAAGGACATAAAAACATTCTCTTTTAGATCTGCATTCATGAAAACAATTTTTACATCCATTTGATGGACTTTCTAACCATTCTGAGCTACTAGGGCAAAGAGTGTCTGAATGGTAGCCCATTTTGTTGTGGGGGAAAAAGTCTCCTCATAATCGACCCCTTCCTTCTGTGGAAAACCTTTTGCCACAAGCCTGGCTTTGTGCTTGTCAAGTGAGTCGTCGACTTTATACTTGTTCTTGTAGATCCACATGCAACCAATTGGTTTGGTTCCCTTCTGGTCTGAGTGACATCATCTGTTGTTGGAGTTTCATGGAGAGAGTGCTTCAGAAGAAGATTCCACAGGTTGATCTAATATATTGTGATGATGTTGGTTTTTCTTTTAGAATAATAATTATATGAATAATATTTTTAATGCAGATTATGAAGTGGGATATATATTGAAGAGTAAACTTCCTTGTGGCCCAAGTCCAGGAGTTGGTCACAAATACATCGGTTCCTTGGGCCCTTTGAAGATGAATACATGTAAGGCAGACAATAAATTGAAGATTAACAAACTTCCTTCTGGTTTGAGTGGGGGAGTAGGCCACAAATACATCAATGCCCAAGGGCTGATGAAGCGATCAGTAGTACCGTCACAGAAGTTTAACAAACTTCCTTCTAGTCCGAGTGACATCATCTGTTGTTGGAGTTTCATGCGGGGGAGAGAGTGCTTCAGAAGAAGATTCCATAGGTTGATTTAGTATAGAAATCCCCCCTTCATGATGTGGAAACTGATTATCAAATTCTTGGAATGATTTTGCATTTGTGAATCTATCCAAGCGATCAAGTTGCTGCCTAACAACATTGTCAGTTTTGGATGATTCAATAAAGATTACATCTCTAGATACAACAAAATTTTTATTGACTTCATCATAGAGATAGTATGAATTGGAGGTGTTTGAATACCCCAGGAAGATACACTTACGACTTCTTGCACCAAGTTTGTTTCTATGTACCTTTGGTATCAAGGCATAACATGTGGAACCAAAGACCCTGAGATGCTTTACCGAAGGAATGTGTCCATACCACATTTCATAAGGAGTCTTGTTTCTAATTGCATTAGATGGAAATTTATATTTTACATATACAACACATAGAACTGCATCAGCCCAAAACATCATTTTTATATTTTTGAAAAACATCATGGAGCGCACCATATTTAAGATTGTCCTAGTCATTCTTTCAGTTACTCTGTTATGTTGGGGAAAATAAGGCACAGTTGTTTGATGTTTGATCCCATGTTGGAAAAGATAGTTTTCAAATTCATTTGAAGTGTATTCTTTTCCATTATCAGTGTGAATAGAACCAATATGAGATTGTGCATCATTTTCAATCCATGTATGAAAGTTCTTGAATGTTTGAAAAACATCAGATTTGTTCTTCAATAAATAAACCCAACACATTTTGGTGTAGTTATCAATAAATGTCATCAAATATCTATTTCCATTTGTAGAAGGAATAGGAATTGGACCACATTGATCTGAATGAATAAGTTCAAGTCTTTTGTGTGCTCTGGAATGTGAATCATGAAAAAATTGTTTGATATGCTTTCCTAGAATGCAAGCATGACATTGCTTAAGTTTCCTAAGAATTGTAGGCAAACCAGTAACACCATTTTTCTTCAACAAGCGGAGGCTTTCATAGTTCAAGTGTCCAAATCTAGCATGCCATAAGAAACTTGATGGAAATGTACCTTCATCATAATGAGAATTGTATGAGAAATTTTGTGCACGAGCAGAGATACCCTACAGCTTAAGAAGCCTTTCTTCTTCTATCCATGTCATGACAAGTGAGTGGTCTGATGCTTTTCTTACCTCAACCTTGCCATCAAACATGTGAATGGAGTATCCTTGCTGGCGGATGTGGACCAAGGATAACAATTTTCGCCTCAACTCTGGTAGATATAAAACATGATGCAGAAGAAAGTCTGGAAGAATAGGCAATTTAAGCCTAATTGTGCCAAGCCCTAATGGCTTGAGTTTTGATTTGTCTGCAAAGTATACTGCTCCATCAACATTGTGAGTAAGTTCTTCAAAAAAATCTCTTCTAAAATTTATGTGGCAAGTTTCTCCTGAATCAAGCAACAAACTGTTTTTCCAAGAAGCAAGTGAAGCATTAAATAAGTCTTCATTTACTCCAATATTATAGTGTGCCACAACATAGTGAGTGGATTCAGGTGCTTTACCTTTCTCTTTATCATTATTTTTACCTTTGGGTTGGTTTCTTTCCTGCTCAATTTTGTCCAAAGGCAACTTACATGTGGATGCATCATGTGGTCCATCTCTTTTGCAACGTATGCAATGTAAATCTGACTTTTCTCTTTGAGAGTGGCTGCCCCCCTGCCTCAGAAATTTCTTCTTCCTCTTCCTCTTTGACCACATCTTCCTCTGGAAGAATCTTAAGCAAGATTCTTCTCTCTATCTGCAAGACACACAACCTCTTGAGAAGATTGAGGAGCTGTCTTCTTCCCAAAAGATTTCTCTCTTTCAACAATTTTTTTCACAAGGGAGTCAAAGGTAATATCTTTGAGGTTTCCATTTGCTTGCAAGGACTCAAGATAATTTGAGTAAGTGGGATAAAGTGACTTGACAAAAGCTATAAGAGGAATGTCCAGTTCAACATTAGTGACTTTGATATCATGCATAATAGATTTTACTTCTGATGCAAGAGCAAGAGGATCATCATTTTGTAATTCAAGGTTGAACAATTTAATCATGAGTTGAACAAATTCAAGTGCAAAGTGTGAGTCATATACATCCTTCAGTTTTTGTAAGGCTTCGAAAGCATTTGAAAATGGCGAAATATGGCGACTCACCTCTTCATTCACTGATGCTGCAATCAATGCATAAGCCTTGCTATTCTTATTTTTCCAAATGGCAAATTCCTTGTCTGAGGTAGGTTGTTCTGGTTCTTTGTCTCCATCTCCAACACACACTCCTTTCCACAGCTCATTAAAAATGAGAGTGTGTTTAATTTTCCTTGACCATTCTGGATAGTTCTCTTTCCTAGAGAGAACTACTCCAACAATAGATATTAGTGAATGCATTCCCAAAAAAAAAATCTACTTTTGATTTCCAAAACAAACACAACCTTTCTGGATATCTTCTGTTTAGGTGGAAAAGAATTCACTATATTAATACTTTTAATGTAGCATATATTCCTCCACTCACAAATATATTATATGATGGTTTCAACATATAAACCATATAATATATATCCGAAAAAAATACAATCCAAAATTCTCATTATAATATCACCATTCAAAAATCTCAACGAACTTTAATACTACCACCATTTTCAAAGGAGTTGAATGCCCTTCACGCCATATACATTCACCATACCTCGAACTTTTGTCTGCAGAACTCTAGTAGTGAATTTGCAACCAGTTTGAAAAGTACCCCAACAGTCTTAGACATTGTGACAACTGGAGCTATGGGAGTGGAGCTGAGGAACAACGATTTATATATGGCAGGGATTTATATGCAGACTTTCAAAATATTCATATTGAAATATCAGTGTATACAATGTTTTGATATCAGACTAGCGTATGCAGCATTTTGATATCATACCAGCAACACAATCATTCAATGCATATAAATAATTCGTACTAGCAGTATGCAGCATTTTCCAGCAGTCTCCAAATATTGATATAATGGAGGATCATTTGGTCTTCTACCAAACTCAGAGTGTACTCAGTCCATCACCACACTCTACGGAATAATAGACTCAAATGTAGTTGCAGTCATAGTGTTGGCAATAACACCATGCTTCCAGCTGTGCCACCCTTCCAGCACACAGCCGGAACACTTCTTGGCATCACATGACCATTCCACGTAGCAATTAGCTCCAGTATTCATAGTAGGCAAAGCAACGCCTTAATGCAACAAATTGAACCTTCAGTACTCCCACTGCATTTAGACTAGCGAATTCAATAATGCACAAAATCTTGTAGGGATAAGACAGTGAAATGACCAGCGTAGGTGTACAGGATGCGAAGTAGGTGATAGTTCTACAAAAATAGGCAGAACATTATGGAGATATAAAGGGAGGAAAGCTAAAATTAGAACTGTCTCTGATACCATGTCACGCTAGGAGGTAACTCCTCAAATGAGATTATGTTATTCATTTACGCTGTTCATTATTATATACATGATGTAGTGACTGTTGAGTTTCATCTCCTGATGACTCTCCATTTTCTCTATTATTTATTTACACTATTTATAGTTGTTCACCCAATCGCTATGATTAGGTGTCAACAAAAAGGAAGGAAGACCGAAATTTATAGAGGGTTAATGTCAACTTTGGGTAGATGGTGATGCAAGGAGCTCAATGCAAAGGCTTGGGAAGCTATTTCAGAGGCATAAAATAGCTATGGAATGAGAAAAAAATCTCACGATATTTTTTCCAGTATTTTCCTCAGATTAGATTGCTAGTTAGGCATCTAAATTATTATACTCAGAATTGCTGCTGAATATTAATAATATAACCCTCATCTGCTACACCAGTTTTCCCAAGTTGGGTTTTTCCAGGGATAATCGTCCAAAAATAACTATGTCAAAATTATTGTGTGTATGCTAGAATTTTTCAGTTTCTAGCATTTTATTTTCGATAGTATTTTTATAGTGAAAATCATAGCTTTGATTTTATTCATTATTTGTCGTAGCAAATAAACTGCATAATTAGTTTGTGAGTTAGAAGAATAATTTCAAGTAGCTGCAATGGATAAAATTTCATGCTAAGGACTATGTGGCACATAATATGTCCATTCTTCATAGACAACCATGGGGTGGATATTGTTATTGATCTCTACTATAGGCCAAACATAATATATGGTGCTTTGGAGGGAATATGGGTTGACACCATCCATGGCTATGCTAAATCGTAGACTTCATACTTCATCCTTGAACCTTTTAGGCAATGTATCCTCTATATTATTCATGGCTATTGAATCTGTTGGGATTCACATAACTCCTCACTCACTTTTATGTGAGACGTCTCATCCTTACAACATAACTAATTCTTTGGAATGAAAGAGCCTTTCAATCCTGGGTTATAGCCTTATGCCTCAATATCTTAAGAGGAGGACCATATAATTTACCCATTTTTTTTTTAATTACGGTACCTTTCATGCCCACATTTCATACATATATCTTTGTTTACATATTGTCCTCTATATAGAATATAATCAATCAGACACACATGATATGCTATGTACTCAACACCCAACATTTTCAAGAACTGATTTTCCTCTTCGTAGCTACCTGATAAGACATTATCAATCAAAAGAATCTTATATATGAATAACTTACTGTTGGCGGGGAATATAATTCTACAATGTCAATATTTAACGTTCATAAAATCAACCATTTTTAATGTTGATTGTGTGTCAAGATTTCTCAAAATATAAGGGACTTGATCAATCATGCAGGCGAATTACCTCAATATTGCTTAGAAACACGCATTCGACATGCCAAAATTTTCTTTCAAGTTGTACAACAACATCATTGTCCCCAACTGAGTATAATTTGACTTTTGGCTAGGTCCAAAGAGACGGGTGGTGGAAGTAGATTTTTTGCTTTTTTAATAAGGTGTCAATGATATGAGCATCATCCCCTAGCTCATTATTTTGGAATTTATATAATGTCAATGCCTCTGTGGAAGTCATATCCTATAAGCAATCATCCATACCAACCTCTATTTGATTTCCTCCATTTCCAACTTGTGATGAAGAACTGTTATTGTTGTAGTCATTCATAATTGGTGAATTTGGACGTAGTATGAATTGAATAGGTGGTTGATTCAAACTTTATTTGTATGTTTCCTATCTGAGTATTGCTCTTAATTCAACCTTCTATCGAGTTGACATTGTAGTGGGGTGCATCAGAAGATGGTAGGTGGGTCGCTGATCATCACTAGAATCCTAATTTCAAAATATATTGAATGTCTTTGGTATAATATCAATGATATTAGTAAGCACGTCAATGCAATTGACTTGTTTAAATTACATTATACCAAATAATTATTACAATCATTGATCTAAGATTACGGCTGGAAGATGCCATGTTGCAATTGGAGGGTGAAGAGTATGTCTATTTTCATCTTCCAACCGCTTGCAATATTTTTCTCTAGATAAGAGCTTCTGACTTTTTTAAAATGGAGGAATATTTTCTACATTTGAACTCAATTTTGAATTGGGATCCTACAAATTTGGATACATTATTATTCAAATTAGCACAGATTAAAAAAAACAAATTCAATTAGATAATCGAAATATGAATAAAATTTTAATTTGCTAGAGATGGAAAGGGAGAACTGTGCGAAGGACTTTTATCAACAATATGGAACGAGATGGAATTTTAAGAATTGACAATTTGATATTATTGAAATTTTCTCCTTGAATTTAAGAAAAATCAGAAATAAAATGTTGTTTTCATATCTAAAATTAATTCGAGAACCATATAACCACAATTTGAAGTTCAATATAGGTTTCAAACCATTTTTCAAGAATAAGGTGATTTTAAGTAGAAAATGTATACTATGAACTATGGTAATTCATGTTAATGCGACTTAAAGGATAATTTGAGATTAATATGTTATTTTATGTGAAAATGAAATTTTAGATAGTTTTAAAACCATATTGGTGCATCTCTTATAACAACATTGGGCATTTAAATAATACCAGCACCAATTTTTGGCATTCCAAAAATTATAAAATATGTTATCATATCAATGCTCTTGTACAAAACAACATCGATGTGTTTAAATAAAAACAACACCAGTAGGCACCTCTTTCCAATATTTTGAAAGTAAAAACTAATTCTACCATGTCCATCTTCTTATAATAATTACAACACAGATGCATTTAAATACAAACCGCACTGTTGCGTTAAAATGTTAATCACATTGTTTTGGGATTTCAAACAAATATATATATCATATCGGTGTGTTGAAAAAATTTGGCAACTCAACAATGTCGGTGCGCTTTACTTATATATGAACTAGCTCTCTTTACTATAGAACACACTGATATTTGGATTAAGTGAAAAAAAAGCACAAGTTTTTTTTTTTTTTTTTAAATTCAAAAATGGGTGAAAATTGATTCAAATAGTAAAAAGTTATTCCTTGTTGCATTATTTTTCCCAAAATTTCAAGGGAGTGATTTGCAGAAGAGGCTTAACAGGAACACTGTGAAACAACAAAATTCTTTGGAGAAACTAAACTATTCAAAAGATCAGAAGCTGAAAGGTATGGTGATTCACTCAAAACCCTGCATAGTAAACATTTTAATTTTTTATTATTAATTTTACTAATAATTTTTTTTACAATTTAAGTTATGGTTTAATTAAAAGAGAGACATTTTGTATGCGAGACATACTCGGAGTACTGTGGAGCAACAAAATATTTTGGAATCACAAAAAGATCAAAATTTGAAAGGTATGGTGATTCACACAAAACCCTACATAGAATTTTTTAAAATTTTACTATTAATAATTTTCACAATTTCTATTAGATTTATTCAAAAAAAAAAGAAAAAAAGAAAGGAAAAAAAAAGAAAAGAAAAAAAATAAGAGAAAAAAAAGAAAAATAGAGAAAAGAAAAAGAAAAAGAGAAAAAATAAAAATAAAAATTCGTAGATAATAAAAAATTATTAGTGATTTTACTAGCAATTTCTAAAAAAATCTTTGTTCCTATTTGATGATGATGATGATGATGGTGGTGGTTAACGTCCAGTGAGACCAAATTGGTCTATCAGAACTACAATTTTCTTAGTTTTTAATTATCTGGCTCGTCTTTCTTGGCGAGATTGGTGCTGTGGCTTTCTTTTTTTTCTCTACGGTCTTCCAACTTCCTTTATCTTGCATCTCCTTCATCTCTTCTGGTTCTTGGGACATTGGTTTCTTAGCTTCGTGATCTATTGTATTCTTCCTTTTGAATATAGTTGGAGAAGAAGTTTGGTCTAGGAGATCTACTTTGTTATTAAATGAAGATTCATTTTGTGCGGTATTCGAATCCTCATAGCTATTGATTTGTTGGGCAGGGCTTTCTCCTTGCTTGTCTTTAGAGTAGTTTCTTTCTTGCCCGATTTCTTGTGATTCAGATTTTTCTCTAGAGTATTCTTCTTTGATGACAGTGTAGTGTTCTTTTTGTGCTCCTTCCCACCATGTAGATCTGTGGTGGTTTCTTCTAGCAGAATTTTTATGGGAGGCTTTTGGGCAATTTTTGGCTAGATGGTCTATCTCAAAGCAAGATCGACATCTGAAGAGGACACTTTCATAATCGAGTTTCTGGTTCCACACATAGTCTTTACTTGTTAGGTTTATTTTAGCTGGGAATCCGGCGCTGAAGTCCATTTCCACACAAATGCGTGCATAGGTGGTTTTAGCATATTCCTCTATTTCTGGGCACCTGCAGTAAAATTTCCAAATTGCATTTAAATTCAGTTAAAATTAAGAAAAAATAAAAATAAAAATAAATAAATAAATAAAAATAAAATCAGTGCTTACCTTAAACCCTTGCTTATATGTCTACCAAATCTCACGTTAGGGTTTAACTCCCCCTACCACTTCACAACTATGGCTTTTCATTTCAGGCATTTTAGATTTAATGGGTTTGTGTACTTACTATATATAGGCCATTTAACATGTAAAATACGGGGATCACTTATTGAATTAGATCCAAACATTGTCAGCCTTCCCTAGTTTTTTAAAAAACGATGTATATTTCGTGGTTCACTAATTTAATATAATGCACCAATGTGCCCTGTGTAATACAACGCAACGTCGTATTTTAAAACTGTTGGTTATGTCCAATCTATTCATCGATGCTCCAAGTGTAATATAGCACATTGATGCACCTCTGCTAATTAGCCCCATTAAGTGATTGCGTTGTGTTTATCGTTACAAATAACATCGTCATAATTTAAAAATATTTTCAAAAAATATTTTTGACACACGATGTTGAATAATTAAATTCTTGGTGCATTTAATGGCCTAAACATATTGGTGCATTTATTCAAATAAATGCATCGGTTACCATAGCTCTTTTTGGCAGAAAAGTTTTTTATTTGTGTATACAATATATTCAATGGATTTTATATTGAATGGTACAAACTTTATATTGATAAAAAATGTCTCAAAAGGTGTAACAAAAATACTAATCGACACAATGATAGCACATCCAAAAAAATGCAGAAGGCAAATTCTTACAAAATTACTATCTTTAAACTATAGTAAGTTTAACTAATATGTATTGCAGAGCTACAAAATTAATAAAGTCGATAAGATTATTTCTAATCTAAGTGTAGAAGAGTGTAAATCCTTGATCAAGAATTTGCAAAAGGATAGATGAAGTGAATGAAAAAATACTATTCAATACGCGTTTTTTTCATTAATATTGTACTTAAGTATATTAGAGAGAATCTTTCAAATAATCTATTAATTCATATATGATTAATGTTCTACAGGGAGCAACAACTATGGAAAAAATCATTGTCATTCTAAGAAGAAAAACAAATATAGAACATGTAAATGACGATGAATTGGTCCTTAGTTCATCTAGAGTGGTGCTAGAGGTTAATGATGGGAGGGGGGGATCTTTACAAAATTATAAACTATCTATAAACTATTAGGGACCCAATGGAACGAATAGATAGATGTACTTTTTACTTACAATAAAAAAATTCAATCCAAAGATTCCAATACCAAATTATGTCTAAACTACATGAAGTATTTCTAGAGAATGGTCAATGAGACATGTGAGACTTGCAATAAACGTACAACAACAGAAAAAAACATTTAAAAGATAATATTCATAATTAAAATGATTTTCTACGATTATATATATATATATATATATATATATATATTACTACAAATCATTCAGTTATTAATATCAATTTTGTTATATTTACTTCTCATATATCAATATAAAAATAGTTTATTAATTTTTCCAAGAATATTATGAAAATCCCAAAGGATCAACAGATGATATGCAAAACATGCTAGTACGAATGTCTAAAAAAATGTACAATGTGATTGTCAAAGAAATGGACATAGTTGCATCAAAGGAGGAGTCATCTCAACAAAAACATGGTTCAAATGTATGTAATCATGATTGAATTTGTAGATATAAAAAAATAATTTAGCATTAAATATAAATTTTCAAGTATTTTCTTACAGAAAAGAAAAAAAATGGAACTCATTCAACACATAAAACAGGACGACAATGAAGAAAGTGGTTGATATAAAAGTTTGTTAGTAAATATTAATATTTTCTTATAACAACTCAAGGTCCATTTTTGTAGATTTTAAATTGTTTTACAAAAACCATCATTGAATGTCTTCAAATAAGTGTTAATTTACAAAAAAGAAGCATTAGAAAAATTGATTGACATTGGGTTAAATATGTGTTTTCAGTGTATATTGGTATATCAAAAATTAATTATAGAATTTGTAAATATATATGTAGTTTTGATTCTTAGAGTTTATAATTAATAAAAAAAAACATTCCTTTTTATTAAATCTATGGTTTATGATAAGATTTAAAACATGCAGTGGAATTACCTTTGCAAAAAACTTGTTACAACAAAAAAAATAAGACCCGGTTTTGAAACTATTGACATTCAATCATTCTCATCCATGTGAGAGGAGAATGATTTGCCAATATCAACATTGTGAAAGCACTCCTTTTAATCCATAATAAGGAATTCCTCATTTGACCAACAATAGCTGATTTGACGAACAAGAATGCTAATTATTATAAATAAAAATGTTAATTACTAAAATAATAATAAATTTTTTATTTTTTTAATTGTTCTTAAAATTGGGATAAACTACATGACTATTTAGTTCAAAACATGTAGAGGTTTTTAATATAATGGAAGCCATTAAAATTTAATAGTAGATTGAAACACAACCATGAACCAATTCATTATTCTTTGGATTCAGGTTGCAATAATGGATATTGGGACTTTTTATTTGATAAAAGGAATCGAAATTTAACAAAAAACTGAAACATAATGGTGGACCAAATCATTATGCATAATGACGATAGAATTAATATAAAAAAAAAATAGTTTGGAAATTTACATTAAAAAGTCTATTTGAAATGATTACTTAATTTGTATTATGACAATTTCCACTTGAAAAGAAGTATATAGGTTCGTAGTCATTTAAAATTTTCAAAAGTAGGCTTCCATGTACTACATTAACATAGATTCATTATCATCACAATAAATATCATTATTATGGTTATTTAAATTATTAATATTTTTTTTATAAAAACATAATGTATCTATAATATTTATCTAATTAGAATTAAGAAGATATTTTTTTATTTAATATAAAAGCAATAAATATCATTATTTTGGTTATAAAAACTATTAATATTTTTTATAAAAATATAATGTATATATAATATTTATTTAATTAGAATTAAGAAGATATTTTTTCATTTAATATAAGAAAAATCATTATTATGGTTATTTAAATTATTAATATTTTTTTTATAAAAACATAATGTATCTATAATATTTATCTAATTAGAATTAAGAAGATATTTTTTTATTTAATATAAAAGCAATAAATATCATTATTTTGGTTATAAAAACTATTAATAATTTTTATAAAAATATAATGTATATATAATATTTATTTAATTAGAATAAGAAGATATTTTTTCATTTAATATAAGAAAAATCAATCATATAAATGTTTAATCATCCATAAAACTAAATAACAAAAAAAATTATAATACTTTGAAAACAATGCTACATATTAAATTTTTGAACCAGGTTTAAAATTAAATAAACCAAATCCTAAAACATTTTTTCTATGCTAAACTTTTATAATAAAATATATATGACTAATTCATAAAACATTTTCAATAATAAAATTTTCCAGGGCGTGATTTTACCTCATTGGAGTATAAATTTAAACATACATTTCCGACCATATATCCCTAATAAATTGAGTTAATAAATTGAGTTAAATACTGTAAGATTTACTTTAATGGAAAAATGATTTATTTAATAACATTAATTTATATTAAAAAAATAATAATAAAAATAATTGATATGATAATCTTTTTAAAATAAAAATAGTTATAAAAAATTATTTTTTAAATTATATATAGATAATAAAATAATTATTTATATTAATAGATATGTTTATTTCTAAAAAAAATTATTTATTTATTTTTATAAAAGAAATATTTGGGCAGATTTGCTAGAAAAAATTACATCACGGCTAAAGAGACTTGAGTCAGTGACTTTCTATTAAGGAAGTAACTTTAATGAAAGAAACTCTATTATTTCTTTCAATTTTTTTTTTTTCAAATTAAAACATTTATATAGATGATTAAGATTTTATTAAAAAGATATACCATAATGAATAATAATGCTGAGAATAAATTATATTAATTGGTTTAAAAGGTCAATCAAATTTTAATGATGTAATTAATTTAAAAACATTATTATTCACAATATAGATCAGAGAAATCTAAAATCTAATGTACCATAATATTAATAATTAATTTATTTTTATTTATTCTTTTATTTCAGTTATCTTAACACTAACACATATACACTTCATAACTATCCTAGTAAAAAAAACCATATTAAAAAAAAATTAAACAAAAAAATAAAATAAAATGAAACATTACAATTAAAAAAATTTAATTTAAATAAAATCATCTACTATTTAATTTCATTAAATTTATTAAAATTAATTAACTATTTAATTTATATAATTAAAACATCTTTTCACATAACTTTCTCAATAAACTAATTCTTCACTTAAACTAACTTCCTTTTAATAAAATTAAACATCTTTTCACATAACTTTTTCAATGAACTAATTCTTCACTTAAACTAACTTCCTTTTAATAAATTTTAATTTTATATAGAATTCTTTTGATAATTAAAAAAAATATTTAGATTATAAATATTTAAAGTTTTAATTATATTTATATATATATATATATATATATATATATATATATATATATATATATATATATATATATATTATTTAAATTATATAATTATCTAAAATGTTTAGTTTTCTCTATACATTTAAAACTGCAATTCTTTCATTCATTCCCTGAAGATACGTAACAAAATATAATATCAGCAAAGACGAAAATAATCATTACTTAAAAAGAAAATATTTAAACTTTTTCCCAAAACAAATCCAATCTTTTCACGCCACCAGATTCTCTTTCCCTCTTATATGCTTTAGATCCGCTGCCAACGCTATATGGTTATGCTTTGAATAACTGACATGGGTAGAAAAGAATGCTTAAATTTATGATTGAAATATACCATCTATTAACTCTTCCCCCATTGAGGGTTGTAAAATGAAAAAAAAATGACTATGTAATTTCAGACAATCTTTACACTTAATATTCGGCAGAGACCTTGATCCATAATCGTCAAGATTAAAACAAGCACTGATCGCGGTCTGAGTTTACTGCTCATGGATTTCTCTTGAATGTCGTAATCAGTCATTATAGCTGTGCCCTACTCCCCCACTTGGACCTGATGGAAGCTTGTTGAAGGGCCCTGTAGTAATTAACTTCTGTGACGGTACTACTGACCGCTTCAGCAACCCTTCCGCATTGATGTATTTGTGGCCTACTCCCCCACTCGGACCAGAAGGAAGTTTGTTAAACTTCAATGTATTGCCTGCCTTACTTGTCTTCGTTTTCACAGGTTCCAAGGAATCGGCGTATTTGTGGCCTACTCCTCCACTTGGACCAGAAGGAAGTTTATTCTTCAATATATATCCCACTTCGTAATCTCCATTAAAAAGATTATGATGATCACATGGATTTTTATCGGCTTGGGTTTTTGCAATATTTCTCACTTTCAGGACTCTAGCTGCATCTACTGCACCTTCCTTCATTACTATTGCCGCTACTGAAATGCAGAAGAAGAACAGAAACAAACTTCCGGTCTTCATTGTTCGTCTTTCACAATAGTACTTCAGGTATATTTGAAAATTTTACTGCAGGGGCGTCTCACGTCAATGAATCAAAATGTAATGTAATAAAAATGACAGTATGTTTATCTTCTCTTCAAGACAAAATTCCAGATAGCATCAATCCTCACTGTTATCACTTAAACGAAATAAGAAAGCATATATAATACAAAAGGTGGAACTATCTATTTATACAGAGAACGACAAGGTCGAGAGTAGGTGAATAAGCATATTTAGGTCGAATACGTTTCCAAACCAACAACTTCTGATAAATCAAACCACGCAAAAGGCTGGAAACTTTCTTCCCAAGTTTCGTTAGACTTGACCCATTCCTTAAGTTCATCGCTTAGTCTTTCACTCTAATTCCCTAAATTCACTATTGAAAAGAGCGGTGAATAGGCATATTCATGTTGGATGGCTAACCAGATCAACAACTTCTGAGAGATACAACCCCGCAAAGGTGTGAAGCTTTTTTTCCCAGTTTAGTTAGATTTGACCAATTCCTTGTTTCGTTAGACTTGACCCATTCCTTAAGTTCATCGCTTAGTCTTTCACTCTAATTCCCTAAATTCACTATTGAAAAGGGAGGTGAATAGGCATATTCATGTTGGATGGCTAACCAGATCAACAAATTCTGAGAGATACAACCACGCAAAGGTGTGGAAGCTTTTTTTCCCAGTTTAGTTAGATTTGACCAATTCCTTAAATTCATCCCTGGGTCACTTGTCTAATTTCTTAGATTCACTACGGACTCGACTTTTGTAGCTATTTCATTTATTTAATTGATTATTTTATGTTGACGAGGACTGCCAAGGGTGAGGTTCACTGCAGCTAATCAAATTTGTATACTTTGTCAACGTCGCGATACAAAGTGGGAAGAACTTGGATTGCTTTGAATCGTTTCGCGTGTGCTTTGATAGTAATACATAAACCTGATATTCAAACCCAATGCTAATACTTTCAAATTTTGATTTTGAACCGCAGTGATAATGTGGGATGAAGTAATTGACTGACAAACAAAGAATTCCAGTATTCAATCCTTTGACATTCATTGTGGGATAGAGTAATTGACTCACAAACATGGGATCGCAGTAGTCAATACTTTTGACATTAACTCACAACTGCAAGCTTTAAAAAGATTGAGTTGCTCCCAAAAGAAGCCTCCAATGAGCATGAATGCTAGTGTGATCTCTAATTTTTACCCTAGCATATGTGCAAAGAAAAAGGCGTTAACATAAATCAAATTCAGCTTAACCATCAACCAATTAAATTCAAGGTAACGTAATAGATATCAATGTTTTTAAATATATATAGAGTAAGTTCGGTAGATTTTTACATTTATATATATATAGAAAGAGTAAGTTTGGTAGATTTTTATATTTTCATTAAATATAAGCAAGTTACAAACACATATGAATGGTTAGGTGGCCTCAGCTTCCCTAAAGGGAAACCAAGTTTGTTGGCCACCTAACTGCATAATAAGCTCTCGAGTAGCAAAACGTGATAAGTCTTTCTACTGAGGCTATATAAGTTTGTATATCATGACTGTGTTCATATTCTATTTGCATATAAACATATGAAACATCATGCTCAAAATTAAAAGCTAACCACATATATACTAATCAAAATTAAAACCAACTATCTTCTTATTCATCTCCCTTAGCAGAAGCAGATTTGACTGGGATCGGGTCCTCAACATTGGAACCAGGCAGCACTGTCTGTGAGATAAGAGAAGGGAGGTGATCCCTCATTCGATGAAAGCATCCATCCTGATTTTGCAGTTGGAAATGAAATTTCTAGAAGTCTTGCTTGTAGTTGGGGAAGTCTTATACTGATGTCATCATGCTCACTGAAATCTGCTCCAAGGCCCTCCCCAAGAGACTTTTCATGATCCAATACAAATACAAAGTCTGTTTGAATTGGGTCACTTGCTCGGGAGTATGCCCAAGATCTGGAACCATTGCTTGTCATTCCGCCATCTTGATATTTTTTGAGCTCCTTTGGCAGTTCAAATCTACTTCCCACTCCTCAATCAATCTCTTGATTTCTTCACTAGTCCCTTTGTGGTAAGCGTTGGCTGCGTCATTAATGATGCTGGCTACCGGATTACGGCCCCCTCCTTCGCTTGAGGAACTGGGCTGCTCCTCCTGCACTGTCACTCAGGGCTTCCTACCACGACCCCTAGAATTCAATGCCCTTGTAATCACACCCAACTCATAGTGCTTGATGAAGAGATGGATGATAACAAATACCTGTACAGGTGGTGGGCCGAGACTAGAAGCGCTTTGCTCCCAGGTGAACCTACCTCCCCGCACACATGCCATAGGAGAACGAAACTATAATTGACATATGATAAAACGTTGAATATCCACCAATCTCAACCCATGCATCTAGTTGAATTCCTCCATCCCACACAGGAATTCAGTTTCCTTACCCTAAAGCTAATTGGCATATTAGCTAAAAAAAAAGTTTAAAATGCCACTAGAACTGACACCAACAAGATTATAATGATTCCCAAACCCAGAGCAGTGCAAACCCCCAATTGCAACCCCGAGGAAACTTCCACGAAGGACATGGGTGTGGAGTAAAGAAAGCGAGACAACAATATCTTTACAATCTCGGAACCACTGGTTATGTAGGGGGAAAGACTTCCCCTCAACCCCATAAAAAAAAGTAAAACAGACCCTACAGGGAGAGCTGAAGGGGACCCAACCTTACACCCCAGGGCCTTCGAACCAAACTAGACAACAAAATTCCCCAGGACTAACACCACAAACCTGCATCCGATATAACCCCATTCGGGAGAGAAGAATTTCATAGCATACTGACACGAAGACCATAGCAGTTAGGATAACATACAACAATCATAATACTAGCGCTAGTGACGTCCAGTTTCCCCAGTTACTCTCACCCGTGGATAATTCGACCCCATGTAAAACCTAATCCCATGACCAAACAATCAGATGCGTGGGGGAGAGGGAGAAGAAACAGTTAACATACTAGGCTACCCTCGCTCGAAGACAAATAGTCCACCGCCTTTCCTAGATCCGTAGCATATCTCTGGCCAGGGATTCCTTCATCCACACTGCAATCCCTTGGGCACTAAATCGACCTACACACCTCATAGTGCTGTTGACACCAAGCCTGAACACTAACATACTGTCTTTGCCACCTTTCACGGGGGTATTTACCTCTTTCATGCAGGGAGCCACACCACCCGTTGCCTCGAGCATGTGGGGGGTGGTGGGTGAGTACCCCAATGTCCTTCGCAATAATTCAAATTTCATGGGATTTCCATCCAACTCGCACCCAGACGGGGGGTTTTGTTGGATGTTTGGAGGCACTAAGAGTTATGTCACTTGTCTTTCTTGAGGATTGCTTCCAAGGATTTGAACCTACCATTTGTAGGTTGATGCGGCCAAATTATCTCAAGAGGGTCATTTCAGTGAGAACATCCCCAATTAACAAGGGAATATGTAGCTCTATTTCCCTCTCTTCTAACATGGTTGCTGATAATATATTCATAATTATGAAGAAGTTATCCTATCTCTTTCACTAATCTTGCAGTTCTTGAGATGTGCATGACCTTATCCCATTCAGCCCCCTGGATCGATTTTTTAACCTTGTTGATTACTAACCTAGAATCTCCTCCCACTACAATGTTCCTGTATCCCAATTTGATAGCTTTGAGTAGGCCTTGTCGAAGAGTGGAAAATTCTTCTTCATTATTACTCTCATATCCACAATGTCATCATATATTAGGTGAGTTTGTGATCCAGAGTCTCAGAAGAGGCCTCCTAGTCCTGCTAGAGTCGGGTTACCTTTCAAGGCTCTGTCAAAACTCAACTTTTTGAATCCCTCCACGGGGCTATGAAGTGATTGAGTGAGTCCACTCCTCTTATGATGAGATTCCAGGAGGTTGGAGAAATCATCATTGGTGATAAGTTTAGACGATGAAGAATTCTAGCCTCATGAGGAGCCACTTCCCAATTGTCAAGTTGCCATTTCTCGACCAATATTGTTTCTCGGATGTTCTGGATGATCCCTTCCTAAACAAATTCCTGAGGAAGAGGATAATTCTTGAAGATTTTTTGGTTCCCTTCTTTCCATATAGCCCATAGCGTTAACCCCAAGGTGAGCCCACAAGCTCTATTGAGGATTGGGTTGGAGAAGAGGCATGTTCACCATAGGAGGATAGTTTCTCGAATGCTCTAGTTGTCTCGATCCATTCTTCCAAAACAATCCTCCACCTGTCGCCATTTTTTCTCTGCAAAGGGTTAATAATTTAGCATGTGTTCCAGATCCTCATTTTGGTGTTTACAGAGGATACAATATGAACACCCATAGATACTCCTTTTTTGAAGTGGGCCTGAGGTAAGAATTATTCCCCTCCAAAATAGCCACAAGAGGTAGGCCACCTTCGGCCACCAACCACCTTGCCAAATCGTTTTCCAAATGAGATTGTGATGCCCCTATTCGCGTCCTGCCCTGATGCCATAAGCCTCCTTAATGGTAAAAGTGTATTTTATAGTATATCCCCATCTTAGGATGTCTTATCCATTTTGGATAGAAAGCTTCGTGGATTCTAACTCTCTGTCTAGTTGGTTCCATTGTTTTGAATCAGGCGCCTAGGAACAATCCGAGCATTCCTTCCATTTGCTCCATCTTTAACTAGATGAGTCTTCTTTCCAATATTGATCCACCGTATGGAAGTTCCTGCCAGTTGTGTACAAAAAAATGTCACTTAGGTCTTGTCTCCCAAATAATTTATCTCTCTGTTGCCATGAGTCCCACCAGAACAAGGTCATTTAGCCATTTTTGATCTCCCGGAAGACATGTTGTTGTGTGAGGTCTTTGTTTTGGAACGCCATATTCCAAATTGCAGATTGTTTGGGGGGGTCACGATATCTGAGGATATCTTCAGTTCGAGTTGGCATGTTATATTTGTGTCCATATTTGTTTCCAGAGGTCAGGACCGCCTCTTGTCCAACACCACAATAGTTTGGCTCCCATTATTTGATAAAGAGTATAAGGGTCATGGAGACCTAGACCTCCTTCCATCTTGGCCTTATTAAGGTTGGGCCATGATACCAATTCCCACCTATTTACTTGTTGGGCTCCTCCCCATAAGAACTTTTCAAAAGTTTCCACCATATTTGTGTAGGAGGTTTTTGGGGGTGCCATCTCTGAGAGCTGGTAAATTGGAATAGATTAAAGAGCATATTTGAGGAGGATTGTGTGGCCAACCATTTTTAGGAATTTGATGGACCAAATACTTAGTTTCTCACTGATTGTTTGGAGCACAGATTCCCAGCAAGAGGATTTTAAGGAGTTCAATGAAAGAGGCATTCCAAGATATTTGGAGGGGAGAGAACCAATGGCAAACCCCAGAACCCGAGCTGGGTATGTCTAGATGGTCCCTACGGTACTGAAAAGGAAGATGCAATATTTTTCATTATTTATCATAGTCCCTGAAGCATCCATAAAGGCTTGGAGTATCTCTTTTACGTGGCGAGCTTCTTATAGTGATACATGACAGAAAAGCATGATATCATCCACAAATTGCTGGTGAGTGATAGGGAGGTCATTGCCCCCATAGTCTCAGACACATGAGTTGAGAGGTCCTCACTTCTGACTTTAAGTATCGACCAAAACCTTCCACTGCAATGATGAAGAGGAACAAAGAGATGGGATCGCCTTGGCAGAGGCCATGCAAGGAATTAAATGTTCGATTGGGAGAGCCGTTAAGGAGAATGGAGTACATAGGGGGGGACACCATAGTATATACCCAATTAATACATATCTAATCAAACATGAAGGATTGAAGAATGTTGTTGAGGTAATCCCAATTTGAGCGGTCATAGGCTTTAGATAGGTCAAGTTCAATCATCATGCCAGGGATTTTACGTTGCTTCACGAAGTGCACAATATCCTGAGAGGTGACAAATCCATAAAGGATCTGTCATGCTTCCACAAAACCTATTCGTTCTAGGGATATAAGGTTAGGGAGCATAGACTTGAGTCATTTGACTATAATCGTGGCTATGATCTTGTAGATGACATTACAGAGCGCAATGGCTCTAAAACCTAGGGGATCTTCAGATTTGGAAGATTTAGGAATTAAAGCAATGAAGGTAGTATTTAGGCTTGGACATACCTTTTTCTTGTGACATGATTCTTCAACCACCTCCGGGGTATCTTACACTATAAATGTCTAGGCTACTTGGAAAAATTCCGTCGTAAAGCCATCTGGTCCAATGGCCTTGTTTTTCGCCATTCCTTTGATAACCTCATCAATTTCTTCCAACGTTACTACTGTCATGAGGGCAAGGTTCTTGTCCCTTGAGATAATATGAGGAATGTTCCTCGTAATCCTTTAAGTGGCCTCCATTCGGTCATGGGTCAGTTTAGAAAGGAGGGATTTGAAATCATTCAAGATAAGGTTCTCCATTTCCTGATGCCAGACCATTCAATTCCCTGCTTCATCCTTTAGTGACTAGATTCGGTTGCGTTGTCAGTGTTGAATAATGTCTTTATGGAAGGACCACGTGTTTTGTTCTCCTTCGCGCAACCATCTTACCCTTAATTTATGCTTCCATAGTATCTCTTCCTGCTTTTTTCATTTTTCTAGATGATTGATTGGTCGTCCCTCCTCTTTCGCAAGATTATCAGATCTTTCCTACTAAATGATTTGTTGTTCGAGTTCCTACATTTTATTAGTTAACCAGCGCTGGTTTTTCATGATGTGTTTGAACTCCTCCTGGTTCCATTTTTTATCTTTTCCTTGAGCTCTTTTAACTTCAGCAGAAAAGTATGCATGTGATTCGTTCAGTGCCCATCACTACTATTCCACCAGCCTTCAATTTTCTTCATGAAGTTAGGATTCCTTAACCAGAAGGCTTCAAATCTAAAGGGGTGATCCTTGGGACCTATTTTTAAATCAATCTCCAGGAAGATTGGCCAGTGATCTAATCCCAAGCAAGGGAGGATCTAGGCCTCCAAGAAGATATCCATGTTGATCACTTTCTCTGAAGCTAGGAATGAGTCCAAACATGATGCAATTTGATGGGTTCCTTCCCATATATTGTTCCATTGGGTGTATACACCATTATTCGCTAGCAAATCCACCAGGGGTAGATCCTCAATGAGATCCCTAAATGCCTCTATTTTTGCCTTTGTTTGATGGATTCCTCCCTTCTTCTTTTCCAGCGATGATATCATGTTGAAGTCACACCCTACTATCTAGAGATCATTTGGATACAATTGTCGCACTTTTGTGAGGTTTTGGAGTAAAACCCCTTTTTCTCCTGGAAGGTGAGACCCATAAACTCTTATCAATAGAACCTTGTCTCTGGAGCCAATATGAAGGAATTTTCCATTGAGGATTCTTAGGAGGCTAACCCAGTCCTCAAATATTATTTCACTAGGGTTCCATAGGATAGACAGGCTTGCAACACTACCTCTCGCATCCTGAGCCACTACTTCATAATGAGGTTTGTAACTCTTCAGAATTTCCTTTAACTTTGTTTATCCAATCTTAGTTTCTTGAATCACCATAATATTTGGCTTTTCCCTTTTGAACATGTCTTTCAAATATCTATGTTCTCCTTTTCTTTTGATGCCTCTTACATTCCAGGATGTAATTATCATTTATGGGCTTTGTTAAGATGGTGGAGAACCACCGTTAATGACACCTGCCTTCCACAATTTACCATAATTTCTCTTACCATCTCTGTGGATTCATTCGGGTCCTTCCTTCCTCACTTTTTCCCTCCTTTACCTTGTGATCCCTGTTCCAGAACTTGGCTTGCTTGAGAGCCCAAATGCTCCGGTTGGTTTGTAGTCGTCATTCCCTACTTGACCTTGTATTGTTGAAAAGATTCTTTGTATAGTTGTTTCTAGTCCCCCGGTATGAGTTGCTCGTCTAGATGCTTCCACTCATTTAGAAATGTTCTCATAACTTGTTATTATGATCTTAGATACTCCTTTTGGTTGTCGATCTCCATGTTGACCTGATCAGCTTGTTGTGTGGTAGATTCTTTGTCTTGGGGTTCATCTTCCACCTTTTTCTTTGTATTATTCCCACCCTTTTATGGGGTTGGTTGGTTTTCTAGACCCAGATTTGCTTTCAAGACATCCGTACCCTCTTCCTCCTCCTGAAGGATGTCATATCAATTGTTATTTCGTAGGCCTTTGCTTTTTGGTAGCTAGTTAGAAGTTTGTTGATTCCGATGGTTCTGTTTCTTCCTTTGAACTTCCTAGAAGCCCGCCACATGCTCTTTTATTTTTTCCTGGCTATTTGCATTGGGATTTTCTTAAGGTTCAAATGGGTTCATAGGGAATTCACGAAACAGGTTCCCATAGACATGGCATCTACGATATCTAAAGGGGATATGCTCATAGTCTAGGATTTCTTCCAAACCTCATCATGGTATTCGAGTTTGATGAATTCAGGGAGATGCTTCGTTATATTCATATAAACGCATATCTAAGCACAAGAGATGTACCTTCCCCATCGTGTGGAAGCTGCGACCTTGGAAAAGTGTCCAATGCAATTTCCAACCCCTTCCAAGATATCTGGATCCCATAAATCTACCAGTAAGGCAAATAGTCTGACAAGTACTGGCACTGCTAAGAATTTCTCCTAGTTTGGATTATAACATTATTCCCAATGCGTCATAAACAGACCTTAATTGTTTAAAAAGTATGGTCCATTTTCGAAAACCCTTTCCTTATCCTCCAAATTGGTGAAAATCATTGTAAACAAGCCTTTAGCCCCCAACTTCAGCTCAATATGGCCTTTTGGCTACGATTTTTGCTGAATCCATTTGACCAAGTCCTTTTCTGTGGACTAAACCTCGATGAATTTGCATATTAATTCATGTTTTTTCATGTACTTCCTGTATGTCTATAGTTTTTTGTCGGGTATGAAAAATCACAGTTTTCTGATAGCCTATGGAACACACTACCCGTGTAAGTGCGCTTACCACTAGGTGCCAAGCACTAGAGGGCCTTTACCATTGCCTCCATGATTTCCTACTGACGTTGCTCCTTGGATGATTGTTTCATCACCCGCAATGTTTCGATAGGAGGGGATGTCCCCCCCCGATAGGAGCAATCATACCTCTGTCAGAATTCCAGAATGAGGTAGGTGCAGGTGAAGGGATCGTTGCAACTCTAGGTATGTTGCAGTGGAGTCAGGGTTTTTCGTATTGAAATCCTAGCCAGGATCACATGTCACAGAGCCGATCCAATTTTTTTTCACCTTGACTCTTATGCATATAATATGTTTCGAGTAGTACATATTATAATGGTGAAGGATAATCATTATTTTTGATATTTTTTTTTTAAATATTTTTTTCATCATTATTAAATAAAATCATATTATTATTTTACTAACAATATATTTTAACTATTTTAATGATCATAATTAATTTATTTTCTTAACTTTAAATTTAAAGAAAATAATTTATTTAAAAAAACAGTTTTATTTATAACATGATAAATATTTATGGCATCAACTCTTTATAATGAATAAAAAAGAAGATTGGTTAATATATTGTGATGTTGTTTGGTATTATTTAGAAATAAACATATCTATTTCCATCCAGCTCGCACCCCGATCGGGGGTCTGGTCGGGTGTTTGGAGGCACTGAGAGATATGTCGCTTCTCTTTCTCCAGGATCGCTTCCAAGGAGTTGAACCTACCATTCGTAGGTTGAGGCGGCCAAATCATCTCAAGAGGGTCATTTTAGTGAGCACACCCCAAATTAGCAAAGAAATATGCAGTTCTATTGCCCTCTCTCCTAACAGGGTTGGTATTAATATAGTCATAATTATGAAGAAGTTCTCCTATCTCTATCACTAATCTTGTAGTTCTCCAGTTGTGCCTGACCTTATCCCATTTAGCCCCCTGGATCGGTTTTTTAACTTTGTTGATTACTAACGTGGAATCTCCTTCCACTACAATGTTCATGTATCCCAATTTGATAGCTTTGATTAGGCCTTGTCGAAGAGCGGAAAATTCTTCTTCATTATTACTCGCATATCCACAGTGTCGACATATATTAGGTGGGTTTGTTAACGAGAGTCTCGGAAGAGACCTCCTAGTATTGTAGGACCTGGGCTACCTTTTGAGGCTCTATCAAAACTCAACTTGATGAATCCCTCTAGGGGGGCTGTGAAGTGATTGAGTGAGTCCACTCCCCTTGTGATGAGGTAAGAAGAGGTTGGGGAAATCATCGTTGGTGATAAGTTTAGATGGTGAAGAATTCTAACCTGATGAGGAGGCAATTCCCAATCGTCAAGATGCCATTTCTTGGCTAAGATTGTTTCTCAGATGTTCTGGATGATCCCTTCCCAAACATATTCCTAAGGAAGAGGATGATTCTTGAAGATTTTGTGGTTCCTTTCTTTCCATATAGCCCATAGCGTTAACCCCAAGGTGAGCCCCAAAGATCTGTTGAGGATTGGGCTGGAGAAGAGGCATGTCCGCTATAAGATGTTAGTTTCTCGAATGCTCTAGTTTTCTTGATCCATTCTTCCAAAAAGATGCTCCACCTGTCATCATTTTTTCTCTGCAAAGGGGAAAGAATTTAATATGTGTTCCAGATTCTCATTTTGGTGTTTACAAAGGATACAATATGAAGGCCCATAGATACTCCTTTTTTGAAGTGAGCTGTAGGTAAGAATGATACCCCTACAAACTAGCAGACACAGCAAGGGAATCAGCTAGCTAATTTTTAACCCTAGGGATGTATGAAATACTAAAGCTACTGAACGAATCCTTGAGCTTACATACCTCATCTCTGTATGCTTTCAGCCTGGGGTGCCTTGCCTCGAATGTATGATTCACCTGTTGAATAATAAGGTCCGCATCTCCAAACACCTTAAGATTTTTGATGCCCATTTATTTAGCAGCGTTCAAGCCCAAGATCAAAGCCTCGTATTCTGCTATATTATTTGTGACTTGAAAAGTCAACCTGAAAGATAAATGTATGCACTCTTGTGTATGAGATATCAGAACTACACCTGCTCCTGCAGCTTCCCTAGAGCAAACTCCATCAAACAACATCCCAAATTTGTGGGCCTACTTCCTCTGTGCTCTGAAAAACTGGTTTCCTGAGATGCATGGAGGCCAACTGGGATTCTTCTATTTGGAGAATACTGGCTCCAAAAATAGTGTCCATAGCATAGATGGGATGATGAGTGGGATGCTTCTCATCATTGATAATGTAAGCTAATTGAGCTTCCCTGTATAATCTCCTACTCTCACCTCCAAAAACTGGGACAGTAGCATAGGACAAGTCGTTTTATAACATTCCACTCAATCTTTTGATCCATCCCCTGGAAATGAGCATGCCAAACTTTGGGGACACATCTACTACCACAATATCCATCATCATGCTCTTCATAGGCAGCTGAGACAGGGTGATGGCTAGATCTTTGATTAACCCCAAACATCTCACCTTTGTAGAATCAAAAGAAAACAAATCACGATAAGGCCTGGTGATGTCAAGGCCTAACTCATCCATGATAGCCTTTGGCATTAGATTATGGCTGACACCTGTGTACAATAGAAAGTTGTGAAGGGTTTTGTCATGAATAGTCAAAGAGACATAGAATGATGGGGAGCTATCATCAGAGGGTTCAGTCTTTGGGCTAAGCACAACTACAGGTTTGTCATCTTGCAAATTCACATAGTCATTTGATGCTTGTGTGGCCTTAAGCTCAAGGGCTTCAAGGATGGGTCTCTTAAAGGCTTCATCCTTTACCAGTTCCATCAGAGGTATAGATATTTTCAGCTTCTGGATTTCTGTGGTTCCTTTCTTTCCATATAGCCCATAGCGTTAACCCCATGGTGAGCCCCAAAGATCCGTTGAGGATTGGGCTGGAGAAGAGGCATGTTCGCTATAAGATGTTAGTTTCTCGAATGCTCTAGTTGTCTTGATCCATTCTTCCAAAAAGATGCTCCACCTTCATCATTTTTTCTATGAAAAGGGGCAAGAATTTAGTATGTGTTCCAGATTCTCATTTTGGTGTTTACAAAGGATACAATATGAAGGCCCATAGATACTCCTTTTTTGAAGTGAGCCGTAGGTAAGAATGATACCCCTGCAAACTAGCAGACACAACAAGGGAATCAGCCACCTAATTTTTAACCCTAGGGATGTATGAAATACTAAAGCTACTGAACGAATCCTTGAGCTTCCATACCTCATCTTTGTATGCTTTTAGCGTGGGGTGCCTTGCCTCGAATGTATGATTCACCCGTTGAATAATAAGGTTTGCATCTCCAAACACCTTAAGATTTTTGATGCCCATTTATTTAGCAGCGTTCAAGCCCAAGATCAAAGCTTCGTATTCTGCTATATTATTTGTGACTTGAAAAGTCAGCTTGAAAGATAAATGCATGCACTCTTGTGTATGAGATATCAGAACTACACCTACTCCTGCAGCTTCCCTAGAGCAAGCTCCATCAAAGAACATGTCCCAAATTTGTGGGCCTACTTCCTCTGTGCTCTGACAAACTGGTTTCTTGAGATACATGGAGGCCAACTGGGATTCTCCTATTTGGAGAATACAGGCTCCAAAATTAGTGTCAATAGCATAGATGGGATGATGAGTGGGATGCTTCTCATCATTGATAATGTAAGCTAACTGAGCTTCCCTATATAATCTCCTACTCTCACCTCCAAAAACTGGGACAGTAGCATAGGACAAGTCGTTTTGTAACATTCCACCCAATCTTTTGATCCATACCCTGGAAATGAGAATGCCAAACTTTGGGGACACATCTACTACCACAATATCCATCATCATGCTCTTCATAGGCAGCTGAGACAGGGTGATGGCTAGATCTTTGATTAACCCCAAACATTTCACCTTTCTAGAATCAAAAGAAAACAAATCACGATAAGGCCTTGTGATGTCAAGGCCTAACTCATCCATGATAGCCTTTGGCATTAGATTATGGCTGGCACCTGTGTACAATAGACAGTTGTGAAGAGTTTTGTCATGAATAGTCAAAGAGACATGGAATGATGGGGAGATATCATCAGAGGGTTCAGTCCTTGGGCTAAGCACAACTGAAGGTTTGTCATCTTGCATATTCACATAGTCATTTGATGCTTGTGTGGCCTTAAGCTCAAGGGCTTCAAGGATGGGTCTCTTAGAGGCTTCGTCCTTTACCAGTTCCATCAGAGGTATAGATATTTTCAGCTTCTGGATTTCTGATTCAAAACTGAAGGGAGAAGGGAACTTGTTAAGACCTCTTACCTCTTGAGCTAGGGCTTTGAGGCCGATGGGTTCAGCTGCTGGTCATTTTTTCTTGTTAACTTGCTATTCTGCAGGGACAACAGTTCTTTGGACAGGGGAAAGAAGCACATCTTCTCTCCGTCAATAGTAGACAGAAACCAGAATCGAAGGCATTGGCATAGGTAAGCTTAGTAGAGGTAGGGATGGGTTTCACTTCAGCTGGTATCTTGCTGTACATGCGGTTAAACCTTTTATTGAAATCAAAATGTGACTCCCCATTTTCCCTTTTCAGGTTCCCAAACTCAGTATGATAGTAGAGCAGATCATTCTCATCCCCCCAATGCTTTAGGAATACATCATCTAAGGCCTCAATATCTGTTATAGATCTAGGGGTCAATTCCCTGAACCATTTCCTTGCCTCTCCATCCAGGCTTTGGACAAAAACTCTCATCCACACATCATCTTCACTATACTCTCAACATGTATTTGTTCTATTACAAGCCTTTCTTTCAAAGATATGGAGGATTGCTTAGGTTTACCTAATCCTGATGCTCCTTTTTGTGATATCTTTCTTCCTTTGATGATCTTTTCAAGGTCAGGTACTGTGTCAGCTGGTGACTTCTAAGGATTTCTCTAAGTGTGCCTCACGAACTGAGCCAGAACTATGATGTGGAGTCGCCAAAAGGTTCAGCCTCCAGTAGAGTCATCGGATAGATGATTAGAACCAAAAATGTGTCCAAGCTTTGTTTATCATCAAAGTTGGATCTGTGTCATTCTCTTAGGGGAGCTGAGCTTCAATCTATTGCCTCGGCAAAGGCGTCAATTATGTCATCACTATAAGAAACTCTCATAGTTTGTAGTTCGGAGATGCCTGGTAACATATAATCTTCGATATCGTTCTAGGAACTATTGGAATGGGTGATGGTTTGGTTCAAGCCAAATAACCACTTCAACTCTGTGTCACTCCAAACATGCATGAACACCTTTAGCCTACAAGGCTTTAGACCACTAATACTCAATAGTTTGCAGATTAAGTGAATGAATGAAGAATACTAACCACACCAGCAGATGCATACATAACATAATCTAATCTATCTAATGGAGATAATATGACAGTTATCTAGCATTAGATACAGAAGACACATAAATGACCTTTTCAATAGCAAATCCAACTCGCCCATGTGGAGATAAGATGACAATTATCTAGCATTAGGCATAGGAGAAAGCCTGAATAAACCAATCCAGGTGCAAGTTTAGAACAGGAGGGGAAATGGAAATCGAGCATGTAACAGCAAAAGAAGCTTGTATTACTGAAAATGAAGATGAGACGCTGCAAGGAACATAATATCTACAGTGTCCAGAAGTTGAACCCAAAAACAACAACCCTGATTACATCTTGCTTTCGGCTATTTATAGTTTACTTTTACAATGATCCTTAGCCATTTAGGGCTAGAGATGTCTTAATTGACCACCTACTGGCATTAACTGTCTAATTGCGTTCCGGGACGCAATTTCATTTCCATCACGAAAACATTAATCAATTATGGTATTGTGTTGTCCTGCTAGGTAGTTGGCTTGATTATGGTAGTGGGGCTCCATGAATGTTTAATTCTGTTTGTTGGATCGTGCTGTGTCCTTCTTCCTTCGGCCATGCTTTTTTGTTAATTCGGTTTAGTGGTCTGACTGTCATCAGATTGAAAGAGTCGGCCACCTTCTTCTTTGGATAACAGATAGGGAGTGGAGTATAAGGTGCATGGGGGGATGGACGTGCTAAATTAGACGGAAAAAGAAGTGACAGAGAGGTGGCAGATGGTCGGGAGCGACCATGCATGAGGGCCGTTGGATTAAGGGAAATGAACGGTGGAGAACATGCACAAGAGGTTTGAGGTCACGGTGGGAGCGGAACATGTTCGCACCACTAGATCTTAGGCGAGCGATTATCGGGTGAAGGAGGTGCGTGGACGATAACACACGGAGGTGGTTTGTTTTGGGTGGTTATGGTTTATATCAGACGCTCATCAGGCGGTAAGTGGTAAACGGTGGAGTCCGCCCGATTCCATTCAGCGGATGACACATCACATCAGAAGAGAGAGAAAAACTGCCTTTATCGGGTGGGTATTCCTCTCATTAGTTGCCTGTGCGGTACGAGTGAGGGCCGTTAGATCTGGCAGGGTGATTTGACGATGGGGAATGATCGGGCATGTTTCATTGATCGGGTGAAACGTGGGCCAGTGGATCGGTGGGGAAAAGATCAACATCGGAAGGACATGGTGGTATAGGATGTCCTCAGGAAATGTGTGAAGGGCGTGTATGGGCGGAAAGGTAAGGTTTTTTGGGGGTTTTTGGGTTAATTTATTTAGGCTTAAGGTGAGGAGAGGGTTTCGTCGGGATGTGAGGGTTGGGTTAGGAAATGGCGGAACAAAAGGTAAGTGGAAGGGTGAGAAAGTGGGTGATGACCTGTGTGCGGCCCTATCCGAGACATAAAAGCAGATCATCTCCCTCCTTTAGCCTCCAATATGTCGGCGCTGCATTTCAGGGCTAACAGGAACTGCACTAAGCATTCTAGTGTTGGTAGTCATCCTCAAACCATCACTTTATACCAACATTTCAGAGAGCACATTCAGCCTAGTGCTGCCATACATTTTTTCACATTTTGTATTACAACTCTCTTCTTGGACTCATATATACCCCTTTGGATTAAGGGGGGGACTGTTGGACACCCAATTGACCAAGGGTTAGGGTGTGGGAGTTGAACAATGAAAAATAGGAACTACTGGAATGGATGATGGTTTGGTTCAAGCCAGATAACCACTTCAACTTTGTGTCACTCCAGACATGCATGAACACCTTCAGCCTACAAGGCTATAGACCACTAATACTCAATAGTTTGCGGATTATGTGAATGAATGAAGAATATTAACCACACTAGCAGATGCATACATAACATATGATGGCCAATTATAGCCAGTGAATGAAGCTTGCAACTCTAATCTATCTAATGGAGATAAGATGACAGTTATCTAGCATTAGATATAGAAGACACATAAATGACCTTTTCAATAGCAAATCCAACTTGCCCATGCAGAGATAAGATGACAATTATCTAGCATTAGGCATAGGACAAAGCCTGAATAAACCAATCCAGGTGCAAGTTTAGAACAGGAGGGGAAATGGAAATCGAGCATGTAACAACAAAAGAAGCTTGTATTACTGAAAACGAAGATGAGACGTTGCAAGGAACAAAATATCTATAGTCTCCAGAAGTTGAACCCAAAAACAACAACCCTGATTACATCTTGCTTTCAGCTATTTACAGTTTACTTTTACAATGATCCTTAGCCATTTAGGGCTAGAGATGTCTTAATCGACCACCTACTGGCGTTAATTGTCTGATTGTGTTCCAGGATGCAATTTCATTTCCATCACGAAAACATTAATCAATTATGGTACTATGTTGTCCTGCTAGGTAGTTGGCTTCATTATGGTAGTGGGGCTCCATGACTGTTTAATTCTGTTTGTTGGATCGTGTTGTGTCCTTCTTCCTTTAGCCATGCTTTTTTGTTAATTCGGTTCAACGGTCTGATTGTCATCAGATTGACAGAGTTGGCCACCTTCTTCTTTGGATAACAGATAGGGAGTGGAGTAGGGGTGATTTTAGGGGCGAATGTTCGCCCTTTGGCGAAATTAAGGGGTTTTAAGTTTTTAGTGGGCGAATATTTTGTATCATAGTACATTTTTACAAATCACCTCAAATAGCCCACCTTATTTTAAGGGAGAGGGTAAAAAAGGTAAATTTAGCCCTTGAAATTAGAAGTTACAACCTTCCATTCGCCCATTTTCAAGAATAGGTTTTATTTAATTGAATCCATTTGCCCATTTTCAAGAATAGGTGTTCTTTAAGTGAATCGTATGGGCCAAAGGCCCAAATACCATATTTATAAAAGAGGTATGGTAAATTAATAAAAATAAAAATAAATGAGAGGTATGGTAAATAAATAAAACATTTTTTATATTTACTCCATAAGTCACCTTATATACATGCAAGGGTGTAAACAAATAAAAATATAAGTAAAGTGGAGGTATGGTAAATAAATAAAACGTTTTTTTATACTTACTCAAAAGGTATGGTAAATAAATAAAAATATAAATAAACTAGATGCATGGTAAATAAATAAAGCCTCTTTTTATATTTAGTCCATAACCCTCGTTCTATTTATGAAGACTCAAAGAAAGAGGTTTTATTTAAGTGAATCCTATGGTCCAAATACCATATTTGTAAAAGAGGTATGGTAAATTAATAAAAATATAAATAAACGAGAGGTATGGTAAACAAATAAAACATTTTTTAAATTTACTCCATAAGTCACCTTATATTTACAAACACTCAAAAAATGCGTTATATTTAGGTGAAACCTATGGGCAAAATACTATGGGACAAATACCATGGACTAGATTGTTATTAACACCATGCAAAAAACATTATTAACCCTAATATTAGTATTAATAAAAATAAAAATGGCACATGGTATTCACCTGGAATGTAGCCTATTTAAATGGGGGAATTAAACCAGCATAGATCCATCTTTACGTCGTGATATGAAAACTAACATAGAGTGAAAAAATATTTGATCCGATCAAGAGTAAAAATGGATGTTGTAATTTAATGTATGTTAAACATTTTAGCTTGGTTAAAATAAAAATCAACTATTAATTTTATTAATTTTTATAAATTGCTAATAGTAATTTTTAAGCTCCAGGTTTATGATAACCCATGGTAATACCATGGTATTCTTGTGAGCATAGACTATTTAAAGGGGAAATTCTATCATTTTAGATCCATCTTAATTCTGGGTCTACCAAGTGCTCAGAGGGATAAATAGATTTCATCCCCCTAAGAGTGGTAGATGTGGAGTTAAAATGGATATAGGTTGGTTTTTATGATAATGAAGATATTAAATAGACTTAGGAAATTATATTGTAAAAACATCTTAAGGTGAATGGTTAAAGCATAGACATTGGACAAGTATATTTGTATACTTCTGTTTTAAACTGAAACAAATCTAGGGCTAAAAGGAATGGATTGATTGCACTAGTCATCCTTCTATAACTTTCCAACATATGTTGGAGTAAACAGATTGTAATTTGGGTAATTTTTCTAATTGCAAATAGGAACATACTTGTGTATTGGCAGGGTGGTTACGAGGTCCCTAGAAGTGATGAACTTGAATTTTTATTGGTTTTATATATAGTATTAGGTTTTTTCTCATGCTTTCTGTGAATGGCACGGGTGAATTTTATCCTACACCTACTAGGTTATCGATATGTAATTTCGGTAATTTTGATTTCAAAAGATATTTTAAAGAAATGCAATGATTTCATTTGTGTATTCAATAAACACAAGATTTTATAATTGAGTACAAAATATTCGCCATGCCTGGTGAGAGATTCGCCAAAAAATTATATATACATATCATATTATTGGTAAAATCGCCTTCCATTTTTCCTATATACCATGGAGATTTGCCCATTTATTATACATGTAAATTTAGGAGGGGTTCTTAAAATTTTCCCTGGAGTGGAGTATAAGGTGCATGGGGGGACGAACATGCCAAATCAGACGGACAGAGAAGTGATAGAGAGGTGGCGGATGGTCGGGAGCGACTGTGCATGAGGGCCGTCGGATTAAGGGGAATGCAAGGTGGAGATCATGCGCAGGAGGTTTGAGGTCACGGTGGGAGCGAAACATGTCTGGGCCAATAGATCTTAGGTGAGTGGATCGAGCGATGACCAGGTGAAGGAGGTGCGCGGACGATAACACACGGAGGTGGTTTGGTTTGGGTGGCTATGGTTTATATCGGGCGCTCATCAAGCGGTAAGTGGTAAACGGTGGAGTCCGCCTGATTCCATTCAGCGGATGACACGTCACAGCAGAAGAGAAAGAACAACCGCCTTTATCGGGTGGGTATTCCTCTCGTTAGTTGCCAGTGCGATATGAGTGAGGGCCGTTAGATCTAGCGGGGTGATTTGACGGTGGGGAATGATCGGGCATATTTCATTGATCAGGTGAAATGTGGGTCATTGGATCGGCGGGGAAAAGATCAACAGTGGAAGGACATGATGGTACAGGATGTCCTCGGGAAATGTGTGAAGGGCCCGTATGGGCGGAAATGTAAGGTTTTTTGGGGTTTTTGGGTTAATTTATTTAGGCTTAAGGTGAGGAGAGGTTTCGTCGGGATGTGAGGGTTCGGTTAGGAAATGGCGGAACGAAAGGTAAGTGGAAGGGTGAGAAAGTGGATGATGGCCCGTGTGGGGCCCTATTCCGGACATAAAAGCATATCATCTCCATCCTTTAGCCTCCAATATGTCGGCGCTGCATTTTAGGCTAACAGGAACTACACTAAGCGTTCTAGTGTTGGTAGTCATCCTCAAACCATCACTTTATACCAACATTTCAGAGAGCACATTCAACCTAGTGCTGCCATACATTTTTGCACATTTTGTATTACAACTCTCTTCTTGGACTCATACATACCCCTTTGGATTAAGAGGGGGAATGTTGGACACCCAATCGACCAAGGATTAGGGTGTGGGAGCTGAACAGTGAAAAATAATCCAAAAACATTGAAATATTAATCCAATGCTCACACAAATGTATTATAAATATACATCTATGTTAATAAAAAATGCAATTCATTGTTCTATCATTTATGACAGTTCACATTCATGTATACCTAACAATTTTTTTAAACTTATACTATTAAAAATTCTTAAATTTATTAATATAAATATTAATTTTCATATTAACATTAAATTTTATTAGTTTTTATCACTATTCAACTTTATTAATTTTAATAGTAATAATAAATAATAAATTTAAAGTGATTGATATAACCCTTTCCCTATCAACCACATTTACTATCTAATTGTACCAGTAAACATGCTATGAAAATCTCCTTTTCTTCACATTCACATTCTCGGGCAATATACCAGTTAACCGATGGTTACTTAAAAATTAAGATATGCATATGACAAAGTCGGAGATCTGTGTTAGTCAACACGAAAACTTTAACTATATCATGTGAGTATTGAACTCAAATTTGGGAGAACATGTCAAAGAGAAGCACAATATCCGTTCCACGATGCCACACACGCTGTTATAAGTCAATGTTAAAGCGTTGACCACAATATCTGTGACTACAAAACAGGGGCGAATGTCAAAGTTGGTGAGCATGACGATTTTTACGGAAATGTCATCAATGTATAAGTCAATGTTAAAGCGTTGACCACAATGTCTGTGACTACAAAACACGGGCGAATGTGAAAGTTGGTGAGCATGACGATTTTTACGGGAAATGTCATGCATGTTGTACGTATATTGGTAGAAATATAAGTCATTGTTAAAGCGTTGACCACAATGTTAAAGCGTTGACCATAATGTCTGTGACTACAAAACACGGGCGAATGTCAAAATTGGTGAGCATGACGATCTTTACAGGAAAAAATTATCCATGATTCTAATGATCGCAAATTTGGCAACGCACAAATTGTGTTAATTAAGGTCAACTTTCGCTACCGTCAAAAAAATTGACGAAAGAACACAAAAGGCTAAGCACTGAATTTAAGGAATTAGACTAAGCCATGAATAAAAGGGATTGGTCAAGTCTAAAGAAACTTGGGAATAAAGTTTCCAGACTTTTGAGCGGTTTGATTTCTATGTAGCCCTTGGTCTGGTGAGCTTTTCAACCTGAATATGCATATTCACCTCCTCTTGCCCTTGCCATTGCATATATATATAAGTACATTGCCCCGCCCATTGCATTAAACAACTGGTAACGTTGAGGATTGCTTCTGAAAAGTGAGGGGATTACTTTGTGCGATTTGGAGATTTCTTGTTTTGTCTTGAATAGCAGATATTCAATAGACTACATTTTTCATTAAATTACATTTCATCGATTGATTGACGTGAGAAGCAGCAGCAGTGAAAGTATCAATTCCTGAAGTATTATTATCAAAGACGACCCATGAGGACTGAAAATTTGTTTATGTTCCTCTTCTGCGTTTCAGTAGCGGCAATAGTATTGAATGAAGGTGCAGTCGATGCAGGCAGGGTCCTGAAAAAGACGAATGTTGTAGAACCCCAAGCTGATAAAAATCCATGTGATTATCATAATATTCCTAATGGAGATTATGATGTGAGAGATATGTTGAAGAGTAAACTTCCATCTGGTCCAAGCGGAGGAGTAGGTCACAAATACACCGATTCCTTGGGTCCTGTGAAGATGAAGGCAAGTAATGCAGGCAATCCATTGAAGATTAACAAACTTCCTTCTGGTCCGAGTGGAGGAGTAGGCCACAAATATATCAATGCCGCTGGGTCCATGAAGCCATCAGCGGTAGCTGCACAAACATTAATTAGTACGATGCCATTCAACAAACTTCCATCAGGCTCCAGTGGGGGAGTAGGGCATAGCTATAACGATTGATGACCACGTTCAAAACAAATACATAACTAATCAACTCGAATGGTGACTAGTACAGCGAATGAAATGATCAAAATGGTCCGAAAGCGTTACCGTTGTTGATTATGGATCAAACTCTGGATCGGACGTTAGATGTAAATATTTGTCAGAACATTTTTTTCGAACCCCATCATGGGAAATAATTAATAGATACGACATTTCAATTATTAAATTCAACCCTTCTGATCTACTCAAACTATTCAAATCAGAGCCATATCTGTGAAATTTCTGTGTAAAAAAAAACTGCGGTAAATGATTGGATTTTTCTTTGCCAAACTATTTTGCAATAGTTATTAGTTATTGCAATGTTTTTATAAATACACTAGTAAATCTATCAATGTAACTTTAGATTTCTTTTGACGCAACCTAACTTCAGATTTGCCATCTCAACATTTTCCTTAACTTTTAGCTCTTCATAGCATAGTTGATCAACGTCTTTACCATGTTTTTTAATCGACAAGAAATATGTACATGTTAAAGTGACATTGCAAATTGCAATGGAAGGTATATTTCCAATGCGAAAACGTGAATTGCTCATCATAACAAAAATATTTGTGTGGCATATGAGGATTATTTTAACACAATGCAAAGTTAGTTTTATATATATATAAAATATAATTTTAAAATCTCATGTAAAGTAACAATATTTTCATTTTATTTATAATTTTTTATATTTGAATTGAGGCTTTTGTTATCCATGATAGTTGAAAGAATAACTTCGGCGTAAATCACATGTAGACAAACATTTGTCAACGCGTTTCGAACCAACTAGTGTGGTTCATCGTTAGGTCCAACGGCTAAATTGACTAATGGCTAATTTTGACTTTAGGACCCACGTCAAATTATTATTTATTAATTTAATATTATTATTATTTTTCTTATTATTATTTATAGAATTAAGTTAAATTAGGTAAAAATACATAAATAAATAAAATAATTTTAATGGTTGGTTTAAAAAAGGAATTTATTTATTTATTTAAATTTATATATATATATATATATATATATATATATATATATATATATATTAAAGTTATAATATTAGGTTATTAAGATAAAAGTTAAGATTAATAAATAAAATAATTTCAATGGTTAGTTTAAAAAGATAATTTATTTATTTATTTAAATTATTTAATAATTATTATTAATAATAATGATAGAATGGAGAATCTGTAGTGGATTTCTCCTAAGGTTTGCTTTGCTGTTGTGGAATCCATTGACGAAGAAAACCATAATAAAGGAAATTTTCTTGCAAAAGTTCGTTGAAGTTTACATTTGCTGCAATCCACTACGATCTATGGTCACAAAAGCCGCCATTGCTTAGAGCTCATTATATTATCACCAATAACATATTCTATATTATATTATATAGAATAATATAATATAGAATATATTCTATATTATAACTTCATAATATAGAAGGAAGTTATAATATATTCTATATAGAAGGAAGTTTGTTAAACTTCTATGACGTTACTACTGATCGCTTCATCAGCCCTTGGACATTGATGTATTTGTGGCCCACTCCCCCACTCGGACCAGAAGGAAGAAAGTTTGTTAATCTTCAATGTATTGCCTCCCTTACATGTCTTCATCTTCAAAGGGCCCAAGGAACGGATGTATTTGTGACCAGCTCCTGGACTTGGGCCACAAGGAAGTTTACTCTTCAATATATATCCCACTTCGTAATCTCCATTAAAAAGATTATTCATATAATTATTATTCTGAAAGAAAAACCAACATCATCACAATATATTAACCAATCTTTCTTTTTATTCCTTCTCAAAAGTTCAAGTCATGAATATTTATTATAAATAAGTTGTTTTTTTAATTATCTATTTTCTTTAAATTTAAATTTAAGAAAATAAATTAATTATCCTAGTGAAATATTCTCTTGGTAAGGGAATAATAATAAATATTGATTATTTTGAACTATTATAATACGTACTACTATTTTTAAAACCATTGATATTTATTACGTTTCCTTTGTTTTAATAGGTTGATGGTAAGCCAGAATTTGATTTATGTAAACGCTTTTCTCTTTAGACAGATGCGAGGGTCAAAATCAGAGATGAAACGAATGCAGGTATTGACATAAAACTTCAAAGCAAGACTAAGCTTCTTTTCTGTGCTTCAGTGTCTAGGCCTTATGTATTACCATTGGTTTTTTTTGTTGCCATTTGTACTTCGTTACTGGGTTTTTCTCATTTTAGCGTGAAAGGTAATCCATTGTTATTAGTTGATAATATTTTATTTAGTTTAGTTGTATTTTAATTATATTGGAGAGATTTAATATATTTTGATTTTAGTTTATATATATATTGCAATATGATAATTTAATTTATAAAGTTTCCAAAAACATAATAATTATTTTTATAATTAAGTATCTCAGAAAATTAATATAATTATTTTAATAAATATAATTAACTGATAACTGTAATTATACATAAAGGTATATTACAATGATGTCTTATAAATTTATAAGACTAATAATAAATTAAAAAATAATAAATGTAATTAACTAGCAACCACAGCCATACATTGTAATGATGTCAAAGGAGTTTATAACACAATTATTACAATAATAAACTGAAAACCATGTATAAATGGGTTTATTAGGAAGAAACAGAACACCTGCATAGAAGGAATTAAAGACAACTTGATTCTCAATAGTGGTTTATTCCGAGGAAACAGAACACCTGCATAGAAGGAATTAAAGACAACTTGATTCTCAATAGTATAACGTTATTCTTTGATCCTTACAACTTCAATGTGTATGATATAGCTGTTGTTTTAGTGTATGTACAATTTTTATCGATTTACTTTGTCCATCTGTGAAATCAAATTTTTGTAATTCATCATGATAGACAATTCGATTCTCAATAGTCTTTGTCTATCTTAAAGACAAATACTTACTTATTCACAATTTTGTTCGTTTAGATATTAAATATAAATGATTAAAATAATTTAAATTTAATAAACAAAATAAAAATCGTATTAATTAAATGAATGAAAAAAATTCAATTAATTTTAATCAAAACTAAAGGTGGAAAAAATTTATGTACCATCAATTTTAAAAATAGAAAAATGGAAATATATTATTCAACGTAAAAGTGTGATATGTTTGAATTTTTTTTTTTTTTATTTTTTAATAATAAAAACTTAAATTTATACTTGGTAATTGAGGTTTTGGCTTTTTTTACTTTATTAACTAATTATATTTAAGTAAAAAAATATGTAAAATATTTTGAGTAATGTGTAAAGAATTGGGAGAATGTATTAGAAGGATGTTAAGCTTGAAAAAGAATGCATCTTATTTAATATTTTTTAATAATTTTAATACTTAAAATTCACACTAATTTGAGATATAAAAGATTTGGGCAGGGAAGTGTTAGGAAGATGAATTTTTATAGGAGCAAATAGTAGCTACATTTTTATGATATAAAATGTAAAGAAAATGTTTTGTTGTTATTATATAAAAAGTGAAAAAAAAATTATGGAATAATTGTTAATGCTAATTTTTTTCAAAATATATTAAGTAGGGACTTTGAAGTTGTAGCATTGGTTGTAGAAATTCTATCTAAATGTGTCTCAATTAGATCATTAACTTATTTTTAAATATTTCATAAGTTTAAATTTATGGAATATGGTTAATTAATTAGTATTAATTGAGGTAAGGCATGAATCATCTAGAAACTCACATGGATCGATCCATAGATTATCCTAGTCATTGATTATATTTTAATCTTAGTTGTTTGTGTTCCAACAGTGGGTTATAAAAGGAAGTCGATGTGGTGATGGAGAAATCATCCACTGCATATACTTAGTTGCCTGTTTGATTTTCTTAATAGCAGCAACTCAACAGAAAAGATAGAGCGAGAGGGTGAGTAGAATGTGGAAGAGGAAGACAACAACATTCCAGGAGGAAGATTTATAGTTCCTGGAAGAGGAAAATGAAGAAAGACTAAAATCAAATTCCTGTAATTTATCATGATAGACAACTCACATGATAGACAGCTCGATTCTCAATAGTCTTTGTCCATCCTAAAGAGAAATACTTACTTATTCACAATTTTGTTCGTTTAAATATTAAATATAAATGATTAAAATAATTTAAATTTAATAAACAAAATAAAAATCGTATTAATTAAATGAATGAAAAAAATTCAATTAATTTTAATCAAAACTAAAGGTGGAAAAAATCTATGTACCATCAATTTTAAAAATAGAAAAATAGAAATATATTATTCAACGTAAAAGTGTGATATGTTTGAAATTTTAGGGGTTTTTTTTCTCCTTACGTTTTTATATAAACTTCAATTTATACTTGGTAATTGAGGTTTTGGCTTTTTTTACTTTATTAACGAATTATATTTAACTAAAAAAAATATGTAAAATATTTTGAGTAATGTGTTAAAGAATTGGGAGAATATATTAGAAGAAAGTTAAGCTTGAAAAAGAATGTATCTTATTTAATATTTTTTAATAATTTTAATACATAAAATTCACACTAATTTGAGATATAAAAGATTTGGGCTGGGAAGTGTGAGGAAGATGAATTTTTATAGGAGCAAATAGTGGTTACATTTTTATGATATAAAATGTAAAGAAAAGGTTTTGTTGTTATTATATAAAAAGTGAAAAAAAAATATGGAATAAGTGTCAATGTTAATTTTTTTCAAAATATATTAAGTAGGGAAATTGAGGTTGTAGCATTGGTTGTGTTCTAGCTACAAACTTGGTAGAGAGGTTAGAATACATGAGGTCTTTAAAACTTGGAAATTGTTTTTGGAAATTCTACCTAGAAGTGTTTCAATTAGATCATTAACTGATTTTTAAATATTTCCTAAGTCTAAACTTAGGGAATATTGTTAATTAATTAGTATTAATTGAGATAAGGTATGAATCATCTAGAAACTCACACGGATCGATCCATAGATTATATTAGTCATTGATTATGTTTTAATCTTAGTTGTTTGTGTTCCAATAGTGGATTATAAGAGGAAGTCGATGTGGTGATGGAGAAATCATCCATTGAAGATACTTAGTTGCCGAGGGAGTTTGATTTTCTTTGTAGCAACAACTCAACAGAGATGATAGAGCCAGAGGGTGAGTAGAAGGTGGAAGAGGAAGGCAACAACATTCTTGGAGGAAGATTTATAGTTCCCGGGAGAGGAAAAGTGTCAGGCCAGGAGGTAACTCCTCAAATGATATTGTGTTATTCATTTAGGTTGTTCATTATTATATACATGAGGGAGTGACAATTGAGATTCATCTCCTGATGACTCTACATTTTCTTTATTATTTATTTACACTATTTGCAGTTGTTCACTCAATCCCTATGATTAGGTGTCAACATTTCCCACCTTAATCTGAAGGGATGTTGGTGAGTCCAAGCATCATTCTAAATCTTTCAAGCTTTTCTCTTCCAATCTCTTCGGTGAAGATGTTTGAAATCTACTCATTAATGGAACAATTGCGAAGATGGATTGTTTTGGCCTCAACATGATGTCGAATCAGATGATATTTTCCATTGACGTGCTTCGTTCGATCATGGAACTTTGGGTTCTTGGCCAAATTTATTGCCGAGGTATTGTCAATCATGAGTGGAGTCGAATGTACTTGTTTTGCCTACAAATCTTCCAGAATTTTCCTGAGCCACACAATTTCTTTTGTTGCCTCAAGCTATTGTCACATATTCTGCCTCTGTTGTGGAATCTACTGGAACTGATTGTTTGCATGATCTCTAGGAGATAGCTCCTAATCCAAGACTCATAGCATAACCAGAGGTAGATACCCCAATTTCTTTGTCTCCATCAAAGTCTGAATCAGTGTATCCAATCAAGCTGAAGTCACCCACTTGTGTATACCTGAGTCCAAAGTCTTGAGTTCCCTTCAAGTACTTTAGAACTCTTTTTGCACCAGGCCAATGTCCCTCACAAGGCTTTTGCATAAACATGGAGAGGATTTCAACAACAAACGAAATGTCTGGTCTCGCGGTAGTCAGGTAGTTGAGACTTCCTACAAGCTGTCTATGCTTTGTGATGTCGTCAAATTCTTTTCCTGCAATGGATGTGAGATTTAAGTTTTGTTCCATTGGAATAGTCAGAGGATTGCATTCAGCCATGCCAAACCTGTTCAACAGATCTCCAATGTACTTCTTTTGAGAAAGGAATAAGAACTTCAGATGTTGAGTTACTTGAATACCAAGATAGTAATGAACATAGCCCAAATCAATCATTTCAAAACCTTTCCTCAATTCCTTCTTTATGGATGCAATGTAGCTCTCATTATTCCCTGTCATCAAAATATCATCTACATATACCACAAGATATACAATTGTTTTGCCAATGTTCTTGACAAACAAAGTTGCATCATCAAGATCATAATGTTTGAAATTGAGTTTCAGAAGATGCTCAATTAGTTTTTCATACCAAGGTTGCGATGCTTGTTTGAGGCCATACAAGGATTTCACAAGTTTGCATACTTTATGTTCATTTCATTTCACAGCAAATCCTTCAGGCAAGAACATAAAAACATTCTATTTTAGATCTGCATTCATGAAAGAAGTTTTTACATCCATTTGATGGACTTTCCAACCATTCTGAGCTGCTAGGGCAAAGAGTGTCTGAATGGTAGCCCATTTTGTTGTGGGGGAAAAATTATCCTCATAATCAACCCCTTCATTTTGTGCAAAACCTTTTGCCACAAGCCTGGCTTTGTGCTTGTCAAGTGAGTCATCGACTTTATACTTGTTCTTGTAGATCCACATGCAACCAATTGGTTTGGTTCCCTTCTGGTCCAAGTGACATCATCTGTTGTTGGAGTTTCATGCGGGGGAGAGAGTGTTTCAGAAGAAGATTCCATAGGTTGATCTAGGTTGATCAAATATATTGTGATGATGTTGGTTTTCCTTTTAGAATAATAATTATATGAATAATATTTTTAATGGAGATTACGAAGTGGGATATATATTGAAGAGTAAACTTCCTTGTGGCCCAAGTCCAGGAGTTGGTGACTGATCCAAATGGAAAATGGCATCAACCCATGGTACTCATCCACCCATATTACTCATTGACCCATAAAATTTACCCATGGTATTGTAAATGCAATCCGCTCGTGGTATTGGAAAATGCACCCATGGTATTGATTCACCCATGGAATTGACACGTGGTATTGTAACTGAAAAATACTATAAGTAACAAGTCACATTTTGTAAAAGGACAGATTGTCCGCCACAATGTAGCCTTTACAGTTCAGAGGCATGTAGCCATCACATCTCTTCTCAGAGATAAGCTACCATCACCCTAGCTGGTTTATTTCCATTTCTGTTTGTAAGCATATTTCAGTAATTTACAATAATGAAATGAAGTATTATTTCTGCTGCATATCTATCTTTATGGTTATCTCTGTATTTTATTGCGTTCCTATTTAAATCCGGATCAGTCACAAATACATCGGTTCCTTGGGCCCCTTGAAGATGAATACATGTAACGCAAGCAATACATTGAAGATTAACAAACTTCCTTCTGGTCTGAGTGGGGGAGTAGGACACAAATACATCAATGCCCAAGGGCTGATGAAGCGATCAGTAGTACCATCACAGAAGTTTAAAAAACTTCCTTCTGGTCCGAGTGACATCATCTGTTGTTGGAGTTTCATGCGGGGGAGAGAGTGCTTCAGAAGAAGATTCCACAGGTTGATCTAGTACATAAATCCCCCCTTCATGATGTGGAAACTGATTATCAAATTCTTGGAATGATTTTTCATTTGTGAATCTATCCAAGCGATCAAGTTGCTGCCCAACAACATTGTCAGTTTTGGATGATTCAATAAAGATTACATCTCTAGATACAACAAAATTTTTATTGACTTCATCATAGAGACAGTATGATTTGGAGGTGTTTGAATACCCCAGGAAGATACACTTATGACTTCTTGCACCAAATTTGTTTCTATGTACCTTTGTTATCAAGGCATAACATGTGGAACCAAAGACCCTGAGATGCTTTACCGAAGGAATGTGTCCATACCACATTTCATAAGGAGTCTTGTTTCTAATAGCATTAGATGGAAATTTATATTTTACATATACAACACATAGAACTGCATCAGCCCAAAACATCATTTTTATATTTTTGAAAAACATCATGGAGCACACCATATTTAAGTTTGTCCTATTCATTCTTTCAGTTACTCCGTTATGTTGGGGATAATAAGGCACAGTTGTTTGATGTTTGATCCCATGTTGGAAAAAATAGTTTTCAAATTCATTTGAAGTGTATTCTTTTCCATTATCAGTGTGAAAAGAACCAATATGAGATTTTGCATCATTTTCAATCCATGTATGAAAGTTCTTGAATGTTTGAAAAACATCAGATTTGTTCTTCAATAAATAAACCCAACACATTCTGGTGTAGTTATCAATAAATGTCATCATATATTTATTTCCATTTACAGAAGGAACAGGCATTGGACCACATAAATCTGAATGAATAAGTTCAAGTTTTCTGTGTGCTCTGGAATGTGAATCATGAAAAAATTGTTTCATATGCTTTCCTAGAATGCAAGCAGGACATTGCTTAAGTTTCCTAGGAATTGTAGGCAAACCAGTAACACCATTTTTCTTCAACAAGCGGAGGCTTTCATAGTTCAAGTGTCCAAATCTAGCATGCCATAATAAACTTTATGGAAATGTACCTTCAGCATAATGAGAATTGTATGAGAAATTTTGTGCACGAGCAGAGATACCCTACAGTTGGAGAAGCCTTTCTTCTTCTATCCCTGTCATGACAAGTGAGTGGTATGACGCTTTTCTTACCTCAACCTTGCCATCAAACATGTGAATGGAGTATCCTTGCTGGCAGATGTGGACCAAGGACAACAATTTTCACCTCAACTGTGGTAGATATAAAACATGATGCAGAAAAAAGTCTGGAAGAACAGGAAATTTAAGCTTGATTGTGCCAAGCCCTGATGGCTTGAGTTTTGATTTGTCTGCAAAGTATACTGCTCCATCAACATTGTGAGTAAGTTCTTCAAAAAATCTCTTCTAAAATTCATGTGGCAAGTTTCTCCTGAATCAAGCAACCAACTGTTTTTCCAAGAAGCAAGTGAAGCATTAAATAAGTCTTCATTTACTCCAATATTATAGTGTGCCACAACATAGTGAGTGGATTCAAGTGCTTTACCTTTCTGTTTATCATTATTTTTACCTTTGGGTTGGTTTCTTTCCTGCTCAATTCTGTCCCAAGGCAACTTACATGTGGATGAATCATGTGGTCCATCTCTTTTGCAACGCATGAAATGTAAATCTGACTTTTCTCCTTGAGAGTGGCTGGCCCCCTACCTCTGAAATTTCTTCTTCCTCTTCCTCTTTGACCACATTCTTGAAGAATCTTAAGCAAGATTATTCTCTCTATGTGCAAGACACACAACCTCTTCAGAAGATTGAGGAGTTGTCTTCTTCCCAAAAGATTTCTCTCTTTCAACAATTTTTTTCACAAGGGAGTCAAAGGTAATATCTTTGAGGTTTCCATTTGCTTGCAATGACTCAAGATAATTTGAGTAAGTGGGATAAAGTGCCTTGACAAAAGCTATAAGAGGAATGTCCAGTTCAAAATTAGTGACTTTGATATCATGCATAATAGATTTTACTTCTGATGCAAGAGCAAGAGGATCATCATTCTGTAATTCAAGGTTGAACAATCTAATCATGAGTTGAACAACTTCAAGTGCAAAGTGTGAGTCATATACATCCTTTAGTTTTTTAAGGCTTCGAAAGCATTTGAAAATGGCGAAATATGGTGACTCACCTCTTCATTCACTGATGTTGCAATCAATGCATAAGCCTTGCCGTTCTTATTTTTCCAAATGTCAAATTCCTTGTCTGAGGTAGGTTGTTCTGGTTCTTTGTCTCCATCTCCAACACACACTCATTTCCACAGCTCTTTAAAAATGAGAGTGTGTTTAATTTTCCTTGACCATTCTGGATAGTTCTCTTTCCTAGAGAGAACTACTCCAACAATAGATATTAGTGAATGCATTCCCAAAAAAAAAAATATGCTTTTGATTTCCAAAAAAAACACAACCTTTTTGGATATCTTCTGTTTAGGTGGAAAAGAATTCACTATATTAATACTTTTAATGTAGCATATATTCATCCACTCACAAATATATTATATGATGGTTTCAACATATAAACCATATAATATATATTCGAAAAAAATACAATCCAAAATTCTCATTATATTATCAACATTCAAAAATCTCAACGAACTTTAATACTACCACCATTTTCAAAGGAGTTGAATTCCCTTCACACCATATACATTCACCATACCTCAAACTTTTGTCTGCAGAACTCTAGCAGTGAATTTGCAACCAGTTTGAAAAATACCCCAACAGTCTTAGACATTGTGACAACTAGAGCTATGGGAGTGGAGCTGAGGAACAACAATTTGTATATGGCAGGGACTTATATGCAGACTTTCAAAATATTCATATTGAAATATCAGTGTATGCAATGTTTTGATATGAGACCAGCGTATGCATCATTTTGATATCAAACCACCAACACAATCATTCAATGCATATAAATAATTCGTACCAGCAATCCGTAGCATTTTCCAGCAGTCTCCAAATATTGATATAATGGAGGATTATTTGGTCTTCTACCAAACTCAGAGCGTACTCAATCCATCACCACACTCTAGGGAATAATAGACTCAAATGTAGTTGCAGTCATAGTGTTGGCAATAACACCATGCTTCCATCTGTTCCGCCCTTCCAGCACACAGCCGCAACACTTCCTGGAATCACATGACCCTTCCACGTAGCAATTAGATCCAGTATTCCCAGTAGGCAAGGCAACGCCTTAATGCCACAAATTGACCCTTCAGTGCACCCACTGCATTTAGACCAGCGAATTCAATAATGCACAAAATCTTGTAGGGATAAGACAGAGAAATGATCAGCGCAGGTGTACAGGATGCAAAGTAGGTGATAGTTCTGCAAAAATAGGTAGAACATGAGGGAGATACAAAGGGAGGAAAGCTAAAATTAGAACTGGCTTTGATACCATGTCAGGCCAGGAGGTAACTCCTCAAATGAGATTATGTTATTCATTTAGGCTATTCATTATTATATACATGATGGATTGAATGTTGAGTTTCATCTCTCGATGACTCTCCATTTTCTCTATTATTTATTTACACTATTTATAGTTGTTCACCCAATCGCTATGATTAGGTGTCAACGAAAAGGAAGGAAGACCGAAATTTCTAGAGGGTTAATGTCAACTTTGGGCAGAGGGTGATGCAAGGAGCTCAATGCAAAGACTCGCGAAGCTATTTTAGAGGCATAAAATAGCTATGGGATGAGACAAAAATCTCACGATATTTTTTCTAGTATTTTCCTCAGATTAGATTGCTAGTTGGGCATCTAAATTATTGTACTCAGAATTGCTGCTAAATATTAATAATATAACCCTCATCTGCTACACCAGTTTTCCCAAGTTGGGTTTTTCCAGTGATAATCGTCCAAAAATAACTATGTCAAAATTATTGTGTGTATGCTAGAATTTCTCAGTTTCTAGCATTTTATTTTCCATAGTATTTTTATAGTGAAAATCATAGCTCTGATTTTATTCATTATTTGTCGTAGCAAATAAACTGCATAATTAGTTTATGAGTTAGAAGAATAATTTCAAGTAGCTGCAATGGATAAAATTTCATGCTAAGGACTATGTGGCACATAATATGTCCATTCTTCATAGAAAACCATGGGGTGGATATTGTTATTGATCTCTACTATAAGCCAAACATAATATATGGTGCTTTGGAGGGAATATGGGTTGACACCATCCATGGATATGCTGAATCGTAGACTTTATACTTCATCGTTAAACCTTTCAGGCCATGTATCCTCTATATTATTCATGGCTATTGAATCTGTTGGGATTCACATAACTCCTCACTCACTTTTATGTGAGACGTCTCATCCCTACAACATAACTAATTCTTTGGAATGAAAGAGCCTTTCAATCCTGGGTTATAGTCTTATGCCTCAATATCTTAAGAGGAGGACCATATAATTTACCCATTTTTTTATTACGGTACCTTTCATGCCCACATTTCATACATATATCTTTGTTTACATATTTTCCTCTATATAGAATATAATCAATCAGACACGCATGATATGATATGTACTCAACACCCAAAATTTTTAAGAACTGATTTTCCTCTTCGTAGCTACCCGATAAGACATTATCAATCGGAAGAAACTTATATATGAATAACTTACCGTTGGTGGGGAATATAATTCTACAATGTCAATATTTAACGTTCATAAAATCAACCATTTTTAATGTTGATTGTGTGTCAAGATTTCTCAAAATATAAGGGACTTGATCGATCATGCAGGCGAATTACCTCAATATTGCTTAGAAACATGCATTCGACATGCCAAAATCCTCTTTCAAGTTGTACAACAACATCATTGTCCCCAACTAAGTAGAATTTGACTTACTTCTAGGTCCAAAGAGAGGGGTGGTGGAAGCAGATTTTTTGCTTTTTTAATAAGGTGTCAATGATATGAGCATCATCCCCTAGCTCATTATTTTGGAATTTATATAACGTCAATGCCTCTGTGGAAGTCATATCTTATAAAAAATCATCCATAATAACCTCTATTTGATTGCCTCCATTTCCAACTAGTGATGAAGAATTGTTATTGTTGTAGTAATTCGTAATTGGTGAATTTGGACGTAGTATGAATTGAATAGTTGGTTGATTCAAAAATTATTTGTATGTTTCCTATTTGAGTATTGCTCTTAATTCAACCTTCTATCGAGTTGACATTGTAGTGGGGTGCATCAGAAGATGGTAGGTGGGTCGCTGATCATCACTAGAATCCTAATTTCAAAAGATTAATATGTTATTTTATGTGAAAAATGAAATTTTATATAGTTTTAAAACCATATTGGTGCATCTATTATAACAACATTGGGCATTTAAATAATACCAGCACCAATTTTCGGCATTCCAAAAATTATAAAATATGTTATCATATCAGTGCTCTTGTACAAAACAACATCGATGCGTTTAAATAAAAACAACACCAATAGGCACCTCTTTCCAATATTTTGAAAGTAAAAACTAATTATACCATGTCGATGCTCTTATAATAATTACAAGACAGATGCATTTAAATACAAATCACACTGTTGCATTAAAATGTTAATCACATTGTTTTGGGATTTCAAAAAATATATATATCATATCGGTGTGTTTAAAAAATTTGGCAACTCAACAATGTCGGTGCACTTTACTTATAAATGAACCAGTTCTCTTTACTATAGAACACACTGATATTTGGATTAAGTGAAAAAAAAGCACGAGTTTTCTTCTTCTTTTTTTTTTTTTTTTTTTTTTTTTTTAAATTCAAAAATGGGTGAAAATTGATTTAAATAGTAAAAAGTTATTCCTTGTTGCATTATTTTTCCAGAATATCAAGGGAGTGATTTGCAGAATAGGTTTAGCAGGAACACTGTGAAACAACAAAATTCTTTGGAGAAACTAAACTATTCAAAAGATCAGAAGCTGAAAGGTATGGTGATTCACTCAAAACCTTGCATAGTAAACATTTAATTTTTTTTTTTTTAATTTTACTAATATTTTTTTTTACAATTTAAGTTATGGTTTAATTAAAAGGGAGACATTTTGTATGTGAGACATAATCGGAGTACTGTGGAGCAAAAAAATATTTTGGAATCACAAAAAGATCAAAATTTGAAAGGTATGGTGATTCACACAAAACCCTACATAGAATTTTTTAAAATTTTACTGTTAATAATTTTCACAATTTCTATTAGATTTATTCAAAATTTAGAAAAAAATAAAAATAAAAATCGTAGATAATAAAAAAATTATTAGTGATTTTACTAGTAATTTTTAAAAAAATCTTTGTTCCTATTTGATGATGATGATGATGGTGGTGGTGGTGGTTAACGTCCAGGGAGACCAAATTGGTCTATCGGACCTACAATTTTCTTAGTTTTTAATTATCTGGCTCCTCGTCTTTCTTGGCGAGATTGGTGCTATGGCTTTCTTTTTTTTCTCTACAGTCTTCCAACTTCCTTTATCTTGCATAGACTCCTTCATCTCTTCTGGTTCTTGGGACATTGGTGTCTTAGCTTCGTGATCTATTGTATTCGTCCTTTTGAATATAGTCGGAGAAGAAGTTTGGTCTAGGAGATCTGCTTTGTTGTTAAATGAAGATTCATTTTGTGGGGTATTTGAATCCTCATAATGTTGATTTGTTGGGCAGGGCTTTCTCCCTACTTCTCTTGAGAGTTGTTTCTTTCTTGCCCGATTTCTTATGATTCAGAGTTTTCTCTAGAGTATTCTTCTTTGATGACAGTGTAGTGTTCTTTTTGTGCTCCTTCCCACCATGTAGATCTGTGGTGGTTTCTTCTAGCAGAATTTTCTGGGAGGCTTTTGGGCAATTTTTGGCTAGATGGCCTATCTCAAAGCAGGATCGATATCTGAAGAGGACACTTTCATAATCGAGTTTCTGGTTCCACACATAGTCTTTACTTGTTAGGTTTATTTTAGCTGGGAATTCGGTGCTGAAGTCCATTTCCACACAAATGCGTGCATAGGTGGTTTTAGCATATTCCTCTATTTCTAGGCACCTGTAGTAAAATTTCCCAATTGCATTTAAATTCAATTAAAATTCAGAAAAAACAAAAATAAAAATAAATAAATAAATAAAAATAAAATCAGTGCTTACCTTCAATCCCTTCTTATATGTCTACCAAATCTCACGTTAGGGTTTAACTCCACCTACCACTTCAAACTATGGCTTTTCATTTCAGGCATTTTAGATTTAATGGGTTTGTGTACTTACTATATATAGGCCATTTAACATGTAAAATAGGGGGATCACTTTTTGAATTAAATCCAAACATTGTCGGCCTTGCCTAGTTTTTAAAAAAATGATGTATATTTCGTGGTTCACTAATTTAATATAATGCACCAATGTGCCCTGTGTAATACAACACAACATCGTATTTTAAAACTGTCGATTATGTCCAGTCTATTCATTGATGCTCCCAGTGTAATATAGCACACTGACGCACCTCTGCTAATTAGCCCCATTAAGTGATTGCATTGTGTTTATCGTTACAAATAACATCGTCATAATTTAAAAATATTTTCAAAAAATATTTTTGACACACGATGTTGAATAATTAAACGCTTGGTGCATTTAATGGCCTAAACATATTGGTGCGTTTAGTCAAATAAATGCATCGGTCACCATAGCTCTTTTTGGCATAAAAGTATTTTATTTGTGTATACAATATATTCAATGGATTTTATTTTGAATGGTACAAATCTTATATCGATAAAAAATGTCTCAAAAGGTGTAACAAAAATACTAATCGACACAATGATAGCACATCCAAAAAAATATAGAAGGCAAATTTTTGCAAAATTAATATCTTTGAATTATAGTAAGTTTAACTAATATGTATTGCAGAGCTACAAAATTAATAAAGTCGATAAGATTATTTCTAATCTAAGTGTAGAAGAGTGTAAATCCATGATCAGGAATTTGCAAAAGGATAGATCAAGTGAATGAAAAAATACTATTCAATACGTGTTTTTTTTCATTAATAATGTACTTAAGTATATTAGAGAGCATATTTCAAATAATCTATTAATTGATATATGATTAATGTTCTACAGGGAGCAACAATGATGGAAAAATCATCGTCATTCTAAGAAGGGAAACAAATATAGAACATGTAAATGACGATGAATTGGTCCTTAGTTCATCTAGAGTGGTGCTAGAGGTTAATGGGGGGGGGGGGGGGGGGATCTTTACAAAATTATAAACTATCTATAAACTATTAGGGGTCCAATGGAACGAACAGATAGATGTACTTTTTACTTACAATAAAAAAAATCAATCCAATGATTCCAATACCAAATTATGTCTAAACTACATGCAGTATTTCCAGAGAATGGTCAATGAGACATGTGAGACTTGCAATAGCAAAAACATACAACAACAAAAAAGAAACATTTAAAAGATTATATTCATAATTAAAATGATTTTCTACGATTATATGTATATATTACTACAAATCATTCATTTATTAATATCGATTTTGTTATATTTACTTCTCATATATCAATAAAAAAATAGTTTATTAATTTTTCCAAGAAGATTATGAAAATCCCAAAGGATCAACGAGCTGATATGCAAAACATGCTAGTAGGAATGTCTAAAAAAATGTACAATGAGATGCTCAAAGAAATGGATAATTACATCAGAGGAGGAGTCATCTCAACAAAAACATGGTTCAAATGTATGTAATCATGATTGAATTTGTACATATAAAAATATATTTTAGCATTAAATATAAATTTTCAAGTATTTTCTTACAGAAAAGAAAAAAAATGGAACTCATTCAACACGTAAAACAGGACGACAATGAAGAAAGTGGTTGATATCAAAGTTTGTTAGTAATTATTAATACTTTCTTATAACAACTCAAGGTCCTTTTTGTAGATTTTAAATTGTTTTACAAAACCATCATTGAATGTCTTCAAATAAGTGTTAATTTACAAAAAAGAAGCATTAGAAAAATTGATTGACATTGGGTTAAATATGTGTTGTCAATGTATATTGGTATATCAAAAATTAATTATAGAATTTGTAAATATATATGTAGTTTTAATTCTTAGAGTTTATAATTAATAAAACAAAAACATTCCTTTTTATTAAATCTATGATTTATGATAAGATTTAAAACATGCAGTGGAATTAACAAAAACTTGTTACAACAAAAAAAATAAGACTTGGTTTTGAAGCTATTGACATTCAATCATTCTCATCCATGTGAGAGGAGAATGATTTCCAATATCAACATTGTGAAAGCACTCCTTTTAATCCATAATAGGAATTCCTCATTTGACCGACAATACCTCATTTGACGAACAAGAATGCTAATTATTATAAATAAAAATGTTAATTACTAAAATAATAATAAATTTTTTATTTTTTTAATTTTTCTTGAAATTGGGATAAACTACATGACTATTCTACATGACTATTTAGTTCAAAATATAAGATTTTTTTATATAATGGAAGCCAAGGAAAATTTTAAGGATGGAAAATTTTGTTGAAGTTTAAAAACATTGGCGAATCTCACTAATCCCTAATATGCAAACTATAAAATGTTTATTGATATATTTGTAAAATTATTCAAATTAATAATGATTTTATATATAGTCTCTATATAATGTTGGCGATTTTTAAGGTAAATAATTTTATATTCTAAAATTTGGCGAATCATACTTTATAAAAATTGCAAATTGGCGAATCTTTTTTCTGGAAAATCATGGAAAATTAGCCCACTGGGCGAATATTAGCCCCTAAAATTTTCCATGATGGAAGCCATTAAAATTTAATAGTAGATTGAAACACAACCATGAACCAATTCATTATTCTTTGGATTCAGGTTGCAATAAAGGATATTGGGACTTTTTATTTGATAAAAGGAATCGAAATTTAACAACAAATTTAAACATAATGGTGGACCAAATCATTATGCATAATGATGGTAGAATTAATATAAAAAAATAGTTTGGAAATTTACATTAAAAAGTCTATTTGAAATGATTACTTAGTTTGTATTATGACAATTTCCACTTATAAAGAAGTATATGGGTTCGTAGTCATTTAAAATTTTCAAAAGTAGGCTTCCATGTACTACATTAACATAGTTAGATTCATTATCATCACAATAAATATCATTATTCTGGTTATTTAAATTATTAATATTTTTTTATAAAAATATAATGTATCTATAATATTTATCTAATTAGAATTAGAATTAGAATTAAGCAGATATTTTTTTATCTGCTGGAAATTTTCCCAAGTTTCGTTAGACTTGACCCATTCCTTAAGTTCATCGCTTAGTCTTTCACTCTAATTCCCTAAATTCACTATTGAAAAGGGAGGTGAATAGGCATATTCATGTTGGATGGCTAACCAGATCAACAACTTCTGAGAGATACAACTGCGTAAAGGTGTGGAAGCTTTTTTTCCAGGTTTAGTTAGATTTGACCAATTCCTCAAATTCATCCCTGGGTCACTTGTCTAATTTCTTAAATTCACTACGGACTCGACTTTTGTTGCTCTTTCATTTATTTAATTGATTATTTTATGTTGACGAGGACTGCCAAGGGTGAGGTTCACTGCGGCTAATCAAATTTGTATACTTTGTGAGGATTGCTTTGAATCATTTCGCGTGTGCTTTGATAGTAATACATAAACCTGACATTCAAACCCAATGCTAATACTTTCAAATTTTGACTTTGAGCCGCAGTGATAATGTGGGATGAAGTAATTGACTGACAAACATAGAATTCCAGTATTCAATCCTTTGACATTCATTGTGGGATAGAGTAATTGACTCACAAACATGGGATAGCAGTAGTCAATACTTTTGACATTAACTCACAACTGTTAGCTTTAAAAAGATTGAGTTGCTCCCAAGCGAAGCCTCCAATGAGCATGAATGCTAGCGTGGAACAGATGCTGCTGTTGACCTTGACATTTGCTTACAGATTCCACAACAGGATCTGGTTATCGGCGTTCGCTTTGATCTCTAACTTTTACCCTAGCATATGTGCAAAGAAAATACCCTAGCATATGTGCAAAGAAAAAGGCGTTAACGTAAATCAAATTCAGCTTAACCATCAATCAATTAAATTCAAGATAACGTAATTTAAATATATATAGAGTAAGTTCGGTATATATATATAGAGAGAGTAAGTTTGGTAGATTTTTACATTTTCGTTAAATATAAGCAAGTTACAAATACATATGAATGGTTAGGTGGCCTCAGCTTCCCTAAAGGGAAACCAAGTTTGTTGGCCACCTAACCGCATAATAAGCTCTCGAGTAGCAAAACGTGATAAGTCTTTCTACTGAGGCTATATAAGTTTGTATATCATGACTGTGTTCATATTCTATTTGCATATAAACATATGAAACATCATGCTCAAAATTAAAAGCTAACCACATATATACTAATCAAAATTAAAACCAACTATCTTCTTATTCATCTCCCTCAGCAGAAGCAAATTTGACTGGGATCGGGTCCTCAACATTGGAACCAGGCAGCACTATCTGTGAGATAAGACAAGGGAGGTGATCCCTCATTCGATTAAAGCATCCATCCTGATTTTGCAGTTGGAAATGAAATTTCTAGAAGTCTTGCTTGTAGTTGGGGAAGTCTTATACTGATGTCGTCATGCTCACTGAAATCTGCTCCAAGGCCCTCCCCAAGAGACTTTTCATGATCCAATACAAATACAAAGTCTGTTTGAACTAGGTCACTCGCTCGGGAGTATGCCCAAGATCTGGAACCATTGCTTGTCATTCCTCCATCTTGATATTTTTTGAGCTCCTTTGGCAGTTCAAATCTACTTCCCACTCCTCAATTAATCTCTTGATTTCTTCACTGGTCCCTTTCTGGTAAGCGTTGGCTGCGTCATTAATGATGCTGGCTACCAGCTTACGGCCCCCTCTTCCGCCTAAGGAACTGGGCTGGTCCTCCTGTACTGTCACTCAGGGCTTCCTACCACGACCCCTAGAATTCAATGCCCTTGTAATCATACCCAACTCACAGTGCCAGATGAAAAGATGGATGATAACAAATACCTGTACAGGTGGTGGGCCGAGCCAAGAAGCGCTTTGCTCCCAGGCGAAGCTACCCCCCCGCACACATGCCATAGGAGAATGAAACTGTAATTTATATATGATAAAACGTTGAATCTCCACCAATCTCAACCCATGCATCTAGTCGAATTCCTCCATCCCACACAGGAATTCAATTTCCTTACCCTAAAGCTAATTGGCATATTAGCTAAAAACAAAGTTTAAAAGGCAACTAGAACTGACACCAACAAGATTATAATGATTCCCAAACCCAGAGCAGTGCAAACCCTGAATTGCAACCCAGAGGAAACTTCCACGAAGGACATGGGTGCGGAGTAAAGAAAGCGAGACAACAATATCTTTACAATCTCGAAAGCACTCGTTATGCAGGGGGAAAGAATTCCCCTCAACCCCATAAAAAAAAGTAAAACAGACCCTACAGGGAGAGCTGAAGGGGACCCAACCTTACACCCCAGGGCCTTCGAACCAAACCAGACAACAACATTCCCCAAGGCTAACACCACAAACCCGCATCTCATATAACCCCATTCGGGAGAGAAGAATTTCATAGCATATTGACACGAAGACCATAGCAGTTAGGATAACATACAACAATCATACTACCAACGCTAGTGACATCCAGTTTCCCCAGTTACTCCCACCTGTGGATAATTCGACCCCATGTAAAACCTAATTCCATGACCAAACAATCAGATGCGTGGTGGAGAGGGAGAAGAAACAGTTAACATACTAGGCTATCCTCTCTCGAAGACGAATAGTCCACCGCCTTTCCTAGATCCGTAGCATATCTCTGGGCAGGGAGTCCTTCATCCACACTGCAATCCCTTGGGCACTAAATCGACCTACACACCTCATAGCGCTGTTGACACCAAGCTTGAACACTAACATACTATCTCTACTACCTTTCACGGGGGTATTTACCTCTTTCATGCAAGGAGCCGCACCACCCATTGCCTCGAGCATGTGGGGGGTGGTGGGTGAGTACCCCAATGTCCTTCGAAATACTTCAAATTTCATGGGATTTCCATCTAGCTCGCACCCAAACGGGGGGTTTGGTTGGGTGTTTGGAGGCACTAAGAGTTATGTCGCTTGTCTTTCTTGAGGATTGCTTCCAAGGATTTGAACCTACCATTTGTAGGTTGATGTGGCCAAATTATCTCAAGAGGGTCATTTCGGTGAGAACATTCCCAATTAACAAGGGAATTTGTAGCTCTATTTCCCTCTCTTCTAACATGGTTGCTGATAATATATTCATAATTATGAAGAAGTTCTCCTATCTCTTTCACTAATCTTGCAGTTCTTGAGATGTGCATGACCTTATCCCATTTAGCCCCCTGGATCGATTTTTTAACCTTGTTGATTACTAACCTAGAATCTTCTCCCACTACAATGTTCTTGTATCCCAATTTGATAGCTTTGAGTAGGACTTGTTGAAGAGTGGAAAATTCTTCTTCATTATTACTCTCATATCCACAATGTCTTCATATATTAGGTGAGTTTGTGATCCAGAGTCTCAGAAGAGGCCTCCTAGTCCTACAAGAGCCGGGTTACCTTTCAAGGCTCCATCAAAACTCAACTTTATGAATCCCTCCACGGGGCTATGAAGTGATTGAGTGAGTCCACTCCCCTTATGATGAGATTCGAGGAGGTTGGAGAAATCATCATTGGTGATAAGTTTAGACGGTGAAGAATTCTAGCCTCATGAGGAGCCTCTTCCCAATCATCAAGATGCCATTTCTCGACCAAGATTGTTTCTCGGATGTTCTGGATGATCCCTTCCCAAACAAATTCCTGATTAAGAGGATAATTTTTGAAGATTTTGTGGTTCCTTTCTTTCCATATAGCCCATAGCATTAACCCCAAGGTGAGCCCACAAGCTCTGTTGAGGATTGGGTTGGAGAAGAGGCATGTTCACCATAGGGTTTCTAAATGCATGCTAGTTGTCTCGATCCATTCTTCCAAAACGATCCTCCACCTATCGCCGTTTTTTCTCTACAAAGGGTTAAGAATTTAGCATGTGTTCCAGATCCTCATTTTGGTGTTTACAGAGGATACAATATGAACACCCATAGATACTCCTTTTTTGAAGTGGGCCTGAGGTAAGAATTATTCCCCTCCAAACTAGCCACAAGAGGTAGGCCACCTTCGGCCACCAACCACCTTGCAAAATCGTTTTCCAAATGAGATTGTGATGCCCCTATTCGTGTCCTGCCCTGATGCCATAAGCCTCCTTAATGGTAAAAGTGTATTTTATAGTATATCCCCATCTTAGGATGTCTTATCCATTTGGCATAGAAAGCTTCGTGGATTCTAACTCTCTGTCCAGTTGGTTCCATTGTTTTGAATAAGGCGCCTAGGACCAATCCGAGCATTCCTTCCATTTGCTCCATCTTTAACTAGATGAGTCTTCTTTCCAATATTGATCCACCGTATGGAAGTTCCTGCTAGTTGTGTACAGAACAATGTCACTTAGGTCTTGTCTCCCAAATAATTTATCTCTCTGTTGCCATGAGTCCCGCCAGAACAAGGCCATTTAGCCATTTTTGATCTCCCAGAAGACATGTTGTTGTGTGAGGTCTTTGTTTTGGACCGCCATATTCCAAATTGTAGATTGTTTGGGGGGTCACGATATCTGAGGATATCTTCAGTTCAAGTTTGCATGTTATATTTATGTGTCCATATTTGTTTCCAGAGGTCAGGACCACCTCTTGTCCAACACCACAATAGTTTGGCTCCCATTATTTGATAAAGAGTATAAGGGTCATGGAGACCTAGACCTCCTTCCATCTTGGCCTTAGTAAGGTTGGGCCATCAAACCAATGCCCACTTATTTACTTGTTGGGCTCCTCCCCATAAGAACTTTTCAAAAGTTTCCACCATATTTGTGTAGGAGGTTTTTGGGGGTGCCATCTCTAAGAGCTGGTAAATTGGAATAGATTAAAGAGCATATTTGAGGAGGATTGTGTGGCCAACCATTTTTAGGAATTTGATGGACCAAATACTTAGTTTCTCACTGATTGTTTGGAGCAGAGATTGCCAACAAGAGGATTTTAAGGAGTTCAATGAAAGAGGCATTCCAAGATATTTGGAGGGGAGAGAACCAATGCCAAACCCTAGAACCCGAGCTGGGTATGTCTAGATGGTCCCTGCGGTACTGAAAAAGAAGATGCAATATTTTTCATTATTTATCATAGTCCCTGAAGCATCCATAAAGGCTTGGAGTATCTCTTTTACGTGGCGAGCTTCTTGTAGTGATACATGACAGAAAAGCATGATATCATCCCCAAATTGCTGGTGAGTGATAGGGAGGTCATTGCCCCATAGTCTCAGACACATGAGTTGAGGGGTCCTCACTTCTGACTTTAAGTATCGACCAAAACCTTCCACTACAATGATGAAGAGGAACAAAGAGATGGGATTGCCTTGGCAGAGGCCACACAAGGAATTAAATGTTCGATTGGGAGAGCCGTTAAGGAGAATGGAGTACACAGGGCGGGACACCATAGTATATACCCAATTAATACATATCTAATCAAACATGAAGGACTGAAGAATGTTGTTGAGGTAATCCCAATTTAAGCGGTCATAGGCTTTAGATAGGTCAAGTTCAATCATCATGCCAGGGAGTTTACGTTGCTTCACGAAGTGCATAATATCCTGAGAGGTGACAAATCCATAAAGGATCTGTCATGCTTCCACAAAACCTATTCGTTCCAAGGATATAAGGTTAGGGAGCATAGACTTGAGTCATTTGACTATAATCGTGGCTATGATCTTGTAGATGACATTATAGAGCGCAATGGCTCTAAAACCTAGGGGATCTTCAAATTTGGAAGATTTAGGAATTAAAGAAATGAAGGTAGTATTTAGGCTTGGACATGCCTTTTTCTTGTAACATGATTCTTCAACCACCTCTAGGATATCTTACCCTATAAATGTCTAGGCTACTTGGAAAAATTCCGCCGTAAAGCCATCCAATCCAATGGCCTTGTTTTCGCCATTCCTTTGTTAACCTCATCAATTTCTTCCAACGTTACTACTGTCATGAGGGCAAGGTTCTTGTCCCTTGAGATAATATGAGGAATGTTCCTCGTAATCCTTTAAATGGCCTCCATTCGGTCATGGGTCAGTTTAGAAAGGAGGGATTTGAAATCATTCACAATAAGGTTCTCCATTTCCTGATGCCAGACCATTCAATTCCCTGCTTCATCCTTTAGTGACTAGATTCGGTTGTGTTGTCAGTGTTGAATCATGTCTTTATGGAAGGACTGTGTGTTTTGTTCTCCTTCACGCAACCATCTTACCCTTAATTTATGCTTCCATAGTATCTCTTCCTGCTTTTTTCATTCTTCTAGATGATTGATTGGTCGTCCCTCCTCTTTCGCAAGATTATCAGATCTTTCCTGCTAAATGATTTGTTGTTCAAGTTCCTACTTTTTATTAGTTAACCGGTGCTGGTCTTTCATGATGTGTTTGAACTCCTCCTGGTTCCATTTTTTATCTTTTCCTTGAGCTCTTTTAACTTCAGCAGAAAGGTATGCATGTGATTCCTTCAGTGCCCATCACTACTATTCCACCAGCCTTCAATTTTCTTCATGAAGTTAGGGTATCTTAACGGAAGGCTTCAAATCTAAAGGGGTGATCCTTGGGACCTATTTTTAAATCAATCTCCAGGAAGATTGGCCAGTGATCTGATCCCAAGCAACGAAGGATCTAGGCCTCCAAGAAGATATCCATGTTGATCACTTTCTCTGAAGCCAGGAATGAGTCCAAACATGATGCAATTTGATGGGTTCCTCCCCATATATTGTTCCACTGGGTGTATACACCATTATTCGCTAGCAGATCCACCAGGAGTAGATCCTCAATGAGATCCCTAAATGCTTCTATTTTTGCCTCTGTTTGACGGATTCCTCCCTTCTTCTTTTCCAGCGATGATATCATGTTGAAGTCACACCCTACTATCTATAGATCATTTGGATACACTTGTCGCACTTTTGTGAGGTTTTGGAGTAAAACCACTTTTTCTCCTGGAAGGTGAGACCCATAAACTCATGTCAATAGAACCTTGTCTCTGGAGCTAATATGAAGGAATTTTCCACTGAGGATTCTTAGGAGGCTAACCCAGTCCTCAAATATTATTTCACTAGGGTTCCATATGATAGACAAGCCTACAGCGCTACCTCTCGCATCCTGAGCCACTACTTCATAATGAGGTTTGTAACTCTTCAGAATTTGCTTTAACTTTGTTTATCCAATCTTAGTTTCTTGAATCACCATAATATTTGGCTTTTCCCTTTTGAGCATGTCTTTCAAATATCTATTTTTTCCTTTTCTTTTGATGCCTCTTACATTCCAGGATGTAATTATCATTTATGGGCTTTGTTAAGATGGTGGAGAACCACCGTTAATGACACCTGCCTTCCACAATTTACCATAATTTCTCCTACCATCTCTATGGATTCATTCGGGTCCTTCCTTCCTCACTTTTTCCCTCCTTTACCTTGTGATCCCTGTTCTAGAACTTGGCTTGCTTGAGAGCCCAAATGCTCCGGTTGGTTTGTAGTCGTCATTCCCTGCTTGACCTTGTATTGTTGAAAAGATTCTTTGTATAGTTGTTTCTAGTCCCCCAGTATGAGTTGCTCGTCTAGATGCTTCCACTCATTTGGCAATGTTCTCATAACTTGTTATTATGATCTTAGATATTCCTTTTGGTTGTCGATCTCCATGTTGACCTGATCAACTTGTTGCGTGGTAGATTCTTTGTCTTGGGGTTCATCTTCCACCTTTTTCTTTGTATTATTCCCACCCTTTTATGGGGTTGGTTGGTTTTCTACACCCAGATTTGCTTTCAAGACATCTGTTCCCTCTTTCTCCTCCTGAAGGATGTCATATCAGTTGTTATTTCGTAGGCCTTTGCTTTTTGGTAGCTAGTTAGAAGTTTGTTGATTCCGATGGTTCTGTTTCTTCCTTTGAACTTCCTAGAAGCCCGCCACATGCTCTTTTATTTTTTCCTGGCTATTTGCATTGGGATTTTCTTAAGGTTCGAATGGGTTCATAGGGAATTCACGAAACAGGTTCCCATAGTCATGGCATCTACGATATCTAAAGGGGCTATGCTCATAGTCCAGGAGTTTCTTCCAAACCTCATCATGGTATTCGAGTTTGATGAATTCAGGGAGATGCTTCGTTATATTCATATAAATGCATATCTAAGCATAAGAGGTGTACCTTCCCCATCGTGTGGAATCTGCGACCTTGGAAAATTGTCCAATGCAATTTCCAGCCCTTTCCAAGATATCCGGATCCCATAAATCTACCTGTAAGACACATAGTTTGACAGGTACTGGCACTGCTAAGAATTTCTCCTAGTTTGGATTATAACATTATTCCCAATGCGTCATAAACAGACCTTAATTGTTTAAAAAGTATGGTCCATTTTTGAAAACCATTTCCTTATCCTCCAAATTGGTGAAAATCATTGTAAACAAGCCTTTAGCCCCCAACTTCAGCTCAATATGGCCTTTTGGCTACGATTTTTGTTGAATCCATTTGACCAAGTCCTTTTCTGTGGGCTAAACCTCAATGAATTTGCATATTAATTCATGATTTTTCATGTACTTCCTGTATATCTATAGTTTTTTGTTTGGTATGAAAAATCATAGTTTTCTGATAGCCTGTGGAACACACTACCCATGTAAGCGCGCTTACCATTAGGTGCCAAGCACTAGAGGGCCTTCACCATTGCCTCCATGATTTCCTACCGACGTTGCTCCTTGGATGGTTATTTCATCACCCACAATGTTTCGATAGGAGGGGATGTCCTGCCCCGGTAGGTGCACTCATACCTCTGTCAGAATTCCAGAATGAGGTAGGTGAAGGTGAAGGGATCGTTGCAACTGTAGGTATGTTGTAGTGGAGTCAGGGTTTTTCGTACCGAAATCCTAGCCGGGATCAGATGTCACAGAGCCGATCCAATTTTTTTTTCACCTTGACTCTTATGCATATAATATGCTTTGAGTAGTACATATTATAATAATGAAGGATAATTGTTATTTTTGATATTTTTTTAAAATATTTTTTCATCATTATTCATTAAAATCATATTATTCTTTTAGTAACAATATATTTTAACTATTTTAATGATCATAATTAATTTATTTTCTTAACTTTAAATTTAAAGAAAATAAATTATTCAAAAAAGTAGTTTTATTTATAACATGATAAATATTTATGGCATCAACTCTTTATAATGAATAAAAAAGAAGATTGGTTAATATATTGTGATGTTGTTTGGTATTATTTAGAAATAAACATATCTATTTCCATCCAGCTCGCACCCCGATCGAGGGTCTGGTCGGGTGTTTGAAGGCACTGAGAGATATGTCGCTTCTCTTTCTCCAGGATCACTTCCAAGGAGTTGAACCTACCATTCGTAGGTTGAGGTGGCCAAATTATCTCAAGAGGGTCATTTTAGTGAGCACACCCCCAATTAGCAAAGAAGTATGCAGTTCTATTGCCCTATCTCCTAACATGGTTGGTATTAATATAGTCATAATTATGAAGAAGTTCTCCTATCTCTATCACTAATCTTGTAGTTCTCCAGTTGTTGTGCCTGACCTTATCCCATTTAGCCCCTGGATCGGTTTTTTAACTTTGTTGATTACTAACGTGGAATCTCCTTCCACTACAATGTTCATGTATCCCAATTTGATAGCTTTGAGTAGGCCTTGTCGAAGAGAGGAAAATTCTTCTTCATTATTACTCAAATATCCACAGTGTCGACATATATTAGGTGGGTTTGTTAACGAGAGTCTCAGAAGAGGCCTCCTAGTACTGTAGGACCTGGGCTACCTTTCGAGGCTCTATCAAAACTAAACTTGATGAATCCCTCTTTGGGGTTGTGAAGTGATTGACCGAGTCGACTCCCTTGTGATGAGATTAGAAGAGGTTGGGGAAATCATCGTTGGTGATAAGTTTAGACGGTGAAGAATTCTAACCTGATGAGGAGGCACTTCCCAATCGTCAAGATGCCATTTCTTGGCCAAGATTGTTTCTCAGATGTTCTAGATGATCCCTTTCCAAACATATTCCTAAGGAAGAGGATGATTCTTGAAGATTCTGTGGTTCCTTTCTTTTCATATAGCCCATAGCGTTAAACCCATAGTGAGCCCCAAAGATTTGTTGAGGATTGGGCTGGAGAAGAGGCATGTTCGCTATAAGATGTTAGTTTCTCGAATGCTCTAGTTGTCTTGATCCATTCTTCCAAAAAGATGCTCCACCTCTCATCATTTTTTCTATGAAAAGGGGCAAGAATTTAGTATGTGTTCCAGATTCTCATTTTGGTGTTTACAAAGGATACAATATGAAGGCCCATAGATACTCCTTTTTTGAAGTGAGCCGTAGGTAAGAATGATACCCTGCAAACTAGCAGACACAACAAGGGAATCAACCACCTAATTTTTAACCCTAGGGATGTATGAAATACTAAAGCTACTGAACGAATCCTTGAGCTTCCATACCTCATCTCTGTATGCTTTAGCGTGGGGTGCCTTGCCTCGAATGTATGATTCACCCGTTGAATAATAAGGTTTGCATCTCCAAACAATTAAGATTTTTGATGCCCATTTATTTAGCAGCGTTCAAGCCCAAGATCAAAGCTTCGTATTCTGCTATATTATATTTGTGACTTGAAAAGTCAGCTTGAAAGATAAATGTATGCACTCTTGTGTATGAGATATCAGAACTACACCTACTCCTGCAGCTTCCCTAGAGCAAGCTCCATCAAAGAACATGTCCCAATTTGTGGGCCTACTTCCTCTGTGTCTGACAAACTGGTTTCTTGAGCTGCATGGAGGCCAACTGGGATTCTCTTATTTGGAGAATACAGGCCCCAAAATTAGTGTCAATAGCATAGATGGGATGATGAGTGGGATGCTTCTCATCATTGATAATGTAAGCTAACTGAGCTTCCCTATATAATCTCCTACTCTCACTCCAAAAACTGGGACAGTAGCATAGGACAAGTCGTTTTGTAACATTCCACCCAATCTTTTGATCCATACCCTAGAAATGAGAATGCCAAACTTTGGGGACACATCTGCTACCACAATATCCATCATCATGCTCTTCATAGGCAGCTGAGACAGGGTGATGGCTAGATCTTTGATTAACCCAAACATTTCACCTTTCTAGAATCAAAAGAAAACAAATCACGATAAGGCCTTGTGATGTCAAGGCCTAACTCATCCATGATAGCCTTTGGCATTAGATTATGGCTGGCACCTGTGTACAATAGACAGTTGTGAAGAGTTTTGTCATGAATAGTCAAAGAGACATGGAATGATGGGGAGATATCATCAGAGGGTTCAGTCCTTAGGCTAAGCACAACTGAAGGTTTGTCATCTGCATATTCACATAGTCATTTGATGCTTGTGTGGCCTTAAGCTCAAGGGCTTCAAGGATGGGTCTCTTAGAGGCTTCGTCCTTTACCAGTTCCATTAGAGGTATAGATATTTTCAGCTTCTGGATTTCTGATTCAAAACTGAAGGGAGAAGGGAACTTGTTAAGACCTCTTACCTCTTGAGCTAGGGGCTTTGCGGCCGATGGTTCAGCTGCTGGTCATTTTTTCTTGTTAACTTGCTATTCTGCAGGGACAACAGTTCTTTGGACAGGGGAAAGAAGCACATCTTCTCTCCGTCAATAGTAGACAGAAACCAGAATCGAAGGCATTGGCATAGGTAAGCTTAGTAGAGGTAGGGATGGGTTTCACTTCAGCTGGTATCTTGCTGTACATGCGGTTAAACCTTTTATTGAAATCAAAATGTGACTCCCCATTTTCCCTTTTCAGGTTCCCAAACTCAGTATGATAGTAGAGCAGATCATTCTCATCCCCCAATGCTTTAGGAATACATCATCTAAGGCCTCAATATCTGTTATAGATCTAGGGGTCAATTCCCTGAACCATTTCCTTGCCTCTCCATCCAGGCTTTGGACAAAAACTCTCATCCACACATCATCTTCACTATACTCTCAACATGTATTTGTTCTTTACAAGCCTTTCTTTCAAAGATATGGAGGATTGCTTAGGTTTACCTAATCCTGATGCTCCTTTTTGTGATATCTTTCTTCCTTTGATGATCTTTTCAAGGTCAGGTACTGTGTCAGCTGGTGACTTCTAAGGATTTTCTAAGTGTGCCTCACGAACTGAGCCAGAACTATGATGTGGAGTCGCCAAAAGGTTCAGCCTCCAGTAGAGTCATCGGATAGATGATTAGAACCAAAATGTGTCCAAGCTTTGTTTATCATCAAAGTTGGATCTGTGTCATTCTCCC